>CAUYUJ010015145.1:55000-101529 GCA_963575745.1 Prorocentrum cordatum | reverse complement strand
TTACACAGCACCCACACTCGAGAGCCAGGCTTGGATATATGTTAACTCGGAGCGTGCCTATACCATTAAATCTTGATTTTAGAGTGCTGGGGGCAGGCGGGGGTAGCTAATCAAAAGAGGCCCCACAGAATATCCGACGCAGCAGCGGGAGAGACACCCCCACAGGACAGCGAGCGGCTCGAGAGGAGGGGGCACCCTCCGAAAGTATCTGTTCGCAGCGGCGGGGCCCCGTGTGAGGCCCGAAACATAAAAGGCCGAGAGGTGCCTGACCGTGCCTCGGCCCACGGTCGGGCCAAAAAGCCTCGCGGCGAAACCCCCAGTCCCGTCATCACTAGACTGGCACTTGTGCCTTCACGCTTCCAGCCACAGCTAGACACGAGCGCGGCACACATTCGGGAGGGGGGGAAAGGGAGATAATTTGTGTCGCTCTCACCCACCAAAAAACCTGCTTTATATTTTCCCCATATCTATCAAATGTTCAAGGAAGACAAGTGGAGGACAGGGTGCACGCGCCCAGATCTCGAGGCTCCTGCATTCATATCAAAAGATATGGCCCCCGCAAAAGGCGGGGCCTGAAATGAGGGTGGGGGCTGCAGCAGCCTGCTCATTGCCGTCTGGCCCTGGTACGGCCAGCAGTGGACGGGCGGCTGGCGGGCTCCGCGCCCCCGTCCGCCATGCTCTCCAGCTGCGGCAGCACGACCTCGTCGTTCTTGGCTGCCCCGAGCTCGTGCACCATGTCCCGCGCCAGCGGGGCCAGCACAGCGTCGGAGCGGTAGATGGCCTCAGAGATCTGCTGGGCCGGCCTGCGCCAGAAGGCCCTCCCCCGCTCAAGCTGCGCGGGGGTGAGCCGGCTCCGCTGCTCGATCAGCACGTGCACTTTCGTGTAGCGCTGAAGGGCCGACGTGGTCTGCCAGCGGCCCTTCCGGCGCGCCGCCTCCAGCGAGCCGCCTGCGGCGATGTAGGCCGCCGCCCCCGCGTGCCTCAGCGAGTGCGGGGGCCCGAAGTCCGCCAGGCCCGCCCTGTCGAAGGCCAGCCTCCACGCCTTCCTGTACTTGTCCTGCGAGATCGGGAAGAGGAGGTCCCGTGGCGCCGCGCCCTTGCCATCGCCCGTAGGATGGCCTTCGTCACCTGCCACGAGACCACGACGCCCTGGCTCGCTCCCGCCTTCACCTTCTCGCCCCGCTCTCTGCGGCCCAAGGTGAGCCCGACCTCCCCGCCGGGCCCCACCGCCACGTCCGTCTTCCTGAGGAGGCCCCAGTCCTGCTCCCTCAGCCAGCCGTCCAGCTGCAGCAGCACCGCGGCCCCCTCGTACAGCTGGCCGTGCTCAAAGAGGTCGTAGAGCACGCACCCCACAGCTTCGAACGGCACCGGCGCCCCCTCCTTCTGGAAGCCCATCCTAGACCAGGACTTCAGCGCCCTGGCCGCGACGGGGAGCCGATTGCGGTGATCCTCGAAGATGTGCATGAAACCATTGAACAACGCAGACGCCCTGCCGAAGGGCAACTGCATCACGTAGCACATGTCCGATATGTACCCGCCAAGCGCCGCATCCCTTTCCTCGTAAGTGGAGAAGGGGAGCCCGTGCCGCTTCACGTCCAGGAGAAAGGTCCTCACTTCCTTCTCGTAGATCTGATTCGTGGCGTCGTCCACGGCGTGCACCACGAGCCTCACATTGTGGTGCAGCTTGTCACTCGGGGCCTGCTCCCAGGCCCGAGCGCCCCTCTTAGCCAGAGGGGGGGGCTTTGCAGAGGTCGTAGCGGGGCCGTCCACCCCACGCCGCGGCATCGCTTCGCACAGCGTCAGCCCGCTCATCATCAAATGCGAATCTCCAGGCGGTCCTCGTCGGGCCCGATCTTGCAGCCGCTGAAGTAGCTCCTTCGGCACCCCACGGCCCACGTGGCCCGCCACTGTGTCCTCCGCCGCGCCTATGCCTTGACCTCTCGAGGGGCCGTCTGCCAGGTTGAGCTCGCTCGGCACCCACCTGAAGTACCCGCGGATCCTGCAAACCATCTGGATGATGCCGCCGATCCTCGCCAGGTGCAAGAGGTCCTTGGCAGACGAGCGCCCCTTCTTGAGGACGCCTAGGCTCACCAACGAGTCGGTGAAGAACAGCACGCGGTGATTCCAGCTCTGGGACGTGCGACTGAGGTGTCGGAGCACCGCCACCACCGTGCGCAGCTCCAAGACATTGTTGTGCTCTGCGTGAGACCAACGTCCCTGAAACAGCACGTGCCACTTCTTCTCCAGCCAATGGCCCAGCAGAGGCAGGGCCGGCCCAGTCGCTCGCACGACGCGCCCGCGGTCGCCCTGCAGACGAAGCCGGGCCCCCGCTGGTATCGAGTCCCAGTGCGGCTCGAGCTCCTGCAGAGTGGACGCGTATGCCCTGCACAACTCCAGCGGGTAAGCACATGCCACCTGAGTCCACCGTAGCCCACCTGGTGATCGTCCTCGTAGTTCTCGGTGAGCCGGCCAGTCCGACTGCATCGGCTCGAGGGGCACAAGCACACCCGCTGTAGCGTCGCCATCTTCTTCACGTTGGTGATGAACGTAGTTGGCTTCCTCCATTCTTCGCCATACATGCAGTAATCCACCTCCACACGGAAAACCCCCTCGAGATCCAAGAGCGCGGTCATTGGCGCGAACGCCCATATCATGCTGGTCCTGGGGTTCTCGAGGGTGAATCCAATGCCAAGGCGTAGGCAGATCTTGACCACCTCTACTGCTATCAAAGCCAAAGCGTTCCCTTCGTCTATCTTGGCCTGGTCCGTCTCCGCGCAGTCCGGCAGCCCCCACGGGTGATCGCTCGACCTCAGCGGCGGCTGCCTTGCTCTCGAAAACGTCGCGCACGGGGGGGCAACATGCACCCACCAGAACCAGCCAGTCCTCACTCTCCGTAACAACAGCTCCAAGTTCTCTGTGACCAGTACGTCGAACTCCACGCCCCGCTGGATGTCCCAGGCCTCGCCCCACGAGTCGGTCATCTCCCTGATCGCCTCCAGCAAGCGAGAGCTCCCAGCGAAGAGCTCCAACACCCCAGGTCGCCCCGTAGTGGGAGCGGCCGGGAGGTCCTCCTCCTCGCCGATCGCCTCCTGCGCCCGCTCGATCTCGGTGTAGCTCTGCTCGGCCAGGGGTCCCCAAGCTCCCCCATCTCCACGGGCAGCTTCTCGTCGGACGTCCTCCTCCGTGCAGTCGCAGGCCAGGGCGCCGAAGCCTTCGTTGGACGCATCCGTCATGTATGCTCTCGGCCACCAGCCCATCTCCAGGTTCGACTCCATGTAGACCGAGAGGGACGCGACGGCCCTCAACTCGCTCCTGACCTCCTCGGGCAAGCGGTGCGGCACAACACTCTCCTCCTCGGTGAACTCCCTCAGCCACCTGTAGGTCGCGTCCAGGATCGCAAACGAGGGGCGGAAAACCATCATGGTCCAGGTCCAGTGCCCGACCAGAGAAGCCACCGCCGAAGGTCTCAGAGCCACTTCCAACACCGCCACCTCGGTAGCCAGCACGACCTGCTCCATCTTCTTCGGCTGGATCCTCAGCGTGTAGGGCCTCGTGGCGGCGATGCACAGGCCCAGGCCGTTCTCCATCCCTTCTCCCCAGGCCTCCTTGTGCACCGCGAGCCCCTTGCCGTTCAGAAGCTCCTTGATCATCTCCTTGTCCTCCAGGATCTTCAGCTCGCCGTCCTCGCCCTCGAGGGTGAAGCCGATGTAGTCGTCGATGTACAACATCAGCAGGAACCTGATCGCCTCCTCCTCCGATAGGCCAAACGACGGGGTGGGCTTGCCGTAAGTCAAGCTGGGGGCCTTCAGGGACTCGAAGCTTGCCTCCAGGCAGCTGTGGGCCAAGAACACCGCCCACGCCGAGCCCATGACCAAACTCGAAGCCCCAATGCCAACGTCCTCCTCGCGCGGCTTCGGCAAAGCCACACCCTGCGCCATCCCGCACTGGTACAGCTCCTGCGGCGAGACATCCTCCACCACAAAATATTCCGCCAAAAACGAACCCCAGTGCAACCGATAGAACCAGTCCGGTACGTCGCCCTGGAAGGAGAAGAGCCGCCGTCCACGCAGCACCGCCTCGTCCAGCTCTAGGAGCGCGAGGCCCGCGGGACTGCCCAAAGGCACCCACGGGGGATCCACGAAGAGCAGGTTGACTCTTCGGCAGTCCCAGATCAGCCGCGACTTCACAATGCCACCAGTCTTGGGGTCGAAGTCCTTCGCCACCGTGAACAGCCCGACATGTTCGCGTACCCTCGTCACATATGTTATCATTCCAGCCTGCGCCATCCGCAGGGCAAGTGCCAAGCGCTCCTTCTTGCTCCGCCACGCCGGGTCCGAGTAGCTCTTTGTCGCCTCGTACTTCTCCCAGTCGACTTCCCCCGAGCCCTTGATCATCAGCTGGCCGGCCTCTGTGAGGTACCGCCCAGCGAGACTCGAGATCGCCGCCACCTCCAAACTCTGGGTCCCCGGCGCTGGGAGAGACACCTGCTCCGCTCTCAGAGGGCACAGGTCGCCCTTCCTCAACTGCGGTGAAGCCTTCGATGCCGTAGACGTCGTAGGCCTCGCTCCCTTCGCAAAATACTCTGTCGGGCTTCCTCCTGCCAAGCGGCTCAATGCCGCCCTGCCGTCGTTGATGGTCCCCCACTTCGCCCTCGCGGCGTGAAGGTCCCAGGCTTCCGTCACCAGTCTTTTCTGTAGCGGCGTACTCGCACTCCAGTCCGTCTGGCACGTCTGCTTGTCCGTCAGGGTCGATGGATGTATCCAACCATTCGAACAGCCCGTCGCCATACTCCTGATCGCCGCTATCGTCCTCGAAGTCCGCTGCCAGGTTGTCCTCAGCTCCTTCTCGGACAGGCTCGCACTCGACCTCCTCGACTGTAGTGAGCATGGGAGCCCAGGCAGACTCCTCAAGGGATCCCTCTCTCTCAAATCCTTCTCCCCAGTAGGCATCTGGGACCACCGAGCGACCTGCGCTCCGACGTACGGGAAAACCTGCTCGCCACAGAACGGCGCGAGGCCCCAAGTACAAGAAAGGCCTCGACGCTCCGACGCCGCCGTGGAAGACCCCACAGCCGATCGCCAGGAAGCTCACCAGCCCGATGTAGCACCACCACCCGAAAGACGTGTCCAGCAAGAAGCTCGGCACGAAAGCGGCTCGCCGCCGCGGCCGTGGTAGAGGGGATTGACCCCTCAGGCCTTGGCCAGAGCACACCACGATAGCTCCGGCCGCAACCTATTCGTCCTCGCCGGCAGGCTGCCCCGAGCGCACCTCACCCAGGTGCTTGCTGAGGATCGCCCGCCGCCTGAGCTTCTCCAGCACCTCGTCGTCGGCCCCCCTGTTCTCGCTGTTGGGGTCCCCGTCGAGGCGCAGGTACTCCTCCGCCAGACTCCAGTCGACCTTGGAGCGCCACTTGCCGCCGTGCTGCGCCTTAGGCCTCTGCCAGTCGCTCTTGCACTGCACCCGCTCGTAGGCCTTCCAGATCGAGTACAGGCGCAGGCAGGTCACCTCTGCGGCCTGCGAGTTGATCAGCTCGTCGTACTGCCCCTGGCTCATCATCCTGTCCAGGACCAGAGCCAGCATGTTCAGCTCCTGCGCGATGCCTGCGCCCTGCAGCGCCTTGGAGCGGAGCCACTCCTGCGTCTCCACGCGTGCGCTCCGTCCGCCCTTGTAGAGCCTCGCCAGCACTGTCGGCGCCACGCGGGCCCTGACCCCCCCCACTGGGGAGCCTGCCACGCGGCGATACTTCTCCAGCGTCGTCAGCAAGCTCTCCTTTGGGTTCTTCGACTCCTCCTTCAGCTGCACGATCTGGTCCTTCAGGGGGTCATCGAGCTCGCCCAGGTCTCCAACCTTCTCCCAGGATGCCGCACTCGAACTCGGCGTGGGCGACCCTGCCTGCGCCCGGGTGCTCAAGCCCGAGTCCCGCTGCACCAGCTCCTCGTGCTCCGTCAGCTTCTTGATGAACGCATCCACCTCGGCCGAGCTGGGGTCGTCTCCTCTGGACGGCGGCGGCCCCGCGGGGGGCGGGGGAGGCGGGCCTGGCTCCGACGCCAGAGCCCCACTGCCGCAGGCAGGTCCTGCTCCCGCTCCGCCCCCAACATCCAGTCTCGACTTCAGCATACCCACAGCGTCGGCCAAGTCAGACTGCCCTCGAGCCAACTCCGCGAACAGGGTCTTGGTGTCCCGCTCGTCGCCACTCACATCACTCACGTCATCGCCAGCGTGCACCGACCCGCCGTCCGAGTCCGTGCCCGAGTCGCTGTCCGAGTCGACCTCCTTTCGGCACGAGCATCCGTATGTCCAGACCGCGTAGATCACAATGAGAACGCAGCCCAGCTCGAGGTCGCCCGATTCGTACAGCTCCCCCAGGAACTCGCGGAAGTTGTCCAGGTCCTCGATCGCCTGCATCCCCGCCGAGACGGTGTGGTACCCTGCGGCGAAGAAGGACCCGAGATGCAGCCAACGCCACAACCTCCAGCCCACAAAGAACACCGCTGCAGCACCACCCCACGTCTTGTGGGCCCACGCCGTCACCACGGTGGTCACGAGGCCCTTGCCGAACCAGGACGCCACCTTGGCCTTCGAGCTCGCCTTCTTGCCCTTCGTCAGGTTGGCCTTGGCGCTCTCGGCACCAGCCTGTCCCAGCTCATGTCGCACAATGAGCCGCTCCGCGGCTATGATCGCCTGCTCCCTCTCCTTCTCACTCAGCCCTGGGTGCTCGGTCCAGGTCACGCCCTTCTTCGGGCGCGGCAGCATCCTCGCCTTGTCCCGCAGGCTGATGATCTGCACCCGTTTGGCGGGGTCGATCGCGGTCCAAACCAACGAGGTCCCTGGACCGACCCGACTCACCAGCAGCATCACCACCCCCGTGTTCCTCCCCTGCGTCTGGACGTAGACGCGGTTCCACCTGCTCCACGGCGCCATGAACCCTGCTGGCGACCCTCTCCACTCGGCGCCACCCCCGAGGTCGAGGGGCTCGATGAGGACCTCCTCGGACTCCCGCTGGCGCCCGCCGAAGACCTCCAGCAGCCCGTCCAGCTCGCAGAGGGCGAGCGCGGTCACCAGCAGCCAGCCGGGACGCCCGATGGCCGGCGTCGTGGCGGCGCCCGAGCCTGGCGGGCTCGGGGCGAGCAGGGGCTGGAAGCTTCCCCTCTCTGAAGGCTCGAGTGCGGGCCTCGCCCGCGAAACCCACGCCTCGAGCCGAAACTTTGCGCCAGGAGAGGAGGGCCAAGCACGAGAGAGAATGCGCTAGTCCTCCTCTTAATTTGCAGTTGAGGCGGCTATCTGAACGTTTACAGGGGGTGTGTAAAAGTGTGTTTAAAAACGCGTAAGGCATCGAGCCCGTTGTTGATCCAGGGCCTGGAGAGTTGCCGTTCTCGATGTCCTCGTGCGTGGTGCTGGCCAGCTGCCCACCTGGAAGCTCTCGACGTCGATGATCAGGAACTTCCGAACAAATATAAAAAGCTCCACTATTTCACACAATTTTGCTTCATCAATTTTCTCTTGCTTTAAGTCAAGTGTGCGGTATGTGATTTTGAAAAAGCGTATGCGTGGGGTGCGGTATGCGGTATGTTGTGTATACTATGCATATGCGTCCCCCAGGTCAGTGTTGCCTGCGTTGGGCCTTGTCAGTTCGCGCGCCCCGCTGGGTCCGTAGCCCAGCCCTCTGGAACGACCTGGCTTTCTAAGTCGGGCCTGTCCCCCATACAGGGGGCCTTTGGACGAAAACTACAACATGGCCAAGAAAATACCCTCAAGTACCTAGAAATGGTCCACAGAATCGTCCCCAGACTTATTTTGGTTTTAAACAATTTTTGCATCTGCCCCCTGCAGAGGGACAGGCCCGACTTAAACCTTTGGCTGCAGCTCCCATGGGGCAGATTCCCCCTGCAGAGGGGCAGGCCCGACTTACACCTTTGGCTGCAGCTCCCATGGGGCCCGTGGGCCTGTTCCCACCCCGGCGGCTTCGGCCGCCCGGCGGCACGCCGCCTTCCAGTGAAGGGCGGGCATGCAGCCTGCACGCAGAGCACCCTCGCCAAAGTTCTGGATGCCCTACTCGGCCGTGCTTCCCAGGAGCCCACGAAAGTGTCGACAGTTGCATCGTTTGCAGCCCCCCAGGAAGCTGCGAGGTCTCGGCTGGGTCCGTCTACTCCCGCCCCCCAGGGGATCCCGTACAAAAAGCATCAAGGAGGTTCGCATGAGGGTTAAACAGGTTGTCCCTTAGAACTTCTTAAACAACAATTCTCAAGGGAGTAGTTGGAGGTCTTTCCCCCCCGAACCCCCTAAAACCCACCTGCACGGGAGTTCTGGGAGGAGTAATGGTGGTTGTCCTCCCCCCAGGACCCCCCGACAACCGCCCTCAGATGGGGCTTCTGAGGTGGTTGAACAAGTTTTCCCCGCCGAACCTCTACAACAACAACCCACGCACGGGGGGGCTGATGAGGCGGGGTAGCGGGGGCTTTCCTTCCGGATCCAATCAAAAAAAGTCCCTCATGTCGTGGTTGGGCGAAAGTTCTCTGGGGGGGAGGGTTTTTTTCCCACCTGGACCCCTCCCAAAAACTCCATTAGGGCTTTGTTTTAGGAGTTTGGGTTTCTGTCCTCAGGACCCCCCCCGAAAAACATGCCTACCTGAGGGCGGGCTTTGGGGGGGGGGTCCCCTCCCCGGCGAAGCCCCCAAAGAACGATTATCATGTTTTTCTTGCGCGCGTGGAGATCAAAAAGTTTTCGTCCCCGGACCCCCCCAGAATCCATATTCAGGGGGATTTGGACCACCCGAAACCATCACCAGATACCATGTCATGGATGCGGGCAATGTTCCGCCCTGGACCTCACCCAAAACATCCCTCAGGGGGGGGGTCGGAAGAATGGAGCTGGCGCACCAGAACTCTTTCAGAAGAACCTCCAAAACACCCTTCAGGGGAATTGCGTAAACAAAAATTACCAGTGCCTTCCACCTGGTCTCCTCCCAAAGCCCCCTCGAAAGGTTCTCAAAGGGTTTGCACGTGCGGGGGGGGCTTGCACGGGAGGTTGGAGGCCCGCAGACGCCTCCCACTCCAAAGGGCACCCGAAGCGCCCGGAGGCCCCGAAGCTTTGGGGTTGCTCTCGGAGGTCCAGGCTGTTGGAGGCCCCCCGCAGCCTTTCGCACCCCCCAGAACTCACGTGAGGGCTCCTCCTCAGGACCTCCTGAAATGCTCTTCAGGGTTTCTTGGGATGGGGAGGTCGGGCCCCCGGATCCCCCAAAAGCTTTCCTCACGAGGAAGGGTGGGGGATCAGGGGGCTGGAGGCCTCCAAAGCCCCTCGGCCCCGGATAGGAAGCATTTGGAAGCGGAGGCCTCTGGATGCCCTCGGAGGCCCTGGGAGGCCCCGGGGGCCTGCGGGCCCATTCCCCCATGCACATCGCCCCCCCTTTACGAAACGCCCGAGAGGATGGAGAGGAGGATCGCCCCGGCTGACGTCGCGCCCTCGGCCCTGCGGGCGGGGGCCGCAAGCTGAGCCCGCCGCTCGTAGCCCTGCACGGAGACGTACTCGGTGCCCTGCTGCGTCACCTCGGGCGGTCGGTGCACCCCCGCACAGCGCCGTGCGGAGGGCGGACGCTTACCAGACTGAGCGCACCGCCTCCTCCGCCTCCTGCTCACCCGCAACAGATGCACATTACGTAGCACCCCGCAGATGCGGATCAGAGTGAGGGGGCGGTGGGGACGTCGGCAGTTTGCGAGACTCTGGAGAAGCCCGCCGCAAGCGCCAAAGTTTCACTACTTATACAACGAGCCCGCCGCAGGCGCGGATTTCTTAGTTGAACCAATGCGGGTAGGTCGCGTGTGGGTCGCAAATGGGTCGCGGGTGGGTCGCTGTTGGGTCGCCGTTGGAGAGGGCAAAAACTCCGCCCCATGATAATCACCCCGACAAGCGACGCCGTTTTGTAAACGCACACAAGGATTGAATCGAACAGGGCAACGATGTTTAGTTAACGCCCAGGGCCGTTTAATAAACGTCAGTTGTCGGGTCCGGGTGGTTTTTCCTTACTTGAAGGTGGGTCGCGGGGTGGGTCGCGGGTGGGTCACGGATGGATCGCGGATGGGTCGCGGGGTGGGTCGCGGGTGGATCGCGGGGTGGGTCGCGGGGTGGGTCGCGGGTGGGTGGCGGGTAGGTCGGGTCGCGGGGTGGGTCGCGGGTGGGTCGCGGGTGGGACGACGACAATAAACAACAACAATCACAACAACAACAACAGAAACGACAACAACAACGACAACAACGCAACACGAAGAATTCCAACCACGAGTTCCTTATCCAGCCACGCACGCAAGGACAATGAATGACCGTTCGGCCCCCTCACTCTGATGCATACTACTCTCATCTTTCCCCTGGTTCAACCTGCAAGATGTCCCGCCCTCTCCGCGCATCGTTTCTTCCACACGTAGGATTTCGAACAAGTTGGGTGTTTCTTCTGAAAAGGTGAAGGGGCGTGTGTGTGTGTGTGTGTCAGTCCGCTCGTTTTCGATCCTTCACAAGATGTTCCCGCTGCAGCGCTGGCCTCATTTGTGCCCTTCGCATTTTCCCTCAAGATCGTGCACCCACTGCAGCGCTGGTCTTCTTCCCACGCCTTCGGTCCTTCCGAATGGTGCTCCAACTGCAACGCTGGCCGCCGCATTGCCGCGCTTCTGGACCTATGAAGATCACGCTGCAGCACCAGCCTCATCTCCAACCTGTCGGCCCTCCAACATGGTTTTCCAGCTGCACTGATCATGCAATCATGGCATGCAACTTCGTGCTATGTTGCTTAATGCGGATATGCCACGGCATGCCTTGCTCTGGCATGTTGTGAAACGGAATGCTTGGCTACGCAACGCCATGCCAAACTATACTAGACCATGCCATGTCATGGCATACTACGTAACGCTATGCTGTGCGCCGCTATGCGATGCCATGCCTTGCGCCTCAATGTTATGCTATGTAGTGCTTGATGCCATGTTACGCCATCCTACGCCATGCTATGCCATGCTATGCGTCCCGCGCCCTTTGGGGGTCAGCGTTCACTTTGACATCCCGACTGTGCGAAAAGAGAGGGGTTCTACGCAGTGGTAAGGTACAAACATGAAGTAGGAAAGCGCTAGAGGGAGATGGGGCTTCCGCACGCCCCCTGAATAGGAAATGTGAAGCAACTCGATGACTGAAGTAAGAAGAAGCCCAAAGTAGATTGACCTGGGAATCCAGAAATACATACTGTGTGGGCAACTCCTCCCCATCTCCGAGCAACGCATGGCCAAGAAGCGTAAGGATCCTGGCGGAATCGTACTTCACTCCAGCGTGTCAGGGCGCGAACTATCCAATGACGCGCTCAAGCGTGCAAGTGAAGCCGGCCAGGTCCTTATGTGGTCGACCAGCACAGGCAATCGCATCGAGTCGAGTCTTCCTCGGATGTTCCTGGCCTTGCGGTGCCCCTACGGGAGGCCTTCGACGGTGTTGTAGCCGATCACGGTTCACCTAGAAGTTAGCGAGCGAAGAACGGTTTAAAATAAACTTTTTCGCTGTCGGGGGCGCCTGTCCCTGGGCGGCTCGAAAATGTATACCCCTACGGTGCCACCGTAAGGGTATAAATTTTCCAGCCGCCCTGGGACAGGCGCCCCCGACAGCGAAAAAGTTTATGTTATACCGTTCTTCGCTCGTTAAAGAAGCATACTCTATCGTCTTAGTGTTGTTTTACGGTTTGCTGTCCTGGTGTCGGGCGAAAACGCGCGCAGGATGGCCAGATTTGGGGCGTTCGTCAACGCCCTTACTCTCCATTGGACTATCTTAAGCGGCTTCAACATGTCGCCTCAACAATTCGAGACGATTCGCTTCCCTGGACCCCTTACTGGACGGGGTGGTTCTCAGTGAGGATATACAATCACATTGTGTGACAGGCAGCGGCAATAGTCACATCGATTACGCTATCGTCAGCAGAATGTCTCAAGCGTCCCAATCCGTTGGGGGTGCACACTGCGGCTTAGAGCTCGAGCTGGTGAGTTCCGGCCTGCCGATGGTCACGAGAGTTGTCCTCCCCCCTCCAAGTTTCCTCAAGGCCAGAGACCTTCCACTCTGCCGCAGGCTGGTAGCAAGAGCAGTCGTAGCAGGGCAGAGAGGTAGGGCGAGCAGAAAAAAGGCAAGACAAATATGTCCGAGCTGCTTGCGAAAAAAACTTCGGAGATCTTTCAAGACCAGCCAGGACTACCATTGCCGGCGAAGCTTTAGGGTCGCAGCGGCAGGCAGGCCAGACCGAGCATGAGTGTGCATCCATCCGTCCTCTGTCAGGGACCGGTGGATTTCAGGACCCTTTTGAACATGTATTCGATGTCAAGACTACAGTTTGAAATGTGACAGGCCTGAAGCTTTAAGGATCCCCCCCGACTCCCACGGACCATCCGTGGCGGCCAGGCAAGAGTGTAGTCAGAGTGAGAGGTCGAACGGTCATTTCATTGTCCCTGCGTGCGTGGCTGAATAAAGAATTCGTGGTGAGAATTCTGCTTGTTGCGGTGTTGCTGTTGTTGTTGTTGTTGTTGTTGTTGTTGCGAATGTTGTTGTTTGTTGGCGTCGTCCCAGCCGCGACCCACCCGCGACCCACCCGCGACCCACCCCGCGACCCACCCACGACCCACCCCGCGACCCATCCGCGACCCATCCGCGACCCACCCGCGACCCATCCCGCGACCCACCCGCGACTCACCCCGCGACCCACCCTCAAGGGAAGAAAAAACCCGGACCCGACAATTGACGTTTACTACACGGCACTGGACGTTGACTAAACAGCCCTACCCTGTTCGATTCAATCCTTGTGTGCGTTGACTAAACGGCTTCGCTTGTCGGGAAGATGGTTCTGGGGTGGATTTTCTGCCCTCTACACCCGCGACCCACCCGCGACCCATCCGCGACTCATTTGCGACCCACTCGCGACCTACCCACATTGGTTTAACGAAAAAATCAGCGCCTGCAGCGGGCTCGTTTTATATAGCACCCCGCAGATGCGGATCAGAGTGAAGGGGCGGTGGGGACGTCGGCAGTTTGCGAGACTCTGGAGAAGCCCGCCGCAAGCGCCAAAGTTTCACAACTTATACAACGAGCCCGCTGCAGGCGCTGATTTTTTCGTTAAACCAATTTGGGTAGGTCGCGCATGGGTCGCAAATGGTTCGCGGGTGGGTCGCTGTTGGGTCGCGGGTGCAGAGGGCAAACAATCCACCCCATAATCATCACCCCGACAAGCGAAGCCGTTTAGTCAACGCACACAAGGATTGAATCAAACAGGGTAGGGCTGTTTAGTTAACGCCGAGGGCCGTTCAGTAAACGTCTGTCGGGTCTGGGCGGTTTCTCCTCTCTTGAGGGTGGGTCGAGGGGTGGGTCGCGGGTGGGTCGCGGGGTGGGTCGCGAGTGGGTCGCGGATGGGTCGCGGACGGGTAGCGGGGTGGGTCGCGGGTGGGTCGCGGGGTGGGTCGCGGGTGGGTCGCGGGTGGGTCGCGGGTGGGTCGCGGGTGGGTCGCGGGGTGGGTCGCGGGGTGGGTCGCGGGGTGGGTCGCGGGGTGGGTCGCGGGTTGGACAACGACAACGAACAACAACAACAACAACAACAACAACAACAACAACAACAACAACAACAACAACAACGACGCAACAAACATAAGTCTCACCACGAATTCCTTATTCAACCACGCACGCAAGGACAATGAATGACCGTGCGGCCCCCTTAATGTGATAAGTTAGTTGTGAAACTTTGGCGCTTGCGGTGGGCTTCTCCAGGGTCTCGCAAACTGCCGACGTCCCCACCGCCACCTCACTCTTATCCACATCTGCGGGGTGCTACATCATGATGTACAGTGTATCTCGTTTCCTGTCTGCACCCAATACTCCCAATTGCAGTGCCATCAGGCTCAAGTGGGCCCCGTGCCCCAAACTTGATCCGATGAGTGGCCCGCCATGTTGCACTCGTACGCCGTCCGTGCATGAGGCGGACATGTACTCGGAGTCAGCAGTGAGTTTGCAACTTGGGTGGAGGCGGCAGAGAAGACGACTGCACACCATGATGCTCGGCATCCAGATTCGGCAGAAAATCCACCCCAGAATCATCACCCCGACAAGCGAATCCGTTTAGTCAACGCACACAAAGATTAAATCAACCAGGGCAGGGCTGTTTAGTCAACGTCAAGTGCCGTTTACTAAACGCCAAGTGTCGGGTCTGGGCGGTTTTTTCTTCCCTTGAGGGTGGGTCGAGGGGTGGGTCGGCGGAAGAACCTTTCAATTGTTCAGAACTGCCGCGTTCGCAAGGCTCCGACTCTCTACCCTACCAGTGCAGCAGGCGTTGAGGCAACGCGAGGCTGCGCCCGCAGTCGAGGCGGCCCATTAGTGGGCACGGGCGCGCAACGCACATGCGGTGGTCCGCAGGGACCTCTCGGCGCAGGGATAACCTCTTAATTATTCAGGACTGTCGCGTTCACAAGGCTCCGAACTCTCTGCCCAATCCATGCAACATTCCTTAGGCCCGAGGGAAGCCGTTAGGCCAAGCACGACGAAAAACCGCCAGGCCGGGTCCCCTCAGCACCCCCTGTCTTCATGGCGAAGCATACTTTGCAACGGCAGCGCGACCGGGAGCACCAGAGCAGTCCACCTGCCCCGGGCGAAGCCTCTGGGAGGCACTCGCCGCATGCACCGCAGCACAGCGTGGGCCAGCAGGCAGCACCGACGAGCAGTACCCTCCGCGGGCACCGCCAGCTGGGGGCAGCGGCGCCCAGAAGCAGCCGCAGGAATGGCCACACACGCAGCACTCGTCAAGCGGTGGCCCACGCAGCATCCGAAGAGAAGGCTCCGCAGGGCGGTAACTGCATGCAAGGGCCTCGCCATCCAGCACGTGCTGGGGAGTGCTTCCGGCGGGAACGTGGACTCTGCCGGGCAGCACCTGCCGGGAAGCGTGCGCACAGACATGGATCACGCACCATGCCTCCTCCGCTGACCCGTCTACAGTCAAGACGCTGAGACAAGGATCGCTTTGGGTCCGGAAGGGGCTCGCTGTCCCTTGGGCCACTCCGTGGTGGTTCCTCTCGCCCTCCTCGTGCACGCAGGCGCTTTTGGGGCCCAAAAGGGCTTGCGTTCCTTGTGCGGCGTTCCTTCTTCCAGCAGCCCGACTGCAGGCGGACAGGCGAACTTCAGACGCAGAGGACAGGCAGAGGCGCGGGGACCCTGCTGACGGAGGCGTGCGCGCGACCCGATGCAGCCACGCTCGCGAGAGGCGCGCTGGCTCGGGCTGCATGGGGGGCCGGGGAGGCAGGCAGGATGGGGGGCGAGAGAGGGGAGGGGGGAGAACAACGAGACGCAAGGGCTCCCAACTTCTGCGCTTCGCGCTGCGCGAAGCGCAAACAACTTCGCGCTCTCGCGCCGCCTCCTGGGGGAGAAGAGGAGGATGAGGGATCGGAGCCGAATCGCGAAGCGCGAATGACTTCGCGCCCCCGAGGGCGCCATTGCAGAAGGGAGGACCATGGAAATCTCCGAATGCCACGGGAGACTTCCGGAGGCACAGCGAGCTGCACAGCACATCCCGAACCTCGATCCTCGAGCAGGGAGGCAGGCAGGGAGGAGGAGGAGGAGGAGGAGGCGGAGGAGGAGGAGGCAGTGGAGGAGGAGGCAGTGGAGGAGGAGGAGGAGGAGGAGGAGGAGGAGGCCCTGAGTGAGGAGGCCGCCTTGGCCCCACATGAGCTCTGGATTGCCGTGAGCTTCTGGGGGTCAATAGCCTCGGCGACCACGCTGCTGATCCTGTCCGTGAGATGGGTGGGGGGGCGTCGGCCTTCCCGACGAAAAAGGACGCGGGGATCCGAGAAAGGACCGAGAAAGAAGGACGAGGGGCGAGATGGGCAGAGGGGATCCGAGGAAGAAGGACGAGGAGGAGGAGCTGGAGAAGATGAGGACGGGAAGGAAGAGGAGGAGGAAGAACATGGAGGAGGCAAGGAAGGGTGAGGAAGTGTGATGAGGAGAAATATGAGGGAGCAGGGATGATTATGACGAAGGGTGGAGGAGAAGGTCGGAGGAGGATGAGAACGATGAAAAGAAAGGGGGGAGGAGGAACGGCGGGGGAGCACTTAACGGAATCCGCCGACAATGTCGGTGTGTGTGAGGGGGAAGCTGGGGGTGGTCGTCTTTCGCACTCCCGAAAGTAGATAAAGTCAACAGAATTGCCACAGTATGAATATCCGCCACCGTGCCCTTGAGGCCCGAGTTGGAGTGTCCTCAGGTCTGGCCTTCCATCCACCGTCCGGGGCTCGGCGGAACGGCGTACGCAAGCCTCTTGAGAAGAACTTTGCAACAATTGCATGCGCGGATGGCGTCCCCTTTTCAATCATTTCGCGCTCTATCAAGGTCACTACTCTTCAAAACAGAGCGCTCGCAAGAACCCCAGGCCCGTGGGCCGCTTGTCTTTCAAGACGGTGCCTGCCGCAACGAAGCGAAACCGGGTGCAGACGTGTGAGAAGGGGGGCTCGGGGCGGGAGGCCGTATGACAGCATCGTTGACGCATCCTGGTTGAATGGTCCCCTCCCTCCTCCTCCGCCTTCTCGGGGAGGGGGGGTCCTGATCTCGGCCTTGACCACGTTCTCCGAGGAGTGGCGCTCCGAGGGGGTATCCTGGGGCAGCTGCTTGGGGCGGACGCGCACGAGGTCGCGGACCTTGCGCTCTGCCTGGCGGACGGCTCTCCCCCCCACCCTCCTTTCCCCATCCATCGGTCCCTCCCCCCCCTCGTCCCTCCGCCCCTCCCCACTGCATCCACATCCCCCTGCTCCAACCTCATCTCTCCTCGCTCTCCAAGCAAACTTACACCCCTACCAGGCCCTCCTCCGCACTCTCCTCCATCCCCTCCTCCTCCTCACCGAATTCTTCCTCGCCCGATGCTCGATTGCAGAAGCCACGACGCATGGCGCAAAGACGCGCGCCAAGTTTGTGACGTCCCCCCTCCACCGCCCGTCTTTCTGCGGTGGACAAACCTCCCTTTAGTAAACCACCCTTTAGTGAAAACGGCCTAGGACCGAAACCGACGGACCCAGACCCGCAAAAATAACGGCTGCGACGCCCTCTCGCGAACCGAAAACGGCCAATTCACGAATCGACGCGTCAGGGTAGGAGGTCTATCCAACTCCGAGTCTTACCCTACCCCACTCCTTCCCCTCCTCCATCTGCGTCTCCCCTGCCTCCCTCGCCCCGTACGTGTCCCTCCTGCAGCGACGCTGCCCGTTGCTTCCTGGCCATAGCCTAGGGCTCCCAACTTCGCGCTTCGCGCCACGCGAAGCGCGAATAACTTCGCGCTTTCGCGCCGCCACCCCAAAGGGAGAAAAGGAGGACGAGGAGGGGAGAAGGAACGAGGACCGCGAAGCGCGCAGCGCGAATAACTTCGAGCCCTCGTGGGAGCCCTTGCGTCTCCCCTGCCTCCCTCGCCCCTGCATAGTTTTAAGTCGGGCCCGTCCCGCTGCAGGGGGATTTTCGACGAAAAATAAGACATACCCACAACACATTGTCAACAAATAATCAACAAATAGACTGGGGACTATTTGTTGAGTATTTTGTTTGCCTTTTTAGGGGTATTGATCGAATCTCTTTTATTGTTCGTCGAAAATCCCCCTGTAGGGGGACACGCCCGCCATACACAGATCTCCCTCCTGCAGCGACGCTGCCCGCCGTCGCTTCCTGGCCATATAGCTCGGGCCTCCGGCGGCCCCTCGGGAGGACCCCCCGCCCCCCCCCCCCCGAGCGCCCTCGGCGAGGCCCCTGCGCGCCGCCGAGAGCCGACGCGAACCGACGAGCGCACCTCGAACCTCCGGACGCCCGAGATGGGCACGTAAAGGATGGGCACAGTGTCCAACAACAACTGGGCACGACATGGGCCCGAAGTGGGCAGTGTACCCCAGATTTCGTCATAAAGGGAGGGGGGTCTCATTTCGGGGGGGGTCTCTTCCAGGCTATCTTGGAGGGCCTGGGGGGTCTGGGGACGATGTCTTGGAGGGTTCTCCCACGGGGGGGGGGGTCTGAAATGGCTTGTCTTGGAGGGTCCAGACCCCCTCCCTTTTATTACGAAATCTGGAGTACCCATTCTTGCCCCCCCCCCCGTCCCCGAGCGCCCTCGGCGAGGCCCGTGCGAGCGCCGCCGAGAGCCGACGCGAACCGACGACGAGCACCTCGAAAGCCTCCTCGAGCGCCTCCCCCCTGGCGGCCGCCGGCAGAGCAGGGGCGCCGAGAACTGCTGCGGCGCCGCTCGCGCGGCGCGCGAGGGGCGCGGAGCACCTCGCGCCCTCGCGCCGCCCCCCCCCCAAAGGGAGAAGAGGAGGAGGAGGAGGAGGAGGAGGAGGGAGAAAAGTGACCCCTCCCCCCCCCCCCTCCCATGGAGCGCCCCCCACTTGGACGCCCACCCCCCCCCCTTCCCCCCCCCTTCCCCGAAAAGGAGGAGGGAGGAGGAGGAGGGAGGAGGAGGGAGAAGGGAGAAGGAGGGAGGAGGAGGAGGAGGGAGGAGGAGGAGGAGGAGGAGGAGGAGGAGGAGGAGGAGGAGGCGGAGGGAGGGAGGAGGACGGCGAGAGATCGGAGCCGAAGCGCGAAGCGCGAAGAGCTTCGCGCCCTCGAGGGCGCCCGTGCAGAGCAGCTGCGCTGGGGCCTGCTTGCGCCCCTTGTGGGGCCCGAAGATGAGGAGGCAGTCGGAGTTGTCCGCGTCGCCCTGCGGTGCCGAGGTCCGCGAGCGGCGTGCGCGCAGGCGGGCGCGCAGGAGTGCCAAGTAATCCTCTCGTCCTCGTCCTCTCCTTCCTCATCCCGCTCCCTCCTCCTCTCCCCTCCTGAGGCGAAGGCACATGGAGGATAAATGAGGATGAGCATGAGTCCAGAATCAACGAGACCGTGGGTCTGGAGGACACGTCGGGCGCGGCGGCCCTTCCGGAGCGCTCCAGAACGCTCTGAGAGCGTGCCCGAACGCTCCGGAGCAGTGTATCCTGGTCCTGGGCCTGCCTGAGTCCTCGGTGGTGCGGACGGCACCGCACGTGGCGGTCTTCACGCGTGTACTGGCGAGGAGGGGAAGAGACTGCTGGGGACCAAGAGGAGGCCGAGGAGGACGGGAGAGGGAGGGAGATGGGAGGAGGTGAGGAGAAAGAGACGAGGAAGAGGAGAAGCAGGGCAGAGGGCAGAAAAAGAGGGACGTGACAGGGGAAGAAATCGACAATGAAGAAAGATGTGGAAGAGCCTCCTTGTCGGGCCAACTGCGCACAACAAAAACTACGCGCATCATGCTATCGGATGAGCAAGGCGGCACGCGGCATGGTCCAATAATGCCACGACGATGCTGGCCAATCGGCCAGTGCAATGCCGATGGAGGACGAGGACGACGAGGACGAAGAAAGAAGGAGACATGGAGCAACTGGATGAGGAACGATGAAGCAGGGAGCACGGAGAGTTGGGAGCGAGAGCAAAACTGGAGGTAGGAGGACGCGGAAGGGGGAAGAGGAGGCCCCTGAAAGCTCGAGGTGGTGCTCAGGGGATCCTGGGGGGGCCTCGTCCTGGTCACTCCGCCCAGGCTCACGCGGGGCAGACGACGTCCAGCGCCCCACCGCGCCACAAGGATCGACATGCCCGGGGCCCGAGCGTGCCGGAGAAGCACACTCGACACGGGTCCCTGCACGTGGGTGGCCGCGCGAGCGTCGGCATGCCCACACGCGCATGGGACCGGAGCCTGCACACGTGCATGCGCGTACGTCAGTCTTCTTCTTCCTCCTCCTCCTCCTCCTCCTCCTCCTCCCACTCTTCCTCCTCCTCCTCCTCGTTCTCTGCATCATCTTTCCACATCATCCTCATCCTCCTCTCCTCATTTCTTCTTCAAAAGCGTGCCGTACCGACTTCGGCGTTGGTTGCGGACACCGCGGGGGGTGTTCAACCTTGAACGATCGGCCGTTTCCGAAACGTCCAAACCGTTCCACATCGAACGATTCTGGGTCGCCCGCGTAGTTCAACGGTGAACGCCGCTGGCGTTCACCGTAGAACTTCGCGGGCGACACGACACGAACCTACCGTAGACACATCTGATATAAGGCGTTCTTTTCAAAAAGACTCCTGCCAACTATATCGCAACCACTGAACAAAAAAATCGGCAATACACATCGCAACAATACGTCACGGAATTTACCATCACCCAGGGCACCAAAAGAGTTCTATAATGCCCTTGCACGCTCCATACGTTTGATCCAAACACTGCGAGGAAGTACCCGTGAGTCCCTGTCTTGCGCCGCATCTGTTCATGTTCGCCCGATGCCGAGGACATAGCTTTCGCCTTGGCACTCACAATGATGTTGTGCGTGGAGCGTAGCTGTGCCCATAGACAGACAAACCACATTAATGGGTGCGCGCGTGCTGGAGCGCGTGCGCGAATGCAAGGCGTATCGACTTCCGTCCCGAAACAAATCGCCCGACCCCTCCTGGACACCGTCCCGAACAATGCTCGTCCCGCGTCAAGGCGTGGCACGATGGGCCCCCCCCAGGCCAACAATTGATTTCAGCGGAAAGAGAACTCGTCGCCCTCACCCTCATCCTCGGCGCCACCTTCCTCCTTTTCCTCCTGCTGGGGTCCCTGGAGGTCGACAGACGCCTCCGGAGGCCCGAAGTCCACATGAATCTTCATATGGGAGCCTTCTGGGTGACTTGGTGGCGCGCAAAGGGGGGTAGAGTAGGGGCCGGGGGGAAGGCTTTTTAGAAGCACCCTGCTTCTCAGAAGGCCCCAGCATTACATCTATAGATAAGGCCAGGGCCTTCTAAGGAGCATTGGGTGCTTCTAAGACGCCTTCCCCCCTCCACCTACCCCCCCTCTGCGCTTTGCCGAGCGACCACGAGCAACACCGAGAGCACACAAACCCCGGGTCCTCGATGCCAGAGGGGCGTCGCTCCCTCCCCTCGCCCAACTTCTCTGGTTTGGACCCCCGAAATGGGCACGGAAAGAATGGGTACAATGCCCAACAGCAAATGTTGTCCCGAACCAACAGCGGCCGCTGTTGGGCAGGCGGCCTCCTGTCTTGAATGGGCACAGGCCGCAGCGGCGTGGACAGCGAGTCCAGTTCAAAATGAACAGGAACTGCAGTTGGGCATTGTACCCGTTCTTTCCGTACCCATTTCGGGCGTCCAGATCTGGGCCCTGACAGGCCACGCAGGGACCTGATCCCCCACGACCTCACCACACGGTCCCATCGCTCCGTCGCCGCACGGCTCCGGGACCTGCAGGCCTCCGTCGACGCCTTCGGAGAGCGACGCATGCCCCAAAGCTGCGCGGTGGGAGGGATGGAGGGAGGGGGAGGAGAGGAGGGGGGGGGGAGGGGGGGAGGGAGGGGGAGGGGAGGAGGGAGGGGGGAGGAGGGGGGGAGGAGGGGGAGGAGGGAGGAGGGGGAGAAGCTTCCGGCGCCTCCCGAGGCGTACTGACTCACCACAGGGTGTGGCCACCACAGATACCGACACCGCGAGGGAGTCCTTCCGCGGACCCCTCCCGGGGGGTGCGTGCGGACCAGACTTCCCAGGAGATACTCTAGCCGTGGCGACGAGCGCCATCCGGGACGAACAGCGCCGTCGGCATCTCTTCCCCTTCTGACCGTGGAGAAGCTCCGCCCTCGGCAAAAGCCAGGAGAGGCCAGAAATCGAATCGGTGGGTCGCATCGGCGAGCAACCTGCATCCGATCGGCGGAAAAGTCGGCAGCCGAGCCGGGAGGGGTCGAGTCGGCGGGGAGCGGCAGGCTGGCAAGGCCTCCACTGCGAGATCGAATCCGCATCGGAACCCGACGTCGAATCGCATCGGGATCGGAATCCGTCGAAATCGGATCGAATCGAATTCGGGAGCGGCCAAGCGGGGGGCGCGCAAGAGGGGGGCGGCATGTGCGCGGCCCAGGGGGGGCCCAGGGGGGGGGGGGGAGCCAGAGAACGCATTGAAATAAGAAGAGGCGCCATGAGATCTGGGGAGATTTCATGGCCCACGCCATGATATCCACCCCCCTGTAGTCATCACCCCCCTCTTGGCCACCCCCGAAACTGAGCACCGTTGAACCGACCCCCATCCTTACCAGAGTGGACTCGGCCCCACTGGCCGATTTACCCTCCCTGCATGGGGATATTGGCTGCTCTCTTTAGGCTTCGAGGGGCATATCCCCAACTGAGGTGGTGAGACGGTGGGGCTCGAGATGTGGATGGGGATGGGGATAGGGATCGGCGAAACGATACTGAAGAAACCCGTCGGAATCGAATCGGACCGAATCGGGGGGAGCTTTGGAGTGCCGAAGCGGTGCGGTGACAGACCGTGCGGTGACCGCGGACCCCCAAGAGACCTCACCGCACGGTCCGTCACCGCACGGCTCTGGGACCTCGGAGACCCCTGTCACCCAAGACGTCCTCGGAGAGGGACTCGAGTCCCAAAACCGTGCGGTGACCCCGAATCCCCACCGACTCACCGCACGGATCGGGCCAGGCGAAAGGGGGGGATAGCAAAAAGGGGGTTTGAGAATCAACTCACTGAACTGACTTTCCCGGCGCCTCCCGGCGCAGGGCCGGCGGGGCCGAAACCAGCTGCACGCAGCATATTTCGACCCCCCCCCCTTTCCCTATCCCCCCCTTTCCTTTCGGCCCGAACGGCGTGGTCACCACCCCCGTTGGGGGGCCCCCGAGGAGCGGGCCGAGCCCTGCGAAGCCGGGGCAGCCGGAGCTCTCTTGGACGCCCGAGTTATCCGGGGTAACTCGGGTCCGGGGTAACTCGGGCTTGGGTTCCCGAAAAACGAACCCGGGTTAGCCCTGACCCGAGTTACCCCTGATGATTCGGGGCTCTGGACACCCGAGTTATCCGGGGTAACTCGAGTCCGGGATAACTCGGGCTGGGACTCCCGAACAACGAACCCGAGTTAGCCCTGACCCGAGTTACCCCTGATGATGCGGGGCTCTGACTCTCGGCTCGGGCGGGCTCGCCCCGCCGGCGCGGCGCTCGCCGCGGGCTCGCCGCCGGGCGCGCCTCCAGGAAGCAGAAGGTGTCGGTCTCGTGCTCGATGTCCCGAAGGGTGGAGCCTGGCGGCGCGCCGGGGTGCGAGGAGGGGAGGGAGGAGGGGAGGGAGGAGGGAGGGGAGGGAGGAGGGAGGAGGAGGGGAGGGAGGAGGAGGAGGGAGGGAGGAGGGAGAGGGAGGGCAGGGAGGAGGAGGGGAGGGAGGAGGGAGGGCCGGAGGGGCGACCTCCAGAGGGGCCCTCCCTGCCCGAGGCAGGGGCTGGAGGGGCAGCGTCCTGAGGCGGAGGGCAGCGTCCTGAGGGAGGGAAAAGGGCTGGACGGGTTCGGGGCAAGGTCCGGAGTGGGCCGACTCGGGTGGGGGGGGGGAGGGAGGAGGAGGAGGAGGAGGAGGAGGAGGAGGAGGAGGAGGAGGAGGAGGAGGAGGAGGAGGAGGAGGAGGAGGAGGAGGAGGAGGAGGAGGGGGTGACTCGAGCTGGAATCGGCGATGCACCGGCGGTGCATCCGGCGATGGGCCCCCGATGGCGAGGCCGAGCGCTCCTGGGCGGGGCGGGCGAATCAGGCCCCCGAGTCGGGGAAGAGTGGGCGGCCGACGACGTGGGGCGTTGGTGACTTCCCCCCGTGGACCTGTCCCCACTGGCGCTGCCACTGAGATTTTTGGCAATCCCTCGTCCTCCTCCTCCTCCTCCTCCTCCTCCTCCTCCTCCTCCTCCTCCTCCCTCCGTGTGTTGAACACGAGCGACCGATGCCAATACAGCACACCCCTTTCATGAGCAGTTTGGCTGCTCACGGTCTCACCTGGCTCGCGCGCCGTCCGGACGCAAGGCTTCTGGACTGAACTGAACACTAACGTTACCACTGAGATTTAGAAGTCCCTCCCCAGATCGTCAGGGATTGCCCTGACGATGTGGGGTCGGTGACTTTCCTCCCTTCGGTGGCAACGTTACCACTGAAGGGAGGAGGAGGAGGAGGAGTGAAGGGCAGAGGAGAGGGGCGGACAGTGCAGAGTCCATGGGTGCGTGGCCGAAGCGGGGTCCCTGGGACTCGGGACTGCTGTGGCTGTTGGGCGTCGCCGTCGTCGCCAGCCCTCCGACGCACCAGCGCCCCATCCCACGGCCCAGACCGCAACCCACCCGAGCGACCCACATCCGCGACCCATCCAAATTGCTTTGCTTTGCGATCCGTTCATCGCTACTGCGATTCGTAATGCTAGCTGGGTGATCCGCGGTTGATCGGGAGTTCCTGAGTCTAGCGATGAGGAACGGCCGACTCTGCGAGGATGTCCCGTGCGAAGCGGCTGGTGTGGGATTCTGCGCCAGATTCAGCAGAAACGGTGCCAGGACACGAAGGCACTCTTGGCTGCTCCCCAGGAGCCGATTTTGTGAGGTTGTCCCGAGCTAGGGCGCTGATTTGGGATTCTACGCCGAATTCGTCAGACTCGCCAGGGAAAAAGCAGGAAGTGAAAGTGTTGGCCCCACATGCTCGCGCGCGGGCGGTCAGGGTGATATGAGTTCCACAAACACGACCTCAAATGATCATCATTCTTTGATTCGCGTGCGGAATTGAATGTAGGTGGATGCGGCGCGCTTCATTACGTGTACGCTCAAACCTAAAGACCCATCTATAAGCCACTCCGCAACCTACCCACATCCTCCGAACAGAAACGCGCCCGCGCGGGCTGGTTGCCCTCCTCCCAAAGAGGACAGCGAGAACGGCTGGCAATCTCTTTACATTGGCGCTCGAGGCCCGAAACCCAGGCAAATCAGCCACAGCGCACCCTCACTCTTTATCAATAATTGCAGGGCTCGAGGTTCTTCACGTCCTGTACGCACTGATAACTGCAACTTAGTTCCATTCCGCTGGAAACGGTCATACACGCTTCAAGTTTAAACCGACATGTCATCACGCACCCGCCTACAGTTTTAGACAAGCAGACCTCACACTCTGCGAATGGAAGCTGCCATCTACCGGCCTCGGCGCGTTCAGTCGCTTTGGCATATGTCGATCAAGTGACCCAAGCTTCGACTCAAACCTACGGGCCTACGGGCTGAGCCTGCAGACTCAGTCTCCTCCTCCTCCTCCTCCTCCTCCTCGTCCTTCGTTTCGTCCTCGTCGTCGTCGTGGTCGTCGTCGCTGCTCCTCCGTATTCTCCCTCCTCGCCTCTGTGAGCAGCCCGTCCTCGTCCTCCTTGCCCCTCGTCCGCTCCCGGTGCCTGCCGCCCTCCCCCGCCCGACGAGACGCAGACCTGTGGGACCGAGAACAGCACGGGCTCGGCCCCACACCTCACCCGCCCGCCGTCGCGGCAGGGGCTCGGGAGCCCTTCAGGATGCCCGTGAGCTCGCGGGGGACCTCCACGCTCGTCGCGTCGGAGCGGCCCGCCATGTCGATGAAGACCTGTTCCCGGGGGGTCGAGCCAGAGCACTCCGGCGGTAGGACCCCTCGCGAGAAGAGGTGTTAGCTTGGCTGGGAATCACCTCCTGCTCCCTCCTCCTAACCCCCTCCTGCCTCCTTCTCCTCGTGCCTGCTCCTCATGGCTCATTATCCTGCCTCCTCCTCCTCCTCCTGCCTCCACCTCTTTCTGGCCTCCTGCCTCCTACTTCTCTTCGTTGGGCTGCTTCGCCCTCTCTTTCTCCTCATCCTCCTACTCCTCTGCCTCCTCCCCGTCCGGCCTCCCCCTTATGCTTCCTCCTTGGGCATCATGCCTCCTCTGGCGGCCTCCTGGGACACTTCTCCTCGCCTACCTCCTCCTCCTCCTCCGACTTCTCCTCTCCTCCACCTCCTCCTCTTCCTCCTCCTCCTCCTCCTCCTCGTCCACCTCCTTCTACTTTTCCTGCCTCGGGCTGCGTCCTCCTCCTCCTCCTTCTCCTCCTCCTCCTCTTCCTTGTCCTGCCTCCTCCTGCATCCTCCTGCCTCCTCCATGGACCTCCTGCCTTCTCCTGCCTGGGGCATCCTGGGGCCTCCGGTTACCTCCTGGAGCCTTGTGCGGCATCCTGCGTTCTTCTGGGGCTTCCCCGGGGTACTCCTCCTGCTCTTGCCTCCTCAACTTCCTCCTCCTCCTCCTCCTCCTCCCTCCTCCTCCTCCTCCTCCTCCTCCTCCTCCCCCTCCTCCTCCTCCTCTTCCTCCTGCCTGTTCTCTTGCCTCCTACTCCTCCGTTTCCTCCTCCTCCTCCTCCGTTTCCTTCTCCTCCTCCTCCTCCTCAGCCGCCGTCCCGGTTCGAGAGGTTTTGGGCGCCGTACACGGTACGGCGAACCTCTCGCGTGGGACAGCTGCCACGCGTGCTTGCCCGCCCGACCAGCAGGGCCAGCCGCGCCAGATCGCACTTGCCACGGCGAGCCACAGGCGCCCTCGAGAGGACCCAACGTGGCACCGCCGCCTCCGCAAGGAGCGCAGCAGAGCCAGATTGCTGGTGCTGATAGCTGCAGCGACGGACTTGCTCAGCAGGCACCACAGCAGTCCAATGGCCAAAGGAAGGAATGCTCGTGACCGATGACAGCAGGAACGTGAGCATCGACAGCCGCCATGGACCAAGGACGCCGAAGTGCAAGAGACCGTGGGATTGTCCAGCAGGTTCGTTTCATAATGCCTGGTCAGCCACAGCATGCGCGAAGTGTCGTCCTCACACATCACGCACACCTTCTGGGGCATCCTCCAGGCCCCGACGCAGGGCTGCATCCTCGCAGCCACCCGAGCAGAAGCCCGACGCCCCAGCCCAGAAGGACGACCTCATTCCAATCATGCTCGCTTCGCCAGAGTACGCCACCTCGCACAAGAGGTGGCGCAATCCACCAGCAGATGCACAAGAATTAGGAGAGTTTCGAAAGGCTTTGACGGCCACCATGGAGTCTCTAGAACGGCAGATATGCTGCGCAGCGGACTTGCAGCTTGGAGACGATCAAATCAACGCCTTGAGGGACGAGTACATTGTAGTCTTGTACCAAATGATACACTCAAGATCGCCACAAACACGAATGCAGAAGCAACGTTTATTCGTCAGCAGATGCCGGAAGAGGCTCGTGGACTCACAGGCCCGCTACAACTTGCTCCAGGAGGAGCCAGACGCGGCCTCCGAGCAATGTCAGGCGTTGCAAGACGACCTAACATAAGCAGAATCGTTATTAGAGCATTTCGAGGAGTTGGAAGATGCGCAGCCTTTCACCACAGCAGTTTCCAATCCTTGGGACAATGCTGACGAGGGTCTCATGGAGGAGGACGAAGCAATGCTCGCGTTCGGCCAGGACAGCGCGATGCATCAGGTGCTGCCGCGCAGCAGACTTCCTTCGAGAAGACTGCACGCGCGTCCACGCCGCCAGCCACGTGAAGTTCGTCGCAGTGGACCACACCATCCCAGCGGCACCAGCATCACCAAGCGTCAGATCAGCTGAACGAGGAGCAGGTCCACTACCAGCCTGGAACGTATCCCTATCCCTATGTTGGGCACCGCCTCCTCACGATGGCGATCTTAGGGACTTCCTCAGCTTCTGCGGGTGCACCCATAAGATTGTCATCTCCTTTTAGCGTGTCAATCTTAGGGTTAAGTCGGGCCGGTCCCCCTACAGGGGGATTTTCGACGAACAAATGCTAAAAAAAAACCAAAACATACCGCAAAAAGGTCAACACCCCCCAAAAAATAGTCCCCAGACTATGCTTGGACTATTTTTGGATTATCTTTGGGGTATTTTTTATTTTTCGTCGAAAATCTCCCTGTAGGGGGACAGGCCCGACCTAATCTCAGGGCCCAAGGACACACACACACACACACACACATAAATGCACACAATTAAAAAGATTCCCCATATTTGTAAATATTTTGGGGGTTTCTGTCTTCCCCGCCACTTCACATGTTTCCCGATAGTTTCCGGGGGATCGACAATGGATTGTGTCTGTGTGTTTTTTCCCCTCCTGAGTCTTCTCCTTTCAGCGTGTCAATTTAAGGGATAGGGATCAGCTCGAGAGGACGGTGAGGCCACGGCGTCCAGCACCTCGGCCTCGTGCGCGGGCACGACCTCGCGAGAGGCGGCAGCTGCCTCCGCGAGCACCGACGCCAGCATGCCGGCCTCCACCAGCCGCCCTGCAGCAGGCCGGCTTCCAGAGGCTCAACACCAGGAGGACATTTCCTGGCCATCGCTCGGACGTCCATTCCCTGTGTTTTTTTCGGTTTCGTGCGTGGCTTTTTCGCCAAATGATCAAGGATGCTCCTCGATGGTCCTCGCCGAAAGAAAAATGCACACGTCCGAGCGATGCCAGGGAGAGGCGGCAGCTGCCTCCGCAAGCACCGACGTCGGCATGCGGGCCTCCACCAGCCGCCCTGCAGCAGGCCGGCTTCCAGATGCTGAACACCAGGAAGACATTCCAGCAGACGGTATACAGGGCAGTTTTCAATACATTGGATATTTGAAAATATGTGATTTTTATACATGATTGACTTATGAATAAATGTGTGCATGAACTCATCGTTGTTTGTATACAAAGCCCTGCATTTTCAATACATGATCCGCACGCGGAGCATGTATTAAGAACGGCACTGTACCCACTCTCCAGAGTGACATCGGCCACGTAAGGTCCGAGCAGCAGGCAGAGGAGAGCAAGGTGACCGAGGTCGCAGCAGACGCAGCCAGGACAGCCATCGACCCGACCCCGATCGAGAAGGATCGCCACTCGTCGGAGATTAGGGGGCCACATGCGAACCCTACCCCTACCCCCCACGATTTCTGAGGGGAAGGGTGGGGTTCACTTCGCTCGGGAGCTCCCGAGCGAAAAGAACCCCACCCTCACCCTCAGAAATCGTGGGGGGTAGGAATAGAGTTCGCATCTGGCCCCCTAGAGATCACGCCGGAAGCGCAGCGCGCAGGACGTGAACGGATGGCAGCAGCGCTGCAAAGGACGACGCCCAGCCAGGTCCGCCTCGCCCCGCCGTCACGGCAAAATAGCGGACCGGCAGGGGCGAAAGTCCAGCGCGCGGACGTCGACGGCGCCAGCCCGCTGGGCAGCGGCGCGGAGGCAGTCGCCGCACGTGAGGCAGCAGGTGCAGCAGCAGTCAGAGCCAGGGCGCAAGCTACTCAGAGCCCGCCAGTGCCACGGAGCCGCTTGCAGCCACTCCAGCGAGTGGCGCGTCGGCAGCCAGTTCGGTTTTTCGCTGAGGGCCGCGTCAGAAGCGTCTCGGCCTCGGAATTCGGAGTCTTGTCTCCACAGTCCAAGGTTTTCCACCGCCTTGCCAGTTTTGCATCAGGAGGCCCAAGGAAATCGTGACCAGCACCTCGGGTATTCGATTGCTGGCCAGCGTCCTCCCTCTACCCAAGGCACCCCTTACTCTCCCATCCCACAGCTACTGCCATAAGGAAGCTGTTGGAGAGACCTTGGTCACGTCAACTCTCAGTGGACACACCCAGCTCGGCACAATGTTGGCACTCGTCGACCATTGCAGCTTTCGACGACTTGGTGCCCCTGCCAACTGATGCTCCTATAGATCAGGTGCGCATCTACACGTATGCCACAGCAGGAGGCTTCAAGCATGAAGGTGAGCGTTCGAACCCAGCATGGGCATGTTGTGTGCTTGTTGTGACAGTCATGGGTCTCTCACTTGTTGGCTTCATGGCAGGTCCGTAAGAAGGCTGGGACGCTTCTGCCACGCGCGCCCCAGTACGAGCAGATGGAAGCGGCCATTTCGACCACAGCTTGGTTAATGCAGGCGTCCTCGCTCTTTCGCCAACCCCTAGTATGCTTCTACACAGATAACATGGACGTGCTTAGATTGTACACGGGAGCATCTGAGTACATACACGGGCATATAGCACATCCATGGAACGAGTGTGTCGACACGCTTGCTAGGTTTGCTGCGATGCGTATCATACCTGAGCATACCGAGCTGCCATGGAGACATGCGCTATCACAGGGTAGACACAGCACAATTACTACATGGTCATGGCTGGCTTACGCTGATCCGACTACCCACGAGGCCTACCCACCCGACCACGGTACGCCTCTCCCCACGCCCGATGCTCCGGTCACCACCCTCCAGGTCATCATTCCCCTGCCTCGGAAGCCCCCAAGAGGGCGCAAAGCTCTTGCCTGGGGTTGGTTTGCCATTGCCAACGTCCTCTCTCTGGACCCTCGTGCTTTCAGAGGCCAAAGGGAGCTCAGACCAGATGCCAGGGGTTCAACGCCACAGGGCGCATGATGCAGCTCGCGGGGCAGTTCTCGCAGAGGACTCACTTTTTGGTTGGATCGGTCGAGACCCGCCTCCAACGTACAGGAGTCTCCGAGCTAGGTCGGTACTACTTGATGCACGCTCAGGCTAACGACTCCAGAGGTGAAGAATGCACACTTTGGGTCAACATGCATTGGGGATACCAACCAGGATACACAGTGCAACCTTCGAATTTGAAGGTTATGCGTGCTTCTGCCACGGTTCTTGTCGTGGCCGTGCGGGCCCCAGCACTGTCATTATGTATTTGCGTTGCACATGCTCCGCACGCGCGCCGAGCCCCAACGGACATTGCAAGGTGGTGGCGCGACTTACGACGTCTAATACATAAGCACAGGGGTACGGCCGAGCATCTGGCGACCTTGGTGGACGCAAACGCTGCTGTGGGCTCCCATACAGACCTCCACGTAGGAACCAGTCACGCCGAGAAGGAAAACATCCCGGGGCAGCACTTCCATTGCTTCCTCAGCAGTACTTCCCAGTGGGCCCCCTCTACGTTCTACGAGGACCCCTCAGGCTCAGCTGGTACGTGGACCGCCCCAGGAGCCCGCAAAGCGCCCAAAAGACGCAGCTACATCACAGCCACCATGGATGTCAGCGCGTCAGCTCAGTGGGGTTGATCACGACATCGACCTGACCGTCACACAACTACACCACAATCTTGTGGCGGCCTGCTTGTTGTCTTTTTTTCCGCCGTCGACGTTTGTGCCAGAGGCGCTTCGCCCACGCAAGGTGCGGCACGACGCCGTCTGTACAAGGATCCCACCTCAGCGCAGTTATTCCGACACCTGCTGACGTAATTCCGAGCCCCAAGTTCGCTACGCATGCCACCTACCATGTTAAGGCATGCGAGGACCACGTACGGACATCAATGGAGATCGCCTTTCCAATCCGTACGTCTCTGGCGACTCGCGCAAAAAAAAGGCAGTGCTAGGCGTGTTATGTTTGCATGGCGCTGGTACTTAGCAGCCTCTGCGAGGCCACCACTCTGTCGAGACGACTAAGCCAGAGAACAACAGGACGCTTTCCTAGTCTCCCCAATCTCGTGCGAGACATCCGGTCAATACAGAATGCAGCCAACCACCGCCCACAAACTACTGCCTCTTTGCTCCGTCGGGAAGCACACATTCGAGAAAGCAGCCAGGGAAAGAGTACTGGGCTGGGCAGGCAACGCGTGCTAGCACAATGGGGACACCACTGGGTCTCAGCCATCACCATCCCTCCTCCATTTCAGCCCTCCATATATCGTGAGCACGGTGGAAAGGGATGCAAGGGTATGGGCACATGTGACCAATTGACGGGCCTATGCGCATGGAGTGCGAGCTTGTGCCATGGCGCATCGAAAAGTTCGGCTGTGTCGCACTACGCTGTTTTTTTCCGCCATGCGACCGACCGCAATGGATGCAATGCAGTACTACGAGTCTCTCGCGCAAGAAGTATCGCATGCATGGGACCGACGCTAGTTGGATGACTATGGGAATGGCGATGGTGGTGTGATGATGGTGGTGCGCCGATGGGAATGGTGATGGTGATGGCTATGTTTGGGTGTGGCCATGGTGGTGTGCTGATGGTTATGGGAATGGTGATGGCGATGGTGATGTGGATGATGATGTGTATGCTGTTGGGGATGATGAGCGTGCCGCCATTGTTAACTAAACTGGTGGTGGTGCTGATGGAGACGTTGATGACAAGGATGCGACTAAACATGATGACGGTGGTGTTGCGAACGGGGACGATAAATATGTTGGCGATGATAATGTTGATGCTGAGTCGTGGCGATGCTGAAAATATAATATATGTGGATACGGGCGCTGATGCTCTCGACGATGGCGGCGATGATGTTGACGATGATCATGATGAGGAAGCAGACGACGCGTACCATGACGACGACGATAATGGTCGGGCGAATGATGGTGACAACGGCGTTCCTTCTGATGCCAAGTGTGATGATGGTGTCTGATGAAAATGATCAAGACGACGGTGCTGCAAATACGTCTAATAATGAGGATGAAGATGGCGATGACGATGGCGACCGCGGCAACGATGATGGTGATGATGGCGACGACGGCGCCGACGACGATGACGATGCTGATGATGACGATCGCGCTTTCCCACGGAGGGGCGTCGCAGCGTCGCGCTCGCCCTCTACTCCTGCAGGCGCCACAGTGCGGCCTAGACACGCCCCTTGCCCTCCAGCGTGTCGCTGCGCAGCCAAGCGGACCCGAGCGCTTTCTGAACCTCGAAACGAACCAGCTCGGCCTTATCGTCGCCCCCGTCGTCGGAACCGTCAACACCCGCCGGGCTCCCCCGCAGATGGCCTCCAGTTGTGGAATCCGGCGCATGACCGTGCAGCGCTTGGCTGCGCGGGCACCATCCCGCTTCGCGGCGGTCTCGATGCCCTTCGCGGCGCCCCCCAGGCACCCCCACAAGTCCACCGTGGCAGGGGTGGCGTGGCGGAGCGCATGCCTGCCACGCGTGCCAGCCACGCCCTGTTTCGCCGCGAGCTCGTGCGCCGCGATCGCGCCATGATCGCTGAACTCTTTAACGAGCACCGGAAAAAGTGGCACTGCTAGCAAGGGGTCGTGGCCATCGTCCAGCTCCGCCCCCATCTCGCCGTCGCGCACCGCGTCGGCCCTGGCGGCCCTGGCAGCTACCGCGGCAGCGGCGTCGCGCCCGCGCCGGGCTGGCCGAGTCGGGCGGGGACTCGGCCAATTTCCGCGCGGGCGGGGCGCCGCCCTCAGCAGGTCTGCCCGAGCTAGGGATGTTCACCCCCCCTGCGGCGAGGCCAGCCGGCGACAGCGCGGGGCGCGCCACCAGCCTGGGTCCATTGTTCTGGGCTCGGCGTAGCGAGCACGCCGTCGCCGTCCCCAGCAACCAGGGCGCCAACGCCGCGTGGAGCGCCACGTTCCTCCGCAGCGTGTCGACGGGCGACTCAATGGCCTCGCCGTGAACCGTGTTCTTCAGGGGCACCGCCACCACCGCCAGGCGGGCGCTCCGCCGTGTCGGGGCCCTCCAGCGACTCCACCAACTTCTCGTAGCGGCTCCGCCTTTAGCGCACCGCCCGCTGCAGGCCGTGGACGAGCACGTCCCCCGACCAAGGGGCCCACGCCTGGCCAGTTCGGTGCCTGTGCCGCCGTGCCGCGCACGGGCTGCACACATCGCCGCCAGCGGCGGCCTCCCGCGAGAGGGCCGCCTCCCGCGCCAGCACTGACCGCACCAGCCGCCCGATGGAAGCTGGCCTGAAAGCTTGAACCGACATGGCTACGGATGGTGATGATGATGATGATGATGATGATGATGATGAGGATGGTGATGGTGATGGTGATGGTGATGGTAATGGTGATGGTGATGGTGGTGATGATGACGATGATGATGATGATGCTGGTGATGGTGGTGATGATGACGATGATGATAATGGTGATGGTGATGATGAGGAGGATGCGGATGCTGATGCTAATGATGATGATGAGGATGATGAGGATGATGATGATGAAGATTATGATGATGACGATGATGATGGTGATGATGTTGATGATGATGATGCTGATCTGAGGGTGTTATTGATCCTGCGCAGGGTGTCCAGAGAAAACAAGAGCCCACTCAGGATACGGGGAAACAGCTGCATAGACATACCTGGTGGGAGCTCCGAGTGGGTTTCTTAGATCTGCGCTGGATTCCCTGGCAGCACCTCCAGCGCAGCTCCTTCGGCGCTCCGCGCGCCAGGGACACTGCTTATGCACTATGCCATTGTCTCTCCTTGCAGGGGGGAGATGAAGGACCAGCGGCAGAACAACACTCAACGCCTGGGGTTTCTGTGGGCTCGCAGGCGCCTCAAAAAGGCCCTCGGATGCCCTGCGAGAGCTGCCTGGCTTAAAAGGAGAAGCTTTGCATGATGTTGTTCCCATCCTACTCAAGGACCGCATCCTAGAAACAAATAATTTCGAGCACCCGGAAAAGTGTCGAAAGAGTGTCGAAACAATGTCGAAACAATGTCGGGCGAGTGTCTTGTGGGGCCCGACACGTGAAAACCCTCGAGTTCCGGTTTTTTTTGGGAGGCTCGAAATTCCTCCTGGTGGTCAAGGCTAAAGTAGGTTGGAGCATCATAAACTTTGCACAGACTTCAGTTGTCAATTCTGATGACGAACCACTGCGCCGTCGACTGTCGGTGCCAAGGACGGGGCAGGGCCGACGAGAGCCACATCCAACAAGGCATCCAAATTATCAGATGGCGTAGACGCGCCTCAAATCCGTCTGAGGCGCCCCAGCCCCTCGCAAACCCTCAGACTTCGTTCCTTTACCATCCTCCTCCTCCTCCTCCTCCCTCCCCAGGGGAGATGGCGCGCAGCAGGTGCGGCGCGGCCGCGCTGAGCGGCGGCGCTGCCCTCGCCGTGGCGCTTCAGACTTCGTTCCTTCATCGTCCTTCCCTCCCTCCCTCATGCCTTCCTTCTTTGGCAACGGCTCTGAGCTCGCATGTCTCCCCAACGATACCCAAGAACATGATACGTCATCAACTGCATGACCATCGGCGGATCGCGGGGGCCTTCCGCAGTCTGCGCAGTGTGGGGCATCTCGGTCCCTTCCTCCTCGGCCCTCCTCTCCATTCCGTCCTCCCCCCCATCGCCCCCCTCGCGCACCGGCCGCACGTTCGCCGAAGCGTTAGGGAGCAAGGAGACAGACGCGCGGCGACCCATCCAAAAACCACAGCTTCCACGGCAATATCCGCAAGCGACCTCGGCTCCAAGAGAGCCGGTCTCGAGGGTGGGCGGGTCGTCCGGTCGCTAGCACCGGCGCCCTCGTTTGCGAGCGCGGATCGCGGAAGAGGGCGCGGGGGCACTGGGACGCGGGGGAGGACGCGAGTGCGCGCGAGCGCGCAGCGTCAGCCCGAAGCAAGCCCTCGGATGCTGCGGCTCTTGTTGTTGCGGTGCGGGATCCGTCTAGCATGTCGGGGACCTACCGAACCATGGATAAGGTACCCAGCTCCAGCAGGTGCACCCAATTCAATGTGGCTGTGAAAGCTGTCCTCCGAGGGGGATTAGAAAAGAAGGAGGAGGAGGGAAGGACACACTTACTACGAGGACTGGTGCACAACAAGCAGGGCGCCGAAGGCTGCCTTATGACGCCAACACCGGCCGCAACCAAAACCCTGCTGCCTGGCTATAGCTGCCGTCTGCAACGCCGACCGTGGGCAATCATCACCGCAACGGCCAAGAACGAGCTTGTCTGGCTCCTTATGGCGCTTCGCGCTGTGCGAACCCTGCGTCTCTTCGCGCTCTCGCGCGGGTGCCCTGGAGAAAGGCAACTCCTGAAGACCAGCCGCGCACCCCGAAGCTCCGTTATCCTCGAGCCCCTCTTGGCGACCCGGCGTCCTTCTTCTCGTCCTCTGTGCCAGCGGATAGAAGAGGAACCCAACTTCCACAGAGCGTGAGGAGGCAGGCCTTGCCCGTGCGCTGCTGCATGAGCCACGTGATGTAGTCTCGACATCTCCCACGTTCCTCCTGGGCGAAATCAGGAAATGAGGATGCAAAAAGCACCACAATTGTGAATGATGGAGAGAAGGGGGAGGTCGGGCGAACGGTGACGGCGGAGGTGGAGTGCTGGAGCGAGAGAGAGAGAGACCAGTCGCATGGCGCAGCCATGGGGATGCATGAGGGCGAAGGGAGGACGGTCGAGGAATGACGGAGGAAGAAAGTAGGAAGACAGGGAAAACGAGGAGGAGGAGGAGAAGGATGGAGAGGAGGCAGGTGGAGAGGACCAGTGGACCATCGTAGGCAAGGAGGCCGCAGGAGAGGAAGACGAACTGCCAGGGGGCGGTGCCCTCAGGCCTACCGAGCATGCTGCGCCGAGCCGCCCCGACACAACTGCTGGAGCCCCAACGGTTGCTGCAGCTCGGACGTCGCCGCGACCTGCCCCCACGACAGGGAGGACCAGAGCTCTCGACCCCGCCCGGCCCCCGGCGCCGCCCGATGTGTAGACATGCTTCGGACCAGACGTGGCCCACAATTGGGACCCGATGTGGGCCAGATTCTCTGCGTTCACCCTAGAAGTGCCCTGGGCGGTCTGTCGTACCGTTTTGCATGGGGCTCTTGGCAGACTTGAACCTCGAACAGACCCGCGATGCTTGTTGCACCGTGTTTTTTTGTTGTTGCGTGTTCAGGCCCGTGGCTGTGGATCATCATTCGCTTAGCGGTCTGTGTTCTCTTGTCGAAGGCTACTCATTGTCTTACCTGCCGTCTTCGCTCCCGCTCTCCCGTTCCTGCTGCCTCCCGTTCCTCCCGCTCCGCGCGCAGAGCTAAACACGCAACAGCAAGAACGCCCTAACACCAGCCTAGCAGGCCCAAAGGCCCCACGAACAGCCACCAGCCGAGGTCGGAGAAAAACAAAACGAACAAACAATAATTATACTACGATGGAGAGGACTACATACAATGATAAAGAACTGTGGACGTCGTAGACGGCAAGATTGGACAACGCAATCAACGGATTTGAGAACGATTAGTTTGTTCATAGCCCAAACCACCACAAACTCCTGATTACCTGCGTAGCGTTGTTAAACCTTCTTTTGGGGACTCAAAACCACCACATAAGCTCGGCGGTGGGCAAACCTCCCTTTAGTAAACCTCCCCTTAGTGAAAACGGCCTAGGACCGAAACCGACGGAGCTGGATCCGCAAAACTGGCGGCCGCGACGCCCTCTCGCGAAGCGAAAACGGCCAATTCCTGAATCGACGTGTCAGGCTAGGAGGTCTATCGACCTCCGATAAACGTGGCTGCCAAGACGCCGAGTCTCTCAGTGGCAAAAGCAAACAACAAATCACACCCCCAGAGCACAGTCAGGACGAACGTCTCCTGGATTCGGCCCTCCGCGAGGGAGACGCGACGAGCGGGGCGGGGGAGGAGCAGGAAGGGCAGGGAGGATCAGGAGAAGGGCCAACAATGCAGCCCAAATGCAGGCACCGATGGTCGCAATGACGTCGCCCGAGGCTCTCACGAACGGACACCGAACCCACGCTCGGGACCGACCCATCGTCGCAAATTGTTCGTCATCATGGCCAATGAGCCCAAAAACGGGCCTCCAGGGGCTCAAATCAGCATGCAGCCGGCCTCCGGGATCCCTCCCTCGAGAAACCAGACAGAGGATTGTGTCGGCCACTCGCGCTCCCCCAACATCACTCCCCGGGCACCTCCCGGAGAGCCCTTTCTGACCAGCGCATGGAGCCTCAATAGGCCGTGGCCTCCAAGGCACCCTGGGCCCCCCCACACACCCCAAAGACATGAAAACGACGTCGAAGGGTGCCTTCCGTCCTTCTCCCCAGATCTCTTCTGAGGAGGAGGCTAGGATGACTATTGGAGACCAGCGCAGCCAGGGTGGAGGCGATCCGAACGGAGGGAGCATAGACGCAGGAGCCCAAGGACTCGCAAATGAACAGACACAGATCCCAGGATGCCCCACATGTTCTCCATATTTTCCGGAGTTCCTTGTTCCCCACCGTTTCCATAGTTTCCCATACTCTCCCCAGAATCGACGCTCCTTTGTGTCCGTGTGTGTTTCCTTCCTGACTGGAGGAATGCCCAGCTGGAGCCCGCGGCGCCCGTGTGCACTCCGAGTCTTCCGCGCCTCCTTCGCATGTCCCGCCCGACGTATCCCCTTCCGCATGTGTCCGTGATCGGGGAAGGGCAAGCGCCGCGGGCAACGGGGGATGCGTCGACCCCCTTTCCCAAGCTGCGTGGGGTTTCGAATGACCAGAGATCTGCGGCGCAACCCTGGGATATACGAGTGGGGAGGGCGTCCATCCTCGAGAGGGGTGCGTCCGGATTGCCCCCTTGGGGTGCATTCCAGGGTTCCCCTCCTTTGCTGAGCGGCCTCATGTGTCGTCGAAGAGTCGGGGGCTGGGAAGGAAGAATCGCATGCGAAAATGGACGTGTCCTTGTGCCCCCCCCCGTCAAGTGAAAAACGCGAGCGCGAACCCCCCCCCACGCGCGGGTGTGAAGCTTCGGGGGGGCATCTCGTGCCCAAGCCCGGGTGCGCGGCGGAACCGCGATCGGGCCCTCGCTGCGACCACCTGCAAAACAGAGGCGCGCTACTTCTCGCGGCGGCGGGGCGGGTGCGCCGCGACTCCGCAGCCTGAGCCAGCCGAGGCGGCTACAGAGACAACGTGCCCACCGCGCCTGTGCGCGCGCAGTTCAACCCTGCCCTGGGCCCGGCAGCATACAGCTTGACAGAGTGACGACCTTCTGCGTCCTGCGGAGCGGGAAATGCGGAGTGCTGCGTGCTCTGTGGCCCGGCGAGAAAAGGCAAGCGCGAAAGCTCGGGCTCGGCCGGAGGCTCCTGGGATCCCTCCCGGGCTCCAGCCCACCTGCCTTCACTTCCCTCTCGGCCCCGATCTCGGGCCGACGGGGACGTCGACGCCTCTGGCGCTGGCCCCTGGCTTTCTGGCGGCGCGCACCAGGGGGTGGGGGGAGGGGGATGGCTTCTTGGAAGCAGGCTGCTTCTTAGAAGGCGCCGGCCTCACATCGACAGATAAGGCCCGCGCCTTCTGGGGAGCAGGGGTGCTTCTGAGAAGCCCTCCCCCCTCCCCCCACCCCCCTCTGCGCGTGGCTGAGGCTTGGCCCCTGAAGTTCCTGAAGCGAGCTTCCTGAAATGGAGGTCCTGAGGTGAACCAGGGTAAGGCGACAGCCTCCCTTGATCGGGTCGGGCGAAAGGGGGGGGGACAGCAAAGGGGGGGGGGGGGAGAATCGGCTCACGCAGCTGATCTTCCCGGCGCCGGAGGCGGCCATGTATCGAGGAGTGGGCCCCCCGGGTGGGGCCGAAACCAGGTGCATGCAGCAGATTTCGTAACCCCCCCTTCCCCAATCCCCCCCCCTCTCGCCCGGCCCGAGTCGAGGGGGCCGTCGCTCCCCCGACTCGGAGCCTCGCGGCTCGCTCCGCTGGCGTGGTGCGCTCGCCGTTGGCACGGCCCGCCGAGCCGCCCCGCCCGTGCCCCTGCCGATTTGGAAGGGGCCCCGGGACGCACAAATAAATACACACAAACAAAAAGATTCCCCATATTTTCCCATATTTTCTGGGCTTTTGTCTTCCCCCCCACTCCCCACAGTTTCCCATATTTTCTGGGAAATCGACGATGAATTGTGTCTGTGTGTTCCTCTCCCTCCTGAGATTTGGGAGATGGCCGGGCCGGCCCCTCGCCCACGGCGCCTCGGCGCCGCCCTCCCCGCGCGCAGAGCGCCTCCAGGACCAGGCCAATCTTCATCTCGCGTGTCTCGGGGCGCTGGCAGCACCGGGTTCAGTGGGGCCTGGCTCAGGGATGCGCACTTGCGGGCCATACTTCTGCCCATATCCACTGCAGTATGGAGTTGCGGGCTCCCTTCCCAAGAAGCCCGAGACGCACTGGATGTGGATAAGTTTGCCCCCTACAGGCTCGAGTTTTATCCATATCCAGTGCGCTTCGGCCTTGTGGCGCCGCTTCCCAAAAAGTCCAAGTGGCACTGGATATGGACATGAATCTTGCCCGCAGTCCTGGGGGACGCCCCCCCACCCAGCTCCACTGACCGGAACTGCCGCCACCCGAGAGACGCCAGCTGCGGCAGACCTGGTGGAGCGATTCTGGTCCATTCAGGGGCTCCGGGGCCCTACTACTAATAGGGAAAAAACAAACCTACCTCGCTTTTGACCACCCTCGCTTCCAAGAGATACCAAGCGATGCCAAATTGCAGCCTGTACTGGTCAGGCCGCTTGACGAGGAGGCGCGTGGTATGGCTTGGTTTTGCCTGGAAGCGAAAGCGGGGTAGGTAATTCACGCTCTGAGCTATACCCGAGTGTCTCCTGGACACAGTCTTCCGCCGCTGGCACCGCCGACCCCGCCGGGGGCGGGCGGGGCGGGGCGGCGAAGATCGCGTTGCCGCGGGTGCGAATCCCCCCCCCCCCCCGACGGGCCCCTCGCCGTCGACCCCTGCCTTCCCCCGCCTCGGTCCGTGCCCTGCGGACATTGTGCGCAGCGCCGAAAGGGCCACGACGGAGCCCCGCCGTCGTCGGCGCGGTGATCTTCTCCGGGCAGGGGCAGGCCTCCTCGGCCTTTGCATAGGGGGCCACATGCGAACCCTACCCCTACCCCCCACGATTTCTTAGGGGGAGGGGCAGGGTTCGCATGTGGCCCCCGATTGGACGCGCTCCCGACGCGGCCCTCGCTCCGGTCCTGAACTGGCGGGGGCGGGCGGGGACGTGCCCGCTGCCACTGCTGGGGCGCTCGCGGCGGCCGTGGAGCCGCCCCCGCCTCCGGGCGGGCCTGGCCATCGCAGGTGCTGCGCTCGCGACCAACGGCCGCGAGGTCGCCCCCCGCGCGGGCGCCCCCCCTCAACCCTTCGCGCAATCTGGGGGGCGGGGACTGGGGGTCCCGGGCCATCAGCACCCCTCCCTTCCGCGCAGAGATGCCCGCCGGCCCACTGGAAGTACTCCGCTTGGGATCGCGCGCCTCGTCCGCCGAGGAACGCTTCGCGTAGGTCTTGGTCGCGTGGCCCCCGCTGCCCCCCCCACTCCGGACGCACGTCGCTGCCCGTCGCTGCCCGATGGCTCCTTATGGTACGTGGGCCTACGAATAGGTCGGGCAAGTCCTCCTGCTGGCGGATTTCGGAGAAAGATTTGCAAAACAAGTCCAAGCATATTCAAATATAGCCCCAAATTGTCGAACGATCGTCCCCGAACTATTTTGTTGGCTACTCTTGAAACTTCCTCCTGTAGAGGGACACGCCCGATCTAAGCCTACGGGCAGCGGATTTCCCGAGGGATCCAGCCGCGTCAAGTGAGCCGCGTGTCCTGCAAGACGCGTCGGCAAGCCGCTGCCCGACGGCTCCTCGTGGCACTTGTGGGCCCACGGGCAACGGATGTCCCGTGGGGTCCGGCCGCGTCGAGTGAGCCGTGCGTCCCGTCAGACGCGCAGGCAGCAGGCTGGCCGACGGGGCAACGCGCAACGCACGAGAAAATGGTGACGGGAGCTGCTGGCACTGCGTACGCTGGTCACGGGAGCTGCTGGCACTGCGTACGCTGGTACACTTCGTGCGTCCATTCATGCCGAAGTCTGCCACGCCTCCGGCGGACGGCCTGGCTCTCATGGCTACCGTCCTCTTGGCAAGCACACGAGTGTGCCGCGACTGTCGCCCGTCTAGCAACATCTGGGACAACTCAGAAAAGCCTGCCTGCCGAAGCACCTCGTCCTTGAATCAAATGATGGGGCGATGCCGAGAAACTTCTGGAGAACACGACACTTGAATGCATCGAACCTCGTTCGGCCCGCTTTCAGGAGCTAACGCGATTCTAGGCAATACAACAGCTTGCACAGCAGGCATCAGTTGTATATTACCTGGTTCCTTTTCCAATCAAAGTCGGGGTCCAACTTTGATGTAGGTGCTCAAACATGTTTGAACGAGTCCCCAAGCCTTCTGGACGATTCCCGCGTCGCCCGTCCACCGCAGGCCAGCAATCCACCAAGCTAAAACCAGAGGCTCCCAGACTACCCCGTGAGAACAACAACTGCACGTTGGGATCCCAATGGAAAAAGAAACGCTCCCCATTTACACTGCGAGGATCATTCGGCAACTCCCGCGCTCTCCTCGTCCTCCACGGATCCCTCCCCCGAATCCTGCCTCCGCCTGCCTCCTCCGCCTCCTCTCGCATCCTCCGTCCTCGCCCTCCCCGCCGCGCCGGTCCTGGGTGCCCACCATGAACGCAAGGCTGCCGACGTACTCGAGGATGCAGCCTCGACTCGAGTGGAGCGGGAGGAGCCTCGGGGACTCCATGAGGTCGAGTAGGGAGATGCCGAGAGGGTGGAAGTTCGACTATCGAATGCTTGGAAGAGTGCTGTGCCTTGCGAGCCTCCGGAATATCGCTTTTGCGGAAACGAGCGGGGGGATCACCGATCTCGAGAGGGGGGGGTGCACGAAGCGTAGCACCCTGGCTGTAACATTTGGCTCATAGCCTGCTGGCGTTTTGGGGGGGGAGGGCGGAGCCAGAGGCCAGGCGCAGCCCCCCTTGCAAGGCGTGCGAGCCTGTGCGCGGACGACTCCCGAAGCTGTGCGGCAGCGCTGCCGGCGGGGGCGGCGGACCCAGACGCGCACGCAGGGGCGGGCAGCGGACGACATACCCCAGGACTACCAGCGGTTGCAGGGGTGCAGCGGACATGCGTGCTCGCTGGTGCTCGTGTGCAGGGGTCGGGCGGTGGCTTTCTGCATCCGAGAGGCCGCTTCCTGAATAGGGGCTACCAGCGAACTCAGACGGGTGGTCTGGGCAAAACTTGGTCAAGCATACGGAGACCCCCTGGACTCTATAGACCTACGAACACTCGGGTCGACCAACACAAACCTACTGAGGAATACAATGTGAGAGATTGGAAACAGAAAACCAAACCCTTCCTTGATCCCGTGCATCTGGTGACAGAGTTCCGCCTGCTACCTTCCATATCCGTGCACACCTACAGGCGATCTCCCTTTCCCTTCTGCTCGATGATCGTCTCAATCATAACCTGCCTTTCCGACCCATAAGCGAGACGGTCAAGGGGAAGGAAACGGTCGGAGGATGAGCGGCAACAGAAGAAAGCGAACTAATCGACGGATGCGGGTGCGGATGAGGTGGAGAATCAGCATCAAGAAACATCTGAGCGGGAGATAGGAGCGGGAATAGGAGGGCGAGGAGGGGGACAAGAGAACCAGGAGGACGAGCCCAGGGCAAGGATAAGGATGAGACATGATTTTTTGTTCAGCACGACGCGCCGACGCGCCTTATGTTCCCACTCGGTCATAAATCAGCGCTATGTTCAGCATGATGCTGACGCGCCGTTACAGCTTTTACGATGACAACAACAACACTGACTTCTCAGCCTGCCGCTGATGGGCCGGAAAACGGCACCCCAAAGACGGAGCGCGGTCGAATTCTGCATTCCTCATCGCTACGGGTGGTCACCAGCATGGAAGGCACTAGCTCGGGTCTCGAAAGGTGGTCGGGGACATTCTATGTTAGCGTAGCTTCTACCCGCTTCTGCGCAAGTGCCTATCCCTGCACTGCAGCTCAATGATAGCAGCCAGCGGGGAGATTCCCCGCAGTGAAAAAAGCGCACACATGCGCGATTGCAGCCGATCATTGTTCCAAGCCGCTGAAACGACAACTTGTCAACCGATTAGCTGAACGCAGGCATGCGGGTCGAATGCCCGCTGGGCCTCAGGACGCAAGCCGCAGCGAGGAAGCAACACGCGGCGAGACTCCGACGGGCTGCCCGGCGAGTGGCGACATTACAATCAAAAAGACGGCTGCCCCCCCCTTCTGCGGCCAAGCGCACAACGAGGCAACCGACACAGAATGTGCCTGGGCGGCTCCACTGTCGCGCCGCATCAAAGTGAGGGCATCGCCTTCCGAAAGACGCCTCTGTACAGCATTTGCACTCGCTCCTCCTGTCTTGCCACTCGTCTCCTACATTCCCATGTGTGTATGTGTGTAGTATGATTCGACCAGGTCGGTGCTGTGTCCGCCACCCGCATATCTATTCTGGCGCCGTCTCTGGCGAGTGCGTGCTCAGCAAAAGGGCATCCAAGTGATGCACCACGCTCCACAGCTCCTGGCCACTTAGGCGGTGCACTCGCGCCACAGACGCGCAGCGCCGACTATGACAAGCTGGGATGCAGTGCGGACAGTCGGCCCTTTGAGTCCGCTGCGACTGCTGGCTCGTTCCCTCTGCCCCGCCCCGACTCTAGTGGTTCTGATGTTGTGGCTGGCAGATGAATTTCCTTCTAACCCTGGCTGCGCTGCACTGCTCTGCATTGCAGAACGCTCCCGCACAGGCCTACACGGCCGCCTGGTGTGCAGAGCGCTCCCGCACAGGCCTACACGGCCGCCTGGTGTGCGTCTTCGGCAACTCAATCCAAGCGAGGAAATCAAAACAGCTCGTCGGTCAAAGAAGGTGATCCAAATTGACCAAACGAGAAGAAACCATTGCGCTGAGCTGGATCATAATCTCAACCGTTGAAACGGCTCCAGCGAACTTAACTACCAACACCGACCACTATTTGCATGGTGGCTCTGACATTCCGCCGGTCAGAACAAGAACACCGCTGACGCTAATGCTGTTGAGGAGCATCTGGGACTCACAGCAGTCGGATTATTTCATGGAAGGGAGGAAGGTGAAGGAGAACGGGGCAGGAGTGGGTGAAGTGGGGAAGAGCAGGAGGCAGGAGGACAAAGGAGAACGGGAGGAAGCATTGCAGGGCTCGCCACCGTATTATGGCAGCGTGCCATTCGGCATCTACCTCCAAAGTCTCTCGGTGGTCGTGCGATACAGCGGTGAACCATCAACTGCTGGTAAGGAACGTTCCCTACCGCTTGGCACCTCGGAGGATGAAGAAGACAGTGGCACGAAATGCTATTCGGAGCGCGAAGCTCCCGCGCATCTCCAATGATGTCGGCTTGCAGTGGAACTCGGCGTGGCCTTTCCTCTCTAGACCCCTCGCGGGGAGGAACGAGGGGGGTCCTCTTTCAAGAGGAGGTAGGATGTCCAAGTGGACGGGGAAGAGCGGAAAAGAGGCGACATAATGGCGGCACACGTGCAATAGCGCAAGCTACTTGAGTTTGAATGTGACACCTGTCAAAATCTGCAACCTCTGGTTGAGATGGGCACGATGCCCGCGCCTGCAGGAAGACCGCGAGCGAGATGCAGGCATGGGCGAAGATCTACCGTGCGCGAATTGGTGGGAATATCAGCAGAGGCATGTCAAGGACATGCGGGGAAGAAGATGGAAGAGGGGGGGATGGTAATCTGACGATGGAGGAGGGAGGAGGAGAAGCCTGGGCTCGTGGTCGAGCTGCATCAGACCCCCGGGCCGCCTCGGTGGCGGGCGCGGCTCGCCTCGGAGCTTCAGCCACAGCCGAACGTGGCCGGGCTCCGCGGGCGCCAGGCCCTGCCGCCTTCCTCTCACTCGGAGGGCCGCTCCGCGTATTTCCTCGGATTGCACTTGATGCAGTCGCTGGCGCAGAAGCCGCCCGCGTGCTCTCCGATGAAGAGCCCGTCCGCCCCGAGCAGCCTCCGGCGGGCGGCGCGGCGGCGCGCGGCCACGGCCTCCCGGAAGGAGCCCGCGGCGGCGCGGCCGCTCGCGGGCGGCGCGCTTTCCTGGACGCCCGTGTTCGCCTGCGCCGCCAACGAGTCCTTCGAGTTCCCTGTATCCGTATCCCTCTTGCTGTTCCTGGCCAGGCGGCACACGCCCAGCTCCTCACCGACCTGGGAGGAGCTAGTCGTCCACGACGCCAGCCCCCACGTGGAACTGGTCTCGGTGCTATCCGACGGCTCGGTCTCCTCGGAGTCCCACTGGGGCGAGCCGAACATCTTGCTGGTCAAGGTGTTCCATTCTGAGGGTCCCAAGTCCATGTCCTTGGCCGTCAATCGCGAGAAATTCGTGCTGTGGAATGGTAGGACGGCCTCCGGGACCTCCAGCTCGCGGCGCTGGCCATCGAGCGTGCGGTCGTCAACCTGCTCGCGGGTGAAGCGCCAGTCTGCAGCCGTCGGTTCCGTGGCCAACTCCATGATGCGCTCTACGCGACACGCTGCCAGTATGAGTATCTCCGTGCTCAACTGCCGTCTGTGCCGAAACGCTTGAGCCAAAATGGCTACGGAGGATGAGGATGAGACATGATGGAGTACAGGTGCCGCATTGGCGCGTCGAACATGTCGAGGATCAAACAAGGGCTCGAACCGAGGAGGCAACCATGATCGGATCGGATGTGGCCCTGGCGGGAGCAATACTTCACGCCACTCCTCAGCGCTGGTGTGTCGCACCAGGCCCGTCATGGATGATCTTGAATGGGCTCCAAAACGGCCACCCGGCGGCCGAAGTGGGAAGTAACCGCGCGCCACGTTTGGACGGCAACGCCTGGAGGTCCGGGCCTTCCCCGCCCTGAGTCGACCACGACTTTTCCTGGGGTGCCATGCCAAGCTTCCGAGAGGGACCCAGCAATGCACGACGAGCCCCCCAGAGAAGCCCGCCCCCCCCCTCTCTCACACACACCACACACACACGCACACGCACACGCACACGCACACGCACACGCACACACATACACACCACACACCCACACACACAGACAGAGACACAGAGACACACAGAACATACACACCACACGCGCAAACACACACACACACACCACACACACAGACAGACACAGACACGCACACACGCAAAGACACACACACACAAACACACAGGCACACACCCACACACACACAAACGCGCGCACAGACAGGCACACACACACATTCTCTCACTCACACACACACACACACACACGCACGCACGCACGCACGCACGCACGCACGCACG
>CAUYUJ010015145.1:25000-50000 GCA_963575745.1 Prorocentrum cordatum | reverse complement strand
TGAGGGACCCCCCAACCTCGAGGACACACCCACCGGCTACACGCAAGAGTGACCCTGGGTAATTAAGAGTGACCTTTGGTGCGCGGCTTTTGGGGGGCCGTGGGGGGACCCAACCTGGGCGCGCAAGCCGCTGCTCCTGATCGTTTTCAGCCATCTGGGGGCCCATCTGTGCCCGCACCCAAGGTCACTCCGGCGAAAGGTCACTCTTACGTCTACTCGAACCCAAGGGGACTGCATCGCCCCTGCTCCCGGGAGGTCTCTGGGCGGCCACGGCGCCTCTCTGGGGATCCCCGCTGTTTCCCAGGAGGCCCCTAAGACGGTCCAAGAAGGCCGCCTGGGGTCGCCGACCGATCGCTCGAAGGCACCCAGGATGGCCACAGGATGGCCCTAAGAGATTTCTAAGACGCTCTAAGAGGCCTCCAGGAGGCCTCCCAAGAGGGCCCCCTGGAGGCACACATCAAGTGTCCTTAGGTTGTTGAAAGGTTGTGGCGCCTTTTCGGGTTTCCGACGCTCCGAGAAGGCCCACGAGGCCCCCAAGACCACCTCGAAACAGCCTAAGAGAGGGCCCAAAGACTGCCTAAGAACGCCACAAGACGGCCCAGGAGGCGCCCAAGACGGCCCAAGAGGGCCCCAATAGGCCCCAAAAGGCCCCCAAGAGGCCCCAACAGGCCCCCAAGAGGCCCAACATATGCCCCAAAGAGGCACCCAAACGGCCCCCGAGAGGCCTCAAAACTGCCTCCAAGAGGCCCCCGAAAGGCCTTCCACGAAATCCCGACGATCATCCAACGCTCCAGAGCTAGAGCAACTAGATTGCAAATCCTGCTCACGCCCGCCCTTCGTTCCAGCGACAAGCGTCGAAATGCATGTTCCATATCGTGCAATACTTTCGTTGGGCATGATGCTGGTGCCACCAGGCGTGGTGGATCGACCTTTGTCAGCTACCTTGTTGTGCTCGCGGTGCAGGTGCAAACAACAACTGTTGCACGGAGAAGATGGACCGCACCTGCCGCAAACAACCCGAACGGTTCCGCAAAAGAAGGTGAATCCGTGGGACTACCTGCTTCTGCCGAGCCTTCTCCAGCCCTGCTATGCCAGACCCATCATACCTCCCCTCCTCACTCCTGAATCCTCCCTCCCTCCCCGCTCCCCGCCTCGCACACCGCCTCCCTTTTTCCTCCCTCCCTCCCTCAACAATTACTCAATATGAATACTACTCTCCATCTTCCCCTGATGACGGCTTGAAAATGTTAGCCCCCCCGCGTACTGTTTCTGTTGCACACAGGATTCCCCGGAGTTGGGTTTTCGCCTGCATTTGTTTCCAAAATGCTGCTCTCGCTGGGGCGCCAGCCTCATTTTCGGGCCCCGCTCGTTCCGAATCGTGCTCCCGCTGCAGCGCTGGCCTCATTCCCCCTCCCTCCCTCCCTCCTTCCCGTCGCCTCCCTCCCTTCCACATGTACATGGTGCTGGCTGCCCGAACCCCAAAGCGGGTCCTCGCTCCCCAGCGGCAGCGTGTCCGTGCCCCACTCGTCCTCGCTGCGCGTCTCGCCGAGCCTCTGCGCGGCGGCCATCGCCAGCCGCGCCGGGGATCGGTGCGCGTCGCCGCTGCCCCATCAATACTTGTTTTTGCTTGGCTTCTCTCTCTCTCTCTCTTTCTCTCTCTCCCTCTCTCTTTCAGGGGGGGGGGGGGCAGGAGAGAGGGAGGGAGGCAGGGAACGAAGGATCACGAGGGCGAGATGGAGAGGAGGGTGAGTGCGGAGGCTGAATAATGAGGGCGGAGCAACGAGAGTAGGATGGCGAAGATGACGATCGCTTGTTAAATGTCTAGTTTGGTGAGGGGCCTGTCATCCGACAGCCCTCGGGGGGTGGACTACAATCTAGAAGGAAGGGGAAGGAGGGGTAAACGAAGAGAAATGGTGGAGCCGAGGAGGCAGGCATTGTTGTGGTAGATTCTGGCTGCCTTCAACAGCTATGCTCCTGTAGGTTCGGGGGAACCTTTGGCACCGATTCCTTCTCCCACCCGCCCTGCCCCTTGTGACTACGTTGGGACATTATCTTGTGCCCAGCCCCAACCGTGACACTGCCCTTCTCTCGTGTTCTCTTCTTCTGTGTTTCTCCACCTTGTCCTTCTTCTCCTCCCTCTCCTCCAGCAGGTTCCCGAATCATGCGGCAAGAACCGCTGCCGAAATGTAGTCCATCACGACAGACGGAGGAGACGAATCGTAGACCATCGCACAAAAGGGGAACGAGAAGTTAACGAGTGGACGAGAGAGAGAGAGAGCGAGGTATGTGTATATCTATATACATAGATATATATATATATATATAGAGAGAGATGTATATACAACTAGACATACCAATGTAACCATATATATACTCCAGATTTCGTAATAAAAGGGAGGGGGTCTCAACCCTCCCAGACGAGAAGTTTTAGACCCCCCCCCCGTGGGAGAACCCTCCAAAACATCGTCCCCGGACCCCCCCAGGCCCTCCAAGATAGCCTGGAAGAGACCCCCCCCGAAATGAGACCCCCTCCTTTTACTACGAAATCTGGAGTAGAGGGCCATCGCTGTTCTCCGAAATCCCAGTTCGCAATGAGATTTCGACGGTTGGGCGACGGTTGCGGTTAGGACTTAAGCCCGAACGCGCTACGGCAAGACGTAGTAAACAGCCCTTCCTGAGCACGGAGGTCTCAAGTAGGGCGACGACGAGGAGGACGAGGGCGGCGGTTTGGAAGTCGCTGAAAGGGAGGAGAGCCCAGGAGCGTGACGGCGACGAAAACAAGAGCAGAACGGAGGGGCAGGAGTGGAATCAGCATCGGAGCCTCTGAAGATGAAAAGCCGATAAGAAAGGGGCCGCGGTGCCTCTCGCCCAGGTGTGCACCTCCCGGTGGCCGTTGGCCCATCCTGTCATCGTGCCTGGGGAGATCGCCTGGATGCCTGTTGGGGTCTTTCCGGGAGCCTCTGGGCAACTTCTTGGAGGCAGTCTCGAAATCCATTCTCTCAAAGGGGCCTCAGGGTCCTCTTGAGGGGGTTGTTCGGGTCAGGCGAAAGGGGGGGATAGCAAAGGGGGGGGGTGAGAATCAGCTCACGTAGCTGATTTTCCCGGCGCCTCCCGGCGCCGGAGGCGGCAATGTGTCGAGGAATGGGCCCCTCGGTGAGGCCGAGACCAGCTGCATGCAGCAAATTTCGCACCCCCCCCTTTTCCCAATCCCCCCCTTTCGTCCGGCCCGAGTTGTGAGGAGCCTACGGGCGGTTTCCTGGGTCCTCTCGGGCTGGAGGCCTCGAGATCTGAGGGCAGCGCGGCGGGCCCACCGTGCCCCTCGTCCACGTGTGCCCCCACTGGGTGCCGTCTGCCCCTCCCGCCGCCGTGCCTGACGGGGTCTCACAGACCGCCCCGCTCGAGCCCAGGACGGGCCACGAGGCCCAGCCGCGTCGGCAGCACGGCGGAGTTCTCGGGAGCGGCCAAGAGGGGGGTGTCCAAGAGGGGGGGTGCAAATCATGACCGGCGGCATGTGCGCGGCCCAGGGGGGGGGGCCAGGGACGTAATGAAATAAGAAGAGGCGCCATGAAATCTGGGGAAATATCATGGCCCCCGCCATGATCTCCACCCCCCCCCTTTAGTCATCACCCCCCTCTTTTCCGCCCCCGAAGTTCGGCGGGCCCCTCGCGTGGGCACTGGCGCCGGCGGTGCTGAGCGAGTGGCAGTCGTTCGACCTCGCTGCGTGGTGCTCGGGTGGCGAGGAGGAGGACTACGGGTCGGAGCCTCTGGACCCCACTGCGGTGCGCGGCACCCTTGGCTGACCGACGGGCAGCGGGACGCTGCGGGCCCCACCGTCGACGAAGAACCAGAATGGCAAGGAGACGCGGATTACTGGTCTCGAATCGGGCATAGTCCCCCTACAGGGGGACGTTGGGCCAAAAATGAAAAATACACCGGAAATACTCCGAAAATGCTCAAACATAGTCGAACAATAGTCCCCAGACTATTTTATACTATTGTTGAAGATTCCTCCTGTAGAGGGACAGGCCCGACTTAATGCTGGTCGGGCGAAGTTGACCGGGAACGTTACGCGTCGACGAATAGCCACACGGACCCGGGCCCTGCGGAGGAAAACGGAAAGGCTGAGGCTGGAGGCTGGTCGTCAGGCTGTTCGAGGCGGGCATTGTGGAGTACGTTCGGGAGGTGAGGGAGCACGTAGGGCTGTTCACGGTGGCAAAAGATATCGACCACGTCTCGGGAGAGGTGGTCACAAGCAGATTGAACTGGGACTGTCGGCGAGTGGACCTTCTCTTGAAGGATACGCCCTTGGTAGCGATGGGGAGTCCAGCGGTCTCCTTCAGCTCCTCCCGCTCCAACACATCCTTTACTTCTCCTTCTCCTTCTGTTCACACTTATCTTGCTCATCCTTCTCGTTATCCTTCTGCTCCTCTTGCTACCACTCGTCCTTCTCATCCTGCATCACCTCCTCATGTTCCTCCTGCTCCTACTCCTGCTATTGCTCCTGCTCCTGCTTCAGATTCTGCTCCGCACACTCCTCCCATCAATGCTGCTGATCCTCCTCATCCTCCTCCTACTTGTCCTCCTTCATCTCCTCCTGATTCACCCCACCCCATCAAACTCGTCGTCGTCTTGTCTTCCTCTTCTCATCGCCACTCTGGACCGCCGACGGAGAAGGGAAGCAGGGGAACCCCTTGGTGAAGTGCCCGGGCATCTTCGTCTCGACGGCCGCCATGACCTTCAGCTTCGAGCCCTCGCGGCCGTGCTTCAGGCCGAAGATGGCGAGGCGCTCCACGCCGTTTCCGTCGCGCGGAGGGCCCTGACAGGCAACAGGGGGCAGCTCCTCCCTGTCCTCCTCCTCCTCCCTCTCTGTCCTCCTGCTCCTCCTCCTCCTCCTCCTCCTCCTCCTCCTCCTCCCTGTCCTCCTGCTCCTCCTCCTCCCTGTCCTCCCTGAGGCAGGGAGCCTGCTCCTCTCTGTCCTCCTCCTCCTCCCTTTCCTGGCCCCTCGGGGGCCCCTTCTCTCCTCGCCGCGTGGGGCACAGCGCGGGAACGCGGGAGGCAGAGGGATGCGGGGGGTGGGACGGAGGAGGAGGGGAAGAGGGAGGGGGTGGTTGGGAGCGGGGCAGGCTAGGGAGGCCATCAGGGGAAGGAAGTGGGAGATGAGAGAGAGAGAGAGGGAGGGAGAGGGAGAGAGGGCGAGGGAACAAAGATGAACGAACGTTCACCGAGGGCCAGTTGAGGTAGGGAGGGAGAGGAGAGAGGGGAAGGAAGAGGATGGGAGAGGGAAAGCGGAGCTGTGGAGGGCGAGTGCAGGGCGCGTGCGTTGGCTTGTGCCTGTCGTGCCGAGTTGGAAACCCCGGCTGCGAAATGCCTGCCTGATTCTCGCGAAATGCGCTGCTCGGGCCCGCGAGCCTGCAGCTGCACTCTGGTGGCAGGGCTTACGCACCCACGAGGCTGAACATCGGAGGCGAGGGGGCCAGATCGCAGTGGAGCGGAGGGCCCCGCACTGGGAGATCGGTGTCGGTCTCGTGTTCGCCTCGTGAGTGCGGGCGAGGCGGAGCTGCGTGGGCGCGCGAGAGGAAGGATGCCGCCGTGGCCAGGGGATGCGGAGCCAGTTGTCCACCCGCCCCCCCCCCAGGCGCGCGGTGGCCAGGGGTGTCCCGTCAGTGGCGCGGTGGTGTCCCGTCGGTGGCGCGGTGGTGTCCCTTCGGTGGCGCGGGGTGTCCCGTCGGTGGCGCGTCGGTGAGATCGATAGAGAGATCGATAGTGAGATCGATTGTGAGATCGATAGTGCGATCGATTATAAAAAAAGATAATGAGATCAGTTGTGAGCTCGATCGTGAGATCCTCTGTGAGATCGGTAGTGGGAAATGGTGTGAGATCAATGATGAGACCGCGCGTGAGAACTATAGTGGGATCGTCATTGAGACCGATACTGAGATCGATAGTGAGATCGATTGTGAGATCGATCGTGAGACCCAAAGTGAGATCGATGGTGAGATCGTTTGTGAGATCGATAGTGGGTCCGACTGGGGGATCGATATAAAGATGGACAGTGAGATTCATAGTGGGGGATCGATAGTGGGATCTGTTGTGAGATCGACCGTGAGACTTCTTGTGATATCGATAATGGAATATGTTGTGAGATCGATGATGAGATCGCTAGTAAGAGCGGCAATGAATTCGACTATGAAATCGATCGTGAAATCGGTAGTGAGACCGACCGTGAGAACCGGTGGGGGATCGATCAGAAGTCCGATGGTGAGGTCGAAGGTGAGACCTGTTGTGATATCGATACTGAGATCGCCAGTTAGATCAGTAGTGTTTTCGATTGTCGAATCGATAGGAATATCGATTGTACGATCGGTAGTGAGATCTGCTGTGAGATCGATGGTGAGATGGACAGTGAGATCTGTTGTGAGATCGGGAAATTGAACGATGTGAGGTCGATTGGAGGATACGTCGGTTCCCCCTCACCCCACATCACCCGAAGGGTGGTCGTATAGGCATTCGCTGCGGGCATGGAAAGCATAAACTCCTTTTGGGGCTACAGGCTGCTACGGGCACACCATTACGTCGCAAATTACTCTTCTTCGCCTTTATCCTGCTATGTCTCCTCGCTTGCTCCTGCTGCTGATCCTTGGTCTCGTTCTCCCATTTCCCCTTTTCCCCCTCCCCCCCACATGATCGTCCTGCCCCCTCCTCCTCCTCCTACTCCTCCTCCTCTTCCTCCCCATTTCACCATCTCACCCTCTCTCTCTCTCTATCTCCTGCTCTTTCCCTATTTCGTCGAAGAAGTCATGGGCGTCCACCACTCCTTCGCTCTCCTCCTCTCCAGTCGTCGTCGCGTCCTCATCGTCCTTCCGAGCCGTCACCGGCACAGCCAAGACTCACCATCACCACCATCGTCATGAGCCTCTTCCTTCTCGCGACCACTCTCCTCCTCATCCTCCACCCCCTCTTTGGCGGCGCGCACGAGGGGGCGGAGGTAGGGGGGGGGAGGGCTTCTCAGAAGGAGCCTGCTCCCCAGAAGGCGCCGGCCCTGCATCTGCAGACAAGGCCCGCGCCCTCCCTAGAAGCAGGGGGGCGCTTCTGAGAAGCCCTCCACCCTCCCCCCCTCTGCGCGTGGAGGAGGAGGAGAGAGGAGGAGGAGGAGGAGGAGGAGGAGGAAGGAGGGGGAGGAGGAGGTGGAGGAGGAGGAGGAGGAGGAGGAGGAGGAGGAGGAGGAGGAGGAGAGGAGGAGGAGGAGGAGGAGGAGGAGGAGGAGGAGCTCGGCAACGGCTAGAAAGGTGCCACCACATTAAACGTGCATCAAACAAACTCCAAACGAGTTAGGGGGGGTCAAAAACCTCCCCGGGCGGCGCAACCTGCCGGCGGCGCTCTTGCGCTCGAAGCCCGAGCGACTCCGCCTCTTCCCGAGAGCGGAGCCCCAAAAGGGAGAGGCCTCGCAGAAGGTCGACCCCAGTCCCCGCCCAAGCACACCCACCCCCGCCCGACATGGACGCAAGAGAGCCTCTGGACAGAGGCGGCGCTAGCTGCGGGAGGTCGTCCAGACCCATCTTGGCTGCCAGGTAAGTCTCGAGAGGGATCCGATAACACGGCCGCTTGCGAGACCCGAAACCCTAGCTTCGAAGGATGGCGGCCACGCAATATCCAATCCAACTGCCTCTCACGACCCGAGGATCGTTGGCCCAGACAATCTGACGCTAGAGCCGTTTTTCCCCCGTGCCCTCCTACGGCACAAACCGAACCGCAGCGAGTACAGAAGGCCAGGGGGCCAGCCGCTGCCCCCGAGGGGTCCGTGACCCCACACTCAATGATGTGGTGGGCGCGGCCTGGCCAGACATGGAGGTCGGGCCATTCGGCCCTGCCCTCCTTTTCTTCTCCACCCACCCTCCCCGACTCCCGACCCGTCCCGCCACTCCCAGGAGGAGGCACAGGAGGAGGCGGTGGAGGAACCTCGTCAGGGAGAGGAGGGACCTCAAGGGTGATGTGCCTAAGCCAATCGATGCCGACATGGTCGAACTGCTGACTGTCTCCAATCCGAACCTCTTGCTCTGCCGAGAATTTACAAAGAAGACGGGCCAACTCGAAGCAACCATCGACGACGGCACGATCGGCGACAGCGATTCTACCCAAAGAGGCACCTGTCTTCGCATATTCGTCCGCAGCCTTGTTGCCGAGATACTCGAGCCGACTGAGCTTCCCATTCTCGACATCACGAAGGGTGCTATGGGCTGGCACTCTATGCCACCGCACACCGTCAAGCTTATCGTACACATGCTGCAACATATGCGATCGAGCATTATCTGGACACACAACTCCCACTGGGTCCGAAACATACCCAAGGGTCCCCGCACAGTCCTTATACAAGTTGGCCCCGGGGAAAACTGTAGCATGGCGAACCAGAGAGACCACAGCGTAGTCCTCACCGTCGCGGGCGACCTGGGCTGGAGCAGCGCTTAAGGGCACACGCCCCCAAATCGCACGAGCCACTTCCCCCCGCCCGTCCGTCACGATCACCGCCCATCCCGCCGATCGAATCCTAGGGAGAGCAGGCTCGTAGCACGAGCCGTCAAGGAACACATGCGCACCATCCCCAAGCACCAAACCTTCGGCGGGCCAATTGTGCCTGTAGACCGTGGTATCGGGGTGCTCAGAGGGGCGAGTGAACCAACAAGTGGGGTCAGGGGGCACACACCTGGCGAACAACTCCTGGGCTCTGGGTGAGAAAAGGCCCACGCTATCCTCCGCCCGACGCAAGTCCGGGCTCAACACATCTCGCCGCCACGCCTCGTGGGCAGGGCAATCGAAGCGACGATGGAACATGGTGCCCGAGGGAGCCTGGCAGACCAAACAAGCAGGAGAGATGTCCTGACAGGCGTCATGAAATCGCTGCTGGCACCAATACCGGTTGACAATCAGGCTGCGCAAGCAGTGACGACAATGATCAGACCAGACCGAGCTTTGCTTCGAAATCAAGTCGGGAGCCGGTTTGAGACAGATGGGGCCGCGCCACTCGGCGCCAAAATCACTCTGCCGAACCTGCTACTCCATCACAATAGCTTCCTCGCACGCTTCGCGCACGCGAAGGGCGAAGAAAGCTTGGGAAAACTCAGACAAACTCCAGGAGCGACCCGCCTGGTCGACCAAAACCTCATTTGGGACATCCAACCTCCAACGGATCCGAGCAAGCGTCAGTACAAGGGCAGCCAGAGGCTGCTTGGCGGAGCCCCAGGGCCTGGGTTTGCACGCAGACAGGAGCGCGTCTTCAAACGCCGAGAGGAGCACCTGCTTCGCGACACTGCGGTGCCACCAAACTGACACGAACGCCTTGACGGCGTCCACCGTCGTTGAAACGAGAGGGTCGCGCTGGGGGGGCCCGCAAAGGAGGAAGGTGAGGCAAAGGGAGGAGCCGGGCTGAAGGGTGCCAAAAGACCTGGCAGAGGCCACCCTCAGAGTCCGCAGAGCCGAATTCTCAAGACCATTATTGTGTGCACCCCACGTGGCCGTAGCGACTGGACCCGCCCTGTGGACCCGAGAAGCCCCCCTACCCCGCCCGATTTTGGCGAGCCTAGTCGCTGCGGCCGACGCGGCAGACAGGCGAGCAAGCTGCGCGGGCGCCCGACGGCCCTTGCCGTCGGAGGCGCCCCCACCGAGATCACGGTGGGTGGAGGCGAAAAGACTGCTGCAGCGACTGTCCGCCAACAGCGCGTCCGCGAGCTCCGACGTCGAACGGAGGACGCACGTCTTCAGCAAGTTCAACGGCAGGTCGAGCTTCTCCATCTCTTTGGTCACCATGTTGGCTGCCGCGACCAGCTGGCCGCACACCGTGCGGAGCGTGCCGACCGCGTGGACCTTCAGGTCGTCGACGAGATTCAGCGGCCGGACAACGGGCGCCTCCACCACGATCTGCTGTAGAACGCTCAGCGCCAGGAGCTTCACCACGCCAGTCGCGCAGCTGCAGCCCGCGATCACCGCGCCGTTGGGCAGCACCGCCCGTGGCGCGGCGCCGAGCCACCTGGCCCGCCTCGGGCCGCGGTAGATCGCGCATAGGCACCTCAGCAGCTGCAGGTCGAAGCCGAAGTGCCGGGCCGCCATCTCCAACATGCAGTGGAAGACGTTCTCGAAGAACTTGCTGACGTCGAAATACAACGTCCCAGACACGAATCCGTGGCGTTTGGCGTGCACTACGAGCAAGTTGTGGATGTAGGCTGCGCGGTCCGCCGCCGTGTCCCCGCTCTTGCCCCGAAAGAAATCGGCGTCGACCGAGCGCTCCCAGGCGCGGACCAGGCCCTGGCGAATCTTCGACCACACCCGAGGCCAGAGCTCCATCAGGCCGATGGGCCGCCTGCCCACGTCGGGAGGCGGCTTTGGGATGAAGACCATCATCGTCGTGCAAAGGTCGGGCACCTCGGCCGAGTCATCGAACTGGTTCAAGATGGCCGTGAAGCGCTCGACCAGGGGGTCTGAGAGCTCGTTGAGCAAGCGCGGGTGGAAGTTGTCCCAGTCGAGGCCCTTCCTGCGCCCGAAGGAGAGGGAGGCCGTCCGCGCCTGGTCCACGCTGATGGCCCCGAGCGCGTGCGGCACCTGCCAGCCGGCCGCGGGGGCCCCCCTCGTCCTCGACGGTTTGTCCCACAAGGGCATCCACTCCAGCACGATGGCCTCCACGGCCAGCGCCCCCACCTGGGGGAGCCCGGGCGCGCCGCCAGGCAAGGATATCGGCCGCGCCTCCACGGGCTTGGTCTTGATCAGCTTGTGAGCTACACGGCCTGACCCAGCCAGCGACGCGCTGCGAAAGTCGCGCCGCAGCCGCGCCCGGGCAGCAGCATCAGCACTACGCCGCCGCGCGAGCTCGTCCTCCAGGAGGCCTTCGAACCACGGCGCGAGCGGGCTGTTCCGCTCGGCGAGGCCCAGCCACGCGTTAGGCGTGGTGGTGACGAGCGCAACGTGCTCCGAGACCGCCGGCGGCAGAGTGATGGCGCGATCCTGCAGCATCAAACCCTCCTTCACGAAGGGCCACAGAGCCTTCGAGCCACGCGGGGCCCTGCCCCAACGGAGAAGCGCCCGTCAGATTCGCAGGAAGCTCCACCAGGCCTCTGTGTCAGAGGAGTCGCGGCGTCGTTGCCGGCGCTCTTGGACGTCGAGCAGCGGCCTCTCCACCAGGCGGATCCCGCGCCCACGGCTCCGATGATGATGGGCCTTGGAGGCCCCCACCTGCCGGGGGCGGATGAGCGACCGCTCGGCCAGGTCGAACCAGCCCGCGCGCGCCACCTGGAGGTCCGACAGCGGGGCCTGCAGCTCCGCCAGCTCACGCTGCGTCTCCTGCTCCGTGGCAGGCCGTGGCCCAGCAGCCTCGCCAGCGTCCGTCGCGGGGCTCACCTCCGGCTTCTTGGCCACCGAGAATGGCCACCTGGGGTTCTCGACCCAGACCTTCGGCTTGCTCCAAACACGGTCGAGGGAGCAGCTGACCTGGTCGCGAGACCTCGCCGGCGCACCAGCAAACGCCCGCGCCGCCGACGCGCAGGAAGACAGGGACCTCGATACCACGAAGTAGTCGTAGTCGTTGTCACCGCAAGTCGGGACGCCACTGCTGATGAGGAGGCCATCGATCTCGTCGAGCCAACCGCTGGAGGCGAGGTCGTCCGCGTCGACGTTCCAGTCCCCTGCCGAGAGGAATGGGACGTGGTGCTGCCCCACAAGCGCAGCGACCTCCGCCAGGAGCGTGATGTTGTCGCCCGTCAGCCCGATCGACGTGATCAGGTACACGGAGGGGCACAGGAAAACCTAACCCTCGCCGAGGTGGATCTTCCTCGCCACGATGAGGTGCGCCCACTCCGAGGGAACGTCGATGCCCGCGCACACGCCGACGTGGGCCGCGAAGCACAAGCCGACGCCCCCGCTGACCGCCAGGCGCTCCGTCCCGACCCGAAGCGGCGGACCCAGGGCCAGATGGCAGCCTTGGCCAAGGCACCACTGCCGAGCCGCCCCGGATGCCTCGTCGTCGGGGAACCTGGTCTCCTGGATGAAGACGACGTCGAACTGTCGCTTGGCCGCGGCGTTCCACTCGAGCACCCTCCGAGCGCCGCTCCACGTGTCCCCACTAATGGTGAGTAGCGTCAGCGAGTCGCCTCGCACCGCCGGCGGCTGGGGGAGGAGCTGCGCCAGCTCCAGCGGCGCCGGCCGGGCGGCCGCGGCAGCGCCGGCGGGGAGCTGCCCCTGAGATTTTGGCCTGGATCGGCGTCTGCCGTCGGAGGCGCGGGGCACCCCGCAGCCCCCAGAGGCCTCTGGAAATTTTGGCTTGGATCGGCCGCGCACGCCGCCGCCGGCTGGGGGAGGAGCTGCGCCAGCTCCAGCGGCGCCGGCCCGGCGGCCGCGGCAGCGCCTGCGGAGAGCTGCCCCTGGAGATTTTGGCCTGAATCGGCGTCTGCCGTCGGAGGCGCGGGGCGCCCCGCAGCCCCCAGAGACCTCTGGAGATTTTGGCCTGGATCGGCCGCGCACGCCGACGAAGTTCCACACGCCGCCGCCCACGCCGAGGAAGACGCCCCAGTAGCTGTACACGTGGCAATCGACCTCCGCTCTGCTGGCCGCCCCGAGACTCCACTGATGTCGGGCCAGGCCGCGACCAGGGGTCTCTCAGGGCCGGTGAGTCTCGGAGCATGCGGTTCGCTGCGCTGCCCCTCCAGCGAGCCTTCGCCTAGCGAGGGCTCAGCGTTCTCAAGGGACGAGCGTACGTCACCTGTAGACAAAGCAATCGGCCTCGAGGCACTCGAAGCCGCCGTACTTGTGCCAACACCCTCTTCGAGGGTCCTCTTGACCCGAGGGGCGGCGTCATCCATGGCCTATCTCTGGCCGTCGGTGCTGAAGCTCAACTCTGGTCGGGCTAACGGCACGGGGAAGTCCAGGTCGGGCCAGTCGAGGTCGATGATATTCTGCTGCCAGAAGAGGAGGTCCAGCGGTACGGAAGGGCTACCCCAGCTTGGGCCGCTTTGCCAGGGAGCCGAGGCTTTCCAACAACCGCTTGTACTTGTCAGGGTCCGTGCTGCTTTCGAAGCCTGCGGTGGCAAAGGCCTCTCTGACCTGCTCGTCACCAGGATCGAACTCTGGTTGAACAGGAGTTCCTGGTGCAGGGCCTCCTGGAGGGGGGCCGCCAGAGCCGCCAGGAGCACCAGGAGGGGCAGCCCGAGCCCCAGCAGCACCGCCTGCGTCCGTCTCCATGGGCTTGGGGATTTTCGCAGTGAGCTCCGCGCGCTTGGCCGCAGCTTGCTCCAGCTGGAAGCCGAACCTGGAGCCGTATTTGCGCAAGCACTGCTCCATGATGTCCAGCATGGCGATCTCCTGGTTGGGGTCTGCCTCAGCTCCGTCGGCTGGGGCCTCGGGCAGGACGCTGGTCCGCTGCGCAGCCTTGATGTGGTTCTCCAGCTCAGCCAAGCCCTCCTTATGCTTGTCCAGCTGCGCGCGCTCCTCCTCATAGGCCAAGCGGGCCTGCTCCAGGGCGTGTTTGGCCGCCTCCACCCGCTGGGCGGAACTCTCGATCTGCTTGTTTGTTTCCTGCTTGCGCTGCAGCAGGTCTTGAAGGCTCTTAGAGGCCAAGTCAGCAGGCTTGACCACTTCAGACTGCTTGAGCGCCGTCTCGACGTCAGTGGCGAGCTGGCTGCCCTTGGCCACACCCTTCGCCTGCAACAGCTCCACCAGCTGCGTGACAGTGAGCGCGCGGGGGTCTGGGGCCTTGGCCCCTCCCCCTCCACCGAGCCCCCGAGGAGGCCCTTGGAGCCAGCGGTTGGGTCCAGACTTGGACCCACCACCTCCTCCTTGCTGCTGCTGCCTCGCTTGCAAGATGTGCGTTGGCGCTCGCGATCCACACTCACGGCACGTCGTCCTGAAGTGGAGGAGGAGGAGGAGGAGAGGGAGGAGGAGGAGGAGGAGCAGGGGGAGGAGGAGAGGGAGGAGCAGGGGGAGGAGGAGGGGGAGGGGGAGGAGGAGGAGGAGGAGGGGGGGGAGGAGGAGGAGGGGAGGAGGAGGAGGAGGAGGAGGGAGGAGGAGGAGGGAGGAGGAGGAGGGAGGAGCCTGGAAGTCGCAGAAGAACATGAGCGTCCCCCACTCCTCCTCGCACGCCCGCAGGAAGCTGCCCTGGGCGCCCGTCACGAAACCGACGCAGCTGGTGGGGACCTCGGCAGCCCGAGCCTGTGCCCAAAAGGGGCCCTCTCGCCCGCTCTCGTCTGCGTTCCCCTGCTTCCCCCTCGTCGTCCATCCACTCTGCAGGGTCGTTTCTAATGCTCGGGATTGTTAAAGATACAGGATTCTCAAGAAGAAGAAGAATAATAAGAAGAAGAAGAAGAAGAAAGCCGTGCACGTCAGAGGTGCATTGGCCATGTGGCGAACATGTGAAACAGATTGTGCAAATTGGGCTGCCAGCCGCACAGATGATGTAAGACAGAAACAAGCACATGAACTCATCGTTGCTGTTGATACTAAATCTCTGCATGTTTGATGCATGCTCCGCCCGCGGAGCACGTATCAAAATTGGCACGGTACCTGCCCTCCTCCTCAGAGCATCCCTCGGTCACGGCGCGCCCTCCCTCCCTCTCGCTTCTCTCCGCCTCCTGCCCTCGTCGTCTTGCAGCTGGCCGTGGCCCTCCTTCGCCCTCCCACCTCCCCTGATGCTCCTCCCAATCCTCCTTCCCACGCGGCGCCTGCTGCTCATGCTGTTCCAAAAACGCTTCACCTGCTTCCCCCTGCTGCTCCCGCTGCTCCTACTGTGCACTCCGCCGCGGCTGCTGTTTCCTCTCATGCTCATATCGCTGTCACCGATATTGCTGATCCGTCTCATGATTCCTCCTTCCCATGCCCCTCCCCCACGTACCAGTGTCTGTCATCACTGTTTCCCGATCCGCTGACCTCCGCGTTTCGGGATCCAGATCCTGAGCACCGTGGTCATCGTTCTCGTCGACGCCGTCCTTGACAGGCACGGGAGGGACTCTCCATGACTACGGCTGGAGTCCGCGGCTCAAGGCCAAGGGGGGATCCCCCAAGAGGAGGTGGCAGATCTTGAGCGGATCTTGGTCGTACGACGCAGACCTGCAGCGGAGGGCATGCTGATGGCAATGGCGGGGGAAATGCTGGCCGTGGGGTCGGGGAGGACATCGACCCGGCACAGGCCGGAGGCGGGGTATCTCGCATGTGCGTCCGCGGAGCGATCCAAGGATCGCTGAGCTGGTGGCGTCAATCATCGTCAGGTCGCCATCGTCCTGCGACTCGTCCACGCGTACAGGACCGACTCGCTGTGCCTCCACGGCGCGGTAAACGCGCGGTGGGCAATTAGAACGTGGTGGCGACTCCCATCCCGTAATTTGGCTACGTCGGCTCTGACGTCGGCTTGCTGGAAAGGTCCCTTCAAGGCCAACCGCAAAATCCCTGTCGCAACTCCCCCTAGGAGCAAAACATCTGCGGAACTAAGAAAGTTGCTTCAACAGTTGATGCACTATTCGGATGCCTGGATGTTCGAAACTGGCTGATTCGCCCTCCTACCCCTGAACTGGGATGATGAGCCGCAGCAGGCCCAGGAGGAACAGGAGGAACAGGAGAAAGGAAACAAATGGGCGGAGATGCGGGGAAGTGAAGAGGGTATGGAACCCGTGCAGCTCACTGGCATGGAAAATGCGCTCGGGGTAGACCCTGACATCCGAAGTCATGAAGAGGTCATGAAGCACGTCGAAATCGGCCAGTGTGGTCGACACTGATGCTCCAGCGCGAGGGCGCCCCTTGGGGGGTTCGCGGACCAACTTGCCTGGGGCCGAAGAGCGGTCAAGCTCGGGCGGACGCTCCTGTCACAAAGAGCGGAACCAAGCATTGCCAAGTTTCATTATGCTGGCCCCATGGTGGCCAAAATATTTGTTTTTATGCAAGCAACCCCAGAGCCACTACCGCGTCAAGGATGAATCGCCGAACGGCGCTGGGCATTCAAAGTGATCAGGCTGAACGTACTGGCGACTGTCATGGACGAGGCGTTGCACACCGCTGGCAGCACAGGGAAGAGGAAGCGAGAGGAATGGCCCCCACATGCTGCCAGAACTGCCCGAGATGGCACAACATGATGACAAGATAGACTTCCTCGGGTGCTCCTGGAGAAGGCCGCAGCCATCGAGAAAAAACACGCGCTCATTGCTGTGCTTGGCATCCTCGCCTCCGCAGCCTTCTCGGGCCCCGAGGTGGCCCCCAGAAGGCCTCAACAGAGCCCTAAGATGATCCCCAACGCGGCCTCCATAGGGCAGCCGGAGAGCCCCAAGGGGGCCCAAGAGCCTCCAAGAGCGCGGGCCACTGGGCCCCATGCCCTAGGATGGCTCCAAGATGACCCCAAAAGGCCCAATGTGGTGCGACGGTGGCATCAGGCGTCCAAAGACATCCCAAGGCAACCCAAGGAAGTGCAAAGACACTTCAAGATGGGCGAGCATGCGCTTCTCGGAGGCCCGCAGGAAGATCGGAGCATTCGAGAACACCTTGTTTGTTGTTGCTGTTATTGGCATTATCGATCTGGCGGGCTCCGGCGGCCTGCTCGGGCCCCGAGACCACCAACCCAAAAAGCGCCCGCCGTAGAGCGGCACCACGAGAGCCACAAGAGGCCCCCAAAGCGGCCGCAGAGAGCGGGCCAGCAGATGTCAAACAACAGTTGGACCCTGAGGTAGGCCCCAAACCCCCCCAATATGGCACTGGCCCACAACTCAGAATTTCGCACCAACTCCTCCGACCCTGTCGGCGTGTGTGAGGAGGAGTTCTGGTTTTCTCGTCATCGGCTCCCCCCCGTGGGCGATTTCTTGGACGCGCCCAGCTCATCACCCGATGTGGCGCACCAAGCTCGTCAAATCGAAGTGAATGGAACCAATCGGAATCGAAGTCGTAATTCAGTGTCGAAGGGGAGCCCCCTTTTTGATCCCTTCCGCGCTCGGGGGGCGGGGAGCGTTCCGGGGAGTTCCTGGGGGGGGGAACCCCGGGGGGGTCCCTAGGGGGGTCCCAGGGGGGGGGGGGGGGGCGCTCCGGGGGACAGAATTCGAATATGGGCTCGACTAGAGAATGGATTTAATTACCCTAGAATTTGTTTTCTCATCGAATTCCCCCCAACAGGCACGTATAATGTTCGTAGATCTACGGAACTTCTACGACATGTTCGTATATTCGGCGAACAAACCAAGTGGCGTAAATCGATTCTGCGGTCGATCCCCTACTCGGAGAATGCGATCCCACCCATTCCCTTTTCTGGCCGCCTTCGATCAAATTTGGCACTCCGTCGACAGATCAGGTCCAAGATGCCCCAAACTGGGCCTAAGAGGGCGCCGAGACGCCGAAATATTGTTCCAGGGCGCCCAGGATGGCCTCCAGCGCCCCCAAGACACTCCCATAGGCCTCCAAGAGCACTCATAAGAGGGCCCCAGGAGGCAAAATGTATTGAATGTCTGTTGGTTTGGGACGGATTTTAGCGATTCTGCCTTTTCGGTTGCCCGACGATCCAAAACGGCCAAAGAGGCTCAAAAGATGGCCGAAAGACGGCTTACGAGGCCGTCAAAAGGCCGCCCGAACTGCCCAAAAGGCCCCCAAGAGCCCCAGAAGGCGAACAGGAACCGACACGTCAAACTCACCGCCCCAAGAGGCTCCCAAGAGGCTCCCACGAGGGCCCCAAGATGCCCCAAGAGGCCCACAAGAGGCCCCCAGGAAGCCGCAAGACGCTCCTAAGAGGCTTCCAAAAGGCTCCCAAGGGGCCTCCGAACTGCCTGCAAGAGGCCCCCGACAGCCATCCGAAGAGATCCCACGCAAGAAGCATCCGTGAGGCTTCTGACCCACAGCCCAGTCACGAGGGACTGGCGTGCCAGATCCTGCGGCTTGATCTTGGTTTCCAGAAAGGAACTCCCCCTGGGGCCCCGCCGCTGCGCAACCGACGTCTCCAAGACGTCCTCGATGGCCTCCAAGACTAGGGGAACAATAAATGGCATAAACACAAAAACTCGGAGGTCCGCGCTGATTTCTCGGATCCGCGCTGGACCCCCCTCCATGGCGCGCGGAGCGCGCCAGGGGCGGCGCCGGAGGCGCCGCCAGGGGGTCCAGCGCCGATCCGAGAAATCTGCGCGGACCTCCGAGTGTTTATGTTTATGTCACTTCTTTTTCTTTTCTTTTTTTGTTTTCTCGCCGCCGCCGCCGCCGAGCTGGCGGAGGATGGAACGCAATGAGGACATGCCCCCATCATTCCACGCGCGCCCATTCGACAGGGGGCGCCTCTTCTGGCGCCAGCGAAAAACGTAAGGAGAAACGGGGGGGGAGGGAGGGAGGAGGCAGGAGGGGGAGTCGGAGGGAGAGGGAGGGAGAGGAGGAGCGCCGAGCTTCTGCCCCCCCAGCTGCGAGGGCCGAATTCAACTTTGAGTGGAGGTCGTGCCGGTTGGAAACGTCGGGCACGATCCATCAAAACGAAATAGCGAATTCCCGTAAGTACGGGAAGCTGGACGGTGTCAGAGATTAGAGAGGAGTCCGACCTGCACCCCAAAACCTTGAGCCTCCGAGCCCGCGGGGCGCGCGCCGACAACGCGCTCCCCGACCGTCGGCTCGAGGAGGGACAAGATGAGGCACACTGAGCATCGTTTAGACATCCCTATCCCCATGCTCCTCCCCCTCCACTTCCTCCACCTCCTCGTCTTCCTCTCCCTCTCCCTCTCCCTCTCTCTATATATGTATCTATATACACACAATATTGAATTGGCGCTTCGCGCCATGCGCCTTGTTCCGGACGCTTCCCTGGCAAAGCAGTACATCATCGCTTGCTTCAGCACCGCTCCTCATGGGAGGAGGTGAGGAGAACAAAAATCGCCTGGATGTTCATCTGCCACCTCCAAAGTTTATCCCTGCCCATCCCCCTCCACCTCCTCTCTGTAGACCCTCCGGGGGAACCAATGAGCGAGCACGAGTGCGGGCTGGCCAGCAAGGACCCCCTTTGAGGTGCCTCGTCCTACCTCCTGCGTCGGCCGCGCTCAGGCCCACGCTGCAGCAAGGACGTACACCATGGCCGAGATGACGGACACGACGTCGCGATTCGCGAAACTGACGTCAGTAACGACGTAGTCCCCGCACGTGAAGCCGTTGGTTGGCGCCGGGGTCGGTGCGTAGGTCGGAGGCATCGGCGTCGGCGCGTAGGTCGGAGGCGCCAGCGTCGGCGCGGCCGTCGGCATCGGCGTCGGCGCGTAAGTCGGAGGCACTGGCGTCGGCGCGTAGGTCGGAGGCATCGGCGTCGGCGCGGCCGTGGGCGCCGCCGTGGGCGCGGCCGTCGGCGCAGCCGTCGGCGCGGCCGTCGGCGCGTAGGTCGGGGGCATCGGCGTCGGCGCGGCCGTGGGCGCCGCCGTGGGCGCGGCCGTCGGCGCAGCCGTCGGCGCGGCCGTCGGCGCGTAGGTCGGGGGCATCGGCGTCGGCGCGGCCGTCGGCGCGGCCGTCGGCGCCGCCGTCGGCGCCGCCGTCGGCGCGGCCGTCGGCGCGGCCGTCGGAGGCACCGGCGTCGGCGCGGCCGAGGGCGCCGCCGTCGGCGCGGCCGTCGGCGCGGCCGTCGGCGCGGCCGTCGGCGCGGAAGTCGGAGGCATCGGCGTCGGTGCGGCCGTCGGGGGCGCCGGCGTCGGCGCGGCCGTCGGCGCCGCCGTTCCATCCATGCAACACACATCCTGAGTGCAGTCGGACTGAGACGCACCGCATACAGCACTTGCCTGGAGCAGCAAGTCACCGCAAGGATAATCGGCTGCGGCCGTCGAAACGAGGGCCATGAAGACAGCGACGCGATTGATCAAAGCCATTGCACGGCGCACGATTTTATCAAGTGCACAATACCTTCGCCGGAATGTCTTGGGCAACAAGCTTGCGCCAAAACGACTTGAGCCAAAATGGCTACGGATTTATGTTTATGTCACTTCTTGTTCCCCCCAAGACGGCCAAGCTGGCCTCCGAGTTCGCCCAAGATGCTCCAAGGATGGCCCACGAGACGGCCCAAGAGAGGGTCCCAGAAGCCTCCAAGCCCGCCCCAAGTGACCACCCAGGCAGCGCAGGACGGCTCCACGTGGCCCCCGAGAGGCCCAACAGAGGCCTCCGAGAATGCCCACGTGGCCTCCACGGGGTCCCTCCAGAAGGGATCGAGGATGCTAAAACCACTGGTTGCCGCTGGCTGTATGACAGATGCTGGCAGCTGCTGCCTTTCGGCCTTCCGACAGCCCAAGACGGCCGCAGAGGCCCCCAAGGTGGCCCCAAGATGGCTCCAGCGGCCTCCAAGATGACCTCGTGACGGCCCAAGACGCCTCCCAGACGGCCCCAAGAGGCATCCAAGTTCGGCCAAGATGGTCCAAAGTGGCATCCAAGGCAGCTCGAAGGGCTCCCAGATGCCTCCAGGTCCGCCCAAGAAGCCACCCGGAAGGCCCTGCCCCAAGTGCCCCCTAAGAGGGGTCCAATATGCCTCCGAGACGGCCCAAGTGGCATCCAACAGGCCCTCCAGGAGGGCCCAAGGAGGCCAGCATCGTTGATTAGCGCTAGGTGCGTGAAGGATGTTGGCACGTGCTTCTTGCTCGGCCTTCCCACCGCCCAAGGCTGCCCAAGAGTCCCCAAGAATGGCCCAAGATGGCCCCAGGGGCCTCCAAGACGGCCCCCATGACGGCTGAGGAGGCCTCCAAATCGGCTCCATGATGCCTCCAAGTTCGCCCAAGGCGGTTCAAGATGTTCCCCAAGACGACCCAAGAGGGTCCAAGATGGCCTCCGAGACGGCCCAAGAGGGTCCAACGTGCCTCCAACTCTGCCCAAGAAGCCCACACGATGGCCCAAGAAGCCACCAAGAGGCCTCCAAGACGGCTCAAGAGACCTCCAAGAGGTCCCCCAGGAGGACTGGAAGGGGCTAAACTTTTTCCCCAAACAGCTTGCTGAACGGGGTGCTGTTGTGATAGAAGCCAATTCCGGCCGAGGGAAAGCTAAGCAGAGACATCCTCAAACAAATGTGGTGGTCCGGCCCGTTTCGCCTGAGACATCCTCACAACTCTCGTTTCTGAGTTGTCCGGGATTGAGCGTTTCGCCTGAGACATCCTCCTAAATCTGAGCTCTGAGAGGCCGCGCGAGAGGTGGTCCTGGGCCGTTTCGCTTGAGACATCCTCGAAACTCTGAGCTCCCAGATGCCGCGCGAGAGGTGGTCCGGGCCGTTTCGCCTGAGACATCCTCGCAACTCTGAGCTCCAGATGCCGCGCGCGAGGTGGTGCCGCGCCGCGAAGGTGACGGCCCGTTTCGCCTGAGACATCCTCGAAATCTGATCTCCCCGATGCCGCGCGCGAGGTGGTCCGGCCCGTTTCGCCTGAGACATCCTCGAACTTCTGAGCTCTGAGATGCCCTGCGCGAGGTGGTCCGGCCCGTCTCGCCTGAGAAATCCTTGCAACTCTGAGATCTGAGATGCCGTGCGCAAGGTGGTCCGGCCTGTTTCGCACAAGATATTCTCGCAACTCTGAGCTCTCAGATGCTGCGCAAGAGGTGGTCCAGCCTGGGGGCCCAGAAGGCCACATGTTACATATCCTCCATGGGACCCTGCGAGCCTCAGGAGGCCCCAGAGAGGTCCAGGAGGCCGCAGGACGCCCAGGACAGGCCCCAGGGGCCCCCAGGAGATTCCCAGGAGGCCCCAGGAGGCCCTCTATCAGAACGTGTCAAGTTAACACACATCCGGTGTCGATTCGTTGATTTTTCCTGCTCTTGTGCCCCCCCCTCCATTTGGAGAGGCCCAAGCGGCCACAGGTTAGATATCCCCCCTGGGAGCCCCAAGATGCTTCAGGAAACCTCAGGTGGAGTTCAGGAGGCCACAGGAGGCCCAGGAGGAAGCTCCAGGAGGTCCCCAGGAGGCCCAGGAGGCACCAGGAGGCCGCAGGACGCCCAGGACAGGCCCCAGGGGTCTCCAGGAGATTCCCAGGAGGCTCCCAGGAGGCCCCAGGAGGCCGCTTATCAGAACGTGTCAAGTTAATACACATCCGGTGTCGATTCGTTGATTTTTCCTGCTCTTGTGCCCCCCCCCCCTCCATTTGGAGAGGCCCAAACGGCCACAGGTTAGATATCCCCCCTGGGAGCCCCAAGAGGCTTCAGGAAACCCCAGGTGGAGTTCACGAGGCCACAGGAGGCCCAGGAGGAAGCTCCAGGAGGTCCCCAGGAGGCCCCAGGAGGCACCAGGAGGCCCCCGCAACTCGGAGCTCTGAGACGCCGCGCTCGAGGTGGTCCGGCCCGTTTCGCCTGAGACTTCCTCGCAGCACGTTTCGCCCGAGACATCGTCGCAACTCTGGGGTCCGAGATGCCGCGCGCGAGGTGGTCCAGCCCGTTACGCTGGAGACATCCTCGCAACTCTAGGCTCCGAAATGCCGTTCGCGATGAAGAGGAGGTGGAGGAGGAGGAGGAGGAGGAGGAGGAGGAGGAGGAGGAGGAGGAGGAGATGGAAGGGAGAAGGAGGAGGCGGATGATGTGCATGAGGGAGCAGGCAGGAGGAGGGGGAGGTCCCAGAGAGCTTCAGGAGGCCGCAGGACGCCCAGGACAGGCCCCAGGGGTCCGCAGGAGATTCCCAGGAGGCTCCCAGGAGGCCCCAGGAGGCCCTCTATCAGAACGTGTCAAGTTAATACACATCCGGTGTCGATTCGTTGATTTTTCCTGCTCCTGTGGCCCCCCCTGTATTTGGAGAGGCCCAAACGGCCACAGGTTAGATATCCCCCCTGGGAGCCCCAAGATGCTTCAGGAAACCTCAGGTGGAGTTCAGGAGGCCACAGGAGGCCCGGGAGGAAGCCCCAGGAGGTCCCCAGGAGGCCCCAGGAGGCACCAGGAGGCCCCCGCAACTCGGAGCTCTGAGACGCCGCGCTCGAGGTGGTCCGGCCCGTTTCGCCTGAGACTTCCTCGCAGCACGTTTCGCCCGAGACATCGTCGCAACTCTGGGGTCCGAAATGCCGCGCGCGAGGTGGTCCAGCCCGTTACGCTGGAGACATCCTCGCAACTCTGGGTTCCGAGATGCCTTTCGGGATGAAGAGGAGGTGGACGAGGAGGAGGAGGAGGAGGAGGCATGTTTTAACATGCCATGCCAGCCCGCACTAGGCGGGCACGTAATCGACCTTGGAAACCGCAGTGGGTCTAAAAACCCTGTTTGGGGATACTGCACTCCGGCTGTAATTGATTTCCCTTAGGCGTTTAAAACATTGTCCCCTTAGCTTCTGCTCGGCATTCCGAAAGCCCAAGAAGCCCAAAAGATCGCCCCATGATGACCGCCAAGGCATCCAAAATGACCCCGTGACGCCCCCAAAGGCCTCCAAGACGGCCCCAAGAGGGCCTCAAGACGGCCCAAGAGGTCTCCAAGACACCCAAGATGACCTCCAAGACTGCCCCAACTCCGTGCAGAGATGCCCCCAACACAACTTCCGAGAGCGCAGACGGGCCAGGAACGCCCTCCTCCTCCTCCTCTCAAGTGTTCCCTCTCCTCCGCTTCTTCGTTCTCCCCCGCGTGTTCCCCGAAGAGTTTCCACAACGGCTGGTAGAACACACGATCAGATAGCTTGGCGGAGATCTGGCCACGAAGTTCGGCCAGATGGCGATTCCAAAAGGCAGGGGGCGGCGGTGATTCGCCGTAGGCGCGATAATCCAAGAGGGACCTGAAATCCCCCGAGCGCCCCGAGAGAACTGCCACAGAATTCCAAGCAAGCCCTCAACAGTACAATACCCAGGGCTGTTGCGGGCTGTTTCAGGAGCCCTAATGGTGCCCTTTGGGGCACACTTCAAGCATTTGTATGTTTTTACTTCGACTGGGCGACGAAACACTGGAGAAAATCTTATATTTGCGTGCAGAACGCAACGCTGTTGGGTCAATGGTGGCGGCGATGGTGACCGCTACTGCTGCGAGGCAGAGCACAGCACGCACATGGCCCGTTAAAAAATGTGGAGACGTCAGCCGTCTGCAATTAAAACACTGGCTCTAGACGGCTCCAGGCATAACGTGGAGCACATTTCATGAGCAAAGTTGTGGCACCTTTGAGGTTGCCCCCCCAAAAAGAAACCGCCAAGGCGCTGGTCGAAGGGAGCTTGTACTCATGCGCGAGGGCCTCCCGCGCGACATTCAGAAGTTTGTGCTCATCCGAGCGCTTGTGCTACGCCTTCCACCACCTCCCCCACCACCTCCTCCACCCCTTTGGGCCTCGCTGGCCAGGGCCAGCTTCCTCATTCCAGCTCGGCTCCAGACTCAGGGTGCTTCCCTCGGGCGATTCGCGACCAAACGTGACGTTTGCCATGGTCGCTGGAAGGAACCCTGCCGACGCATGTGTCACCGAACGCGGCGTACCGACCCGATCCGACAATATTAGCACGCCCCCCTCTCGCAGTAACTTCGACGGCCGAGGGGAACTATGGCCATGGCCACGGCTTCAAAGCCAGCGCTGAAGTAAAATGCGATGCTGGACTTGGATTGGGACCACGCAAATTGGGCGGCGATCGACCAACTATGGTACGTTATGTCGTATTGTTCTATGTATCATTCATCGCCCCTGTCTCCCGATGGTCATGGGGCCCCCTCGCGAAGGGCTGGAGCGTCCACGATGCTCCCAAGGACGGGCTCAACATGGTCAGCAATAGCCCGTCATAGCATTCAACATGGCGCAACCCAAACCACGTTTTGCAGCGAATTCTGACAATCCTGGAACACATCAATTACCAGACGGCGAAGCAATCGACGCGTTAACCGCGAACCGCGCAAACCGCGCAAACCGCGCATACAAACGCAAATACAATGGAGACGTCACTTACGCTCCATGGGCGCACCAATTAACCGTCAATGGACCTAGGTGACCCCACGTGCATGAAAAAAAAAAAAAAAAAAAAAAAAAAAAACGGAATGCGTAAGCATATACTCGCTCCCCGCACATGATCGTACAACTTCGTCGTTTCGTATTCTCCGTCCCATCATTATTCCTATGCGTTGTCTTAGTCTTCTTCGTATTCAGCGTATTCT
>CAUYUJ010015145.1:0-20000 GCA_963575745.1 Prorocentrum cordatum | reverse complement strand
AAGCACTCGGGCGACGTACATTGGCAACGTCGGCGTCCTGGGCCTTCCGAGACCTCGGGGTTCCTGCGCTTCTCCGTGCGCGGAGTTGCTCGGTTGGTTGCCGCGCTAGCTCGTTGGTGGTCTTAGCCGTAGTCGCACCCGTATTCGTATCAGTGGTAGTAGTGGTAGTGGTAGTTACAGTGGTAGTGGCAGTGGTAGAAGCAGACAAAGTACACTGACTAGTACTAGTACTAGTAGTAGTAGTAGTAGTAGTAGTAGTAGTAGTAGTACTAGTAGTAGTAGTAGTAGTAGTAGTAGTAGTAGTAGTAGTAGTAGTAGTAGTAGTACTAGTAGTAGTAGTAGTAGTAGTAGTAGTAGTAGTAAGTAGTAGTAGTAGTATGTAGTAGTAGTAGTAGTCCGTGACACGCTCGCAGATCTTGGCAGGAGTGGCACTTTCTCGACACCACAGGGGGTGCGCAGAGGGTGGTCCCTCAGCGCGGCCTCTATCCGTGGCACGCTCGCAGGTCGTGGCAGGAGTGGCACTTTCTCGACACCACAGGAGGTGCGCAGAGGGTGGTCCCTCAGCGCGGCCGCTATGCACGACGGTCGTCCAGGGCATAGCAGGCGTGGCACTTTCTCGACACCATAGAGGCTGCGCAGGGGGTGGTCCCTCACCGCGGCCGCTATGCACGACGGTCGTCCAGGGCATAGCAGGCGTGGCACTTTCTCGACACCATAGAGGCTGCGCAGGGGGTGGTCCCTCACCGCGGCCGCTGGCTGGCTCGAATCTGTCCTCGACGGAGGATAGAAGGCTAGGAAGAGGGAGGAGGTTCAAGCAATATGGCGTTGGATGACACATAGGGGAACATTCGCGACGAGGGCTGAGAACGCAGAATTGCACGTACATTATAAACTTAAGCAAACACTCAATATTTAAGTTAAGTATGTGGGGTTCCTCGGTAGCGTAATTTGTTACATGTTTTCGTGGCGTTCGCTTTTGAAACTTGAGAAATCGGAAGTGTGTTTGGAATGTCTCGGCACGCGCGCGCGCGACGGCGCGCGTGCATGATTTTTGCCGCGGGATTATGGAAATGGATGGTGTTTGATTGGTGTGTGTATATATCTAACACCCCAAACCAGTGCGCGCGCTTAGTTTTTTTTGCAGAGGATGAGGAGGGGCCGAGAACCCGGGACGGCGCGAATTCATATCTAGGGTTGATGATGGGGCAGAGCCAGAAGTAAATTGCAATGCAAAAGGGTGGATCGTTGCCCTTGGGGGGGGGGGAGGTCCAAACGCTTTTTTTCTTCGTTTTCAAACGGGTTGAACAATTCCACGTTCGTGCAAGCATCGCCCATCCACTCGCAACGCGGCTTGCAGAACCCACGCGGCGGCGATTGCGATGAGTGTTTGGCGTTGGCCGGCGCATGTCCGCGGAGGCGCTGGCCCGGGCATGCTCGCGCGCACAGCGGCCGGCTAGTTTGACGCGACCGACGCGGCCGTGGTGGCGTTGCTGCGGTGGCGACGCCGACAGAGGTAAGCACGATTATGGGGGTAGCGATGGTGGTGGCGATGGCGGTGATGACGACGGCATGGCCGATTGCGGCGCCGATGTTGATCGCGCCCGCCGAACGCGATGACGGTGTCCTCGCGTCGGTGATAAAAGGTTGTTCAAGGAGTTCGGCATGCGCGCGCAGCCAAAGCGCGCGAGTGGCCCGCGCGGTAATATTTGACACGGATCGCGCCCCCCCAGCACGCGCGAAAGGGCGTCCGAATGAGTTCGACATGCGACGCGGGAGGCCCGCTTGGCAGAATGTGATGGACATGATGGACAACTGATGGTTTTTTTAGTCAGAATCCGCAAGAGCGCAGACGCAACATTGGTTTCGAAAGTTGTGCTGCAAATCCATGTGTTTTATAAGTTTTCGGAGCAGCCGGTTCTGCAACCTTGCGGAACCGAGAGTTGTTGAAGGATTCCGGCATGCGCGCGCGACGACGCGCGCGCAATTCGTTTGTTTTTTGGCAAGGGGTTCTTGCGACAGCACGCGCGTAATGGCGCTGGAACAATTTCGACACTCGCACGCGAAAAGCCAATATGGAAATATGTCATGAAAATGTTGAAACCCTGCGATTGTTCAAGAGCGCGAACGCAAACTTGTTTTGAACATTCGCCTTGCAAAGCAACGTTGTTTTTTACATGTTTTTGTGGCACTCGGTTTAGACATGTTTGCAAAACCTGATGTTTTTTATTTGCAAGGGTGTCTGGCATGCGCGCGCGACGACGCGCGTGCGCACTTCTTTCAATATGTTGCAAGGGATTATTGAACACATATGGTTTTTGATAGACGAGTGCGCGCGCATAGTGTGTTCCGTAGAGGATGGGGGGGGAGAGGGGGAGGAAGCGGGGGAGAGGGGGGGGGGGGGGGGCGGAATACACGACAGGGATGGCAACGAACTATATTTTGGGGCATGGGCGATGAGCAGAATTGTAAGTAAAAATATCAATACGAAAAGGTCGACCTACACTTACAAAACCCCAGATGGGGGGATCTCTAAAATTTGTTTACATGGGAGCCGCTGTCGCGGTTGCTCCGGCACCGGCCAACGACGCGGAGACAGGGCGGCGACGGCGACAACATCGCCGCCAAACCGACAGGCAGGCCCAGACGACGAGGCAGCGACGAGGCGGCGACGCGGCGGCGACGGCGGATACATAGCCGCCAGTGCGGCACACCGGCCCGAACGACAGGCGGCGACGAGGCGGCGACACGGCGGGGACGGCGGCTACATAGCCGCCAAACCAGCACGCCGGCCCAGACGACGGGCGGTGACGTGGCGGCCACGGCGGTTTCATACCCGCCAGACCGACGACACCAGCACAGGTCCTTAGACAAAAAGACAAAAACCTTTGAGTGAAAGCGTTACTGGAGGAAAGAACGAAGAGAGAAGAGAAAAAACGCTGTTTGGCTCGCGCCCTGCCAGGAGCTCACGGCGCTAGTGCGCGGGGGGCCCAGCGCCAGCGACTTGCTGTCGTGGCTGGAGCGGCTCTGAACCGCCGGCCATCCCACCCGATCCGACTCAGCACCAGCGCTGCCGTGGAGATGCCGCCAGCGACCCGCATCCGCTAGTGGCCGCCGCGGCTCTCGGCCGCTCTGGGGTCGACGGGGGGCGCGACACGGCAGAGCTCTTTGGTAGCCCACCGGGAGCCCTCGGGCGGCCCTTGAGTGGCGCCTCGGCTGTCTCGGCGCTCCGCGGCGCGGGCAGCGCCGTGCTGCGCACCGCAGTGTTGGGGGGGTGCATGCCGTACTTCTGGTCGCCCGCCGCGGGGGGGACGCGCGGGCCCCACTCCAGGGGCGAGTTGCAGAGAAGAATTCCTCTTACTATTATGTTAATAATCCTTCCTTACATATACTCATAATAAGCGACGAATCCTCATTTTACTAATGCATCACATCCTCCTCATCCTCCTCCTACTACTCCCTCCTCCTCCTCCATCTCCTCTCCCCCCCGTTCTCCTCATCCTCCTCCTCCTCCTCACTCTCCTCCTCCCCTCTTCTCCCAAATCCTCATCTCTTCCTCCCCCTCCTCTTCTCCCCTCCCTCCCCCTCCCCCTCCTCCTCTTCCTCACTCCCCCCCCTATCATCCTCCGTCTCCTCCATTCCATTTGCCTATGAATAGTTATCCACGTCGAACACCGAGGCCAGTTTTTAGGGCGGGGCCGGGTTTCAAGGGTTGAGGGCAGTGGCTTTTCAAAATGTGGCTCTCGCTCTAGCGTCGCGCACATTCGTTTTAAACAATTGCTAGAGTTTCACCGATTTACGGCGGATTGTTTTCAAGATGTGGCTTTCGTTTCAGCGCCGCGCACATTCGTTTTAATATTTTGCCAGAGGTTCACGGATTGAGGGCGGATTGTTTTCAAAATGAGGTTCTCGCCTCATCGCCGCGCACTCGTTGGTAACATTTGCAAGAGTTCCACGGATTTCCATGATCAACGTACCAGGAATGGCTCTTTGGAAGTCCCAGGAATGGCGTTTGATTTGCATCTTGAAGTTCCAGGAATGGCGTTCTTGCGTTTTTCAGCATCGCCGAGACGCAACAGTCAGGTTGTGCTGTGGCGCTGGAATCCCGAGAACAATGGTGTGGCATGTTTCAGGGTTTTCAAACGGTTGTCTTCAAACGAGACATTTTCTTTAGTGGAAATGAATCGTTGCAGGGTCCTATGAAGAGGGAGCGTATTCCAACATTACTGATGGCTTCTTGGTTTGCACTGGTCCTCCTCCTTTCGATGTCGTTGCTGTTCCTCCTCCTCCTCATCCTCCTCCTCCTGCTCCTCCTCCTGCTCCTCCTCCTCCTCCTCCTCCTCCTCCTCCTCCTTAGCCGTTCTGGCTCAGGCATGTTGCCTGCGCGTGCGGTCACCGATTCCTCAGAACGGCTGGGTGACCGCGAGCCTCTGGGATAAGGCAGGCGACAGCACGGCCGCTGCGGCGGCAAGACGCTTGCCATGGCTCCGCCTGTCAGTGATCTCACTTGGTATTGCAGGCATTGCGTGCGTGATAGGACGGGGCAGAAGTTCTTCAACAAACCTTATCGCGATCAGTGCGTCAAGTGTCGTCGGACAAAGGCATCTTGCTCCCACTCATACAGAAATGCGCCTGGGCCCAGTGCACATGCTCGCGATGCTCGTGGGCGATCGGCGCTGGCAGGACCCAAGGCAACAGGAAGCACAGACATTCCATGGGCCCAATCCACCGAGTTGCGGCATGCTCAGGCCACCATCCTCAAGTTGGAGCGGCAGGTTGCGTCGCTGTCGGCACACCGAGATGATGGAATGGACGTGGGGGCGCCTGATGCCGGCAAGCGCGATACTTCAGACTGTCCACTTGATGAAGGCAGTGCGCGTGCGCGTGTGGTTGAGTTGCACGGGCAGATCGGTCTGGCTTCCAAATGTAATGGTGAGGCATGGGCTGTTCTGCACAAGACACTGTCTGGGGAAAAGTGTGCATTGCCAGATCACCAGCAGGAAGCCAGCAAGCAGCTGCTCAAATGTTTGCCATCACGCATAATTTCGGGAATGTTGAGAAGCAAATGTTCAAGCAACAGAAGTTTGCTGAGCAGCATCGCGAGGACATGGCAACATTGCATGCAGAGTTTGCCAAGACTGAGCAGTCGTAGCAGGACAATACCAAGCTGGTCGAGTTGCGGGCGCAGCATTTGGGGTTGGCCAAGCGTTCGACCTTGCCGCCGGCCGGCAAAGAAGGTGACGCTGCAGCCGCGCATGTGTCGATTGCTGCCACTTGTCTCGACGCCAGCAAGCTCGGGGACATCCAGCGCAGCTTGAGGGCTGGCGAGCTTCCCACGTCCACGGCGGAGGGTGTTGCGCAGGCCTTGCCCGCCAGCATCCATCGCGCGCAGGTGTGGCAGCTGAACCACCTGAAGTGAGGTTCGTCGATGATGATGAAGCTGCCCGACCTGTCGTTGTGCCTCCCACCTTCTTGCCTGCGCTTCAGACTCCTGCACCCAAGCCTGCTGGGCCGCGCATTTCCAAGGTGGAGACTGGCGAGCTCAAGGTTACGTTGGAGGCCGCAGGTGCAGCTTCTCCAGATGGAGAGCAGGACATACGCGATGCAGCGATCATGTTGCCACGCGTGCGAGGGGTGGACACGTTCGACACTTCCCAAGCATGCCAACATGGCGTTGGTGCACCATGCGTTGATGGCGTGCACCAGCATCATTTCGGACAGTCCGACGGCTGCTGGGGATACATATATGGATGCGTCGAAAAGATCGGTCTCTTCCACATGGTTTGCTCGACGCGGGCCATGACAAGCACGGGTCGGGGCGGGTCGGTCGCGCGCGCGCCGTTGGAGACATGCAGGTCAAAGGCTACGCGACTTCAGTCAACGCTGACAGCCCAGGGCCTTCGATGATATACATAGATCTGGCGCGGTCGGCGGCGGCGGCGGCACGGGGGCTTTGCGCCGGCGGCGCCGGCATCGCCTCATTGGCTCCTTTTATGAGGGAACGAGTACATCACGGCGTATACGCCCCCTCGTTGCGCACTAAGACTGGGGGGTTATATGCAGGTGCGGCGGCGGTCGCGCCCGCGAAGACCGCCGTCGCCGCGCCGCCGGGCCTCGGGCCCCATTCGCGCATCCTGGCAGGTGCGCGGCGGCGACGGGTGTTTCGGGATGCGAAGGATGCATGGTAGCTATCCCCGTGCACTTCCAAGACAGAGCTGGATTGAACCAAGAGAATCTGGCCCCGCTGCATGCCCTCGCGCGCTTCGTCGGTAGGCTCAGTAACGCAGGCATGCCGCGGACTGTCGGCGGCGACTGGAACCTGCCAGGTACCGCATATGTTGGGCAGGCTTGCCTAGAGTATTGGCGCGGCCTCGTTCTTGCGCCAGCGATGGCCACGCGCGTCGCCGCCCGCCGCCCGGAGGGCAGCGCGCGCGATCATCCGCGAGGGCTTCGCCCCCCACCGCCCGCCCCACCTCTCGGATAATGGGATATACAAGAGCTAGATCGCGCGGCCTCGGCGCCGCCGTGAAACAGCGCCGGCAGGAGGAGATATTGAGACTGCGATGAGATCGTTGAACTCAGCGTTGAAGGTCGAACCTGCCCCCGCATGCCGCGCGCCGAGACCCCCCGCGGAATTTCGGGCACGCGGCAATCCAATCTTTCTTTTTCCCAACCCTCCTGCGTTGGGTTCTCGTTTTGAATAGAGCACTGCTCGCGCGAACCTTCCTTCTTTCCTTCCTTCCCGCCCCTCTCTTCCCCCCTGCCTTTGACCTCGCTCGTCGCTGCGCGTCAGCTGGGGGGCTGCTGGGGGCTGCGATCTGCGTTTCGAGGGCTGCTGGGGGCTGCTGTCGCCACTTTCGAGGGCCGCTGGGGAGCCCAGCACAGTGGCACCCGCGGCGGATTCAAATGGGACCTCGCCATCCCTGGGGGGCTGCGATCTGTGAAACTGTCGCCACTTTCGAAGGCTGCTGGGGGGCCCAGCACAGTGGCACCCGCGGCGGAGTCAAATGGGACCTCGCCATCCCTGGGGGGCTGCGATCTGTGAAACTGTCGCCACTTTCGAGGGCCGCTGGGGGGCCCAACACAGTGGCACCCGCGGCGGAGTCAAATGGGACCTCGCCATCCCTGGGGGGCTGCGATCTGTGAAACTGTCGCCACTTTCGAGGGCTGCTGGGGGGCCCAGCACAGTCTGCACCCGCGGCGGGCTCAAATGGGACCTCGCCATCCCTGGGGGGCTGCGATCTGTGAAACTGTCGCCACTTTCGAAGGCTGCTGGGGGGCCCAGCACAGTGGGCACCCGCGGCGGATTCAAATGGGACCTCGCCATCCTTAGGAGACTGCGATTTGTGAAACGGTCGCCACTTTCGAGGGCTGCTGGGGGGCCCAGCACAGTGGGCACCCGCGGCGGATTCAACTGGGACCTCGCCAGCCCTGGGGGTTGCGATCTGTGAAACTGTCGCCACTTTCGAGGGGTGGGGGGGCCCAGCACAGTGGGCACCCGCGGCGGATTCAAATGGGACCTCGCCATCCCTGGGGGGCTGCGATCTGTGAAACGGTCGCCACTTCCGAGGGCTGCTGGGGGGCCCAGCACAGTCTGCACCCGCGGCGGATTCAAATGCGACCTCGCCATCCCTGGGGGGCTGCGATCTGTGAAACTGTTGCCACTTTCGAGGGCTGCTGGGGGGCCCAGCGTGAAATTGTCGCTACTTTCGAGGGCTGCTGGGGGGCCCAGCACAGTCTGCACCCGCGGCGGATTCAAACGATCCCTGGGGGGCTGCGATCTGTGAAACTGTCGCCACTTTCTTACCTCGCTCGTCGCTGCGTTTCGAGGGTTGCTGGGGGCTGCGATCTGTGAAACTGTCGCCACTTTCGAGGGCTGCTGAAGGGGCCCAGCACAGTGGGTACTCACCGCAGACTCAAATGAGACCTCGCCATCCCTGGGGGGCTGCGATCTGTGAAACTGTCGCCACTTTCAAATGCGACCTCGCCATCCCTGGGGGGCTGCGATCTGTGAAACTGTCGTCAATTTCGAGGGCTGCTGATGGGGCCCAGCACAGTGTGTACTCACCGCAGACTCAAATTGGACCTCGCCATCCTTGGGGGGCTGCGATCTGTGAAACTGTCGCCCCTTTTCGAGGGTTGCTGAGGGGCCCAGCACAGTGGGTACTCACCGCAGGCTCATATTAGACCTCGCTATCCTTGGGGGGCTGCGATCTGTGAAACTGTCGCCACTTCCGAGGGCTACTGAGGGGCCCAGCGCAGTGGGTACTCACCGCAGACTCAGATTAGACCTCGCCATCCCTGGGGGCTGCGATCTGTGAAACTGTCGCCACTTTCGAGGGCTGCTGAGGGGCGCAGCACAGTGGGCTTCCCGCACGTTTTTCTCCTGCTCTTCGTTCCCGACTCGGTTCTCCTGTGCATCATGCCATTGGCGCGTGTCCCAAGTAGCTTACATATCAAACAACGGATCCTGCAATTTGATTGTCCGTGCAAGTTTCGGCCAACTCTTCGTTTCCCATGATACAAATGGGTTGGGTACGTCACAGGGTAATTTATCCTTGGCCCTGCTGACCTGCGCGAGCGGCGCAGCCGAAGTTCAGAAAGGTCACGACCCCATGGTGTTTTTCGACCTCGACCCCGCCGATCTGAATGAGGGGTGCCACCGGATTTCAGAAATGCTGCAAATCCCACTGCTCCTTCAACCCTGACTCCGCCGATCTGCGCGAGGGGCGCCGCCGAATTTCAGAAACGTTGCTAATCCCATGGTTTTTTCGACACTGGCCCCGCCGATCTGCGCGAGGGGCGCCGCCGGATTTGAGAAATGCGGCAAATCCCATTAGTTCATCGACCCCGCCGACCTGCGCGAGGGGTGCCGCCGAATTTCAGAAATGCAGTAAATCCCATTGTTGTCGTTCGACCCTGGCCCTGCCGATCTGCGTGGGGGGCGCCACCGAATGTCAGAAACGCTGCAAATCCTATTGATCCGTCGATTCTGGCCCCGCCGATCTGCGTGAGGGGCGCGGCCGGATTTCAGCAATATGGCGCGCCCCGTGGGTTGTGGACCCTGGCCCCGCCGATCTGCGCGAGGGGCGCCGCTTATTTTTAGCAATGCGGCAAACCCCGTGTGTTTTTGGACCCTGTTCCCGCCGACCTGCGTGAGGGGCGTCAATTTCGCTTCCCCCGGAAATTTTGGAGCCCCTCCCTGGAGGCGCTAACCAGCGCGGTTTTCGGCCCCCCCCTCGCGCGGCCCACAACAATGAACAATGAGCAACAAGAAGCAGAATGGCAACAATGGAAACTCGACGCTGGAACTGGCGCAGGGAACAGCAAACCCTCAGCCTACAGCCTGGTGCCCCGCGCGGGGGCCCGCGGACTTTGCAGCGTCTGATAGGCCAGCTATCAAGTAGCCGCCGCCTGTCGCCGATGCGAATGGCAACCTTCCTGTGCACGAGCCAGTTCACTTTCCTGTGCCAGATGATGATATATTCCACATGGGCCGCGCGTGCCCTGTAAGCCTAAAGCATTGCCGAAGAAGCCGAATGCGGCGTGCTCGCGAGAGCCCGCGCGCGCATGGGATATCGCGGCCGCTGCGTTGGAGGGAGAACGGTTTGGTCGGCTTGACATTGGTAGGGCTAGTTCCCGGGCGCATCGAGAACGTGGCGGATCTGTTCGCACCAAGTATGCGCAGGCGAAGTGGACGGCGCTGAAAATCAGACCACAACTGTCGCATGTTGGTCGCGCCAGGGCAGCTGCTTCCAAGTGGGCCAAGCACACGATACGAGCACGCGCCTATGGGGCGAGGCTGACCAAGGAGCATAGGTCCATCATGCGATACTCGAACGACACGCAGTAGCACCTACCTGATTACGCCTCGCCATGAGCTGGATGCACTGTTCACGTCACGCACACTTGAGATGGCCAGCAGCTTGCACGACGATGTGGCCCCAACAAGAATCGCAGGGCCCCCAAGATCGTAAGGATTAAGCACACGGAGCCCTTGGAGAAGTTGACGGCCCCACTGCCGGAGTTTGAGGGCTTTGCCCGCAGGATTGTATGGCAGCAGGAGGCGCTCGGCATGCTGAATCATGTTGCGAAGAGGTGTTCCCCTGTCTGGTTTGCAGGCCCTGGAAGGCTGGACTTTGAGAATCGTGTGCATTTGTGTGTTAATATGGTTGGTGAGTATCACGCTGAGCTCGACTAGGCTAGTGAACGGCAGTGGAAGGAGTTCATGAGCACAGCCTTTCTCAGTCGTGCTGGCATGGCACATCGGCTCACGCGGCTGCAGGCGCTGCAAGCCAACATCATGGACGCGCAGCGCATGCAACCATATCAGATGGCTGATGGTGATTCGTGGAAATGGAGGAGCGCATGGACATGCCACGTCACGCAACGCATGTAATCACTACACGATCACACGGCATGGCATTCTGCGCCCGCTACGCATGCGCATTGCGCGCGCGAAACTACTGAGACGTTTTCTGGGAAGGCGGCCACGAGGCCGACCAGGATTCACCCACATGCATGTGGATATGTTTCCGGTAATAGTCTACAGGCAGTGGCAGAATTAGTTTTGATATGCGAGCGGCTGGTTCTGTGGCCAGGGGTTCTGATCAGTAATGAGATGGTTCAGATCGGTACTATTGGTGGGGGGGGGGATCGTCTCATTACCCTGGTCGATCGCCTCGTTGGCTCCGTGCAGGATCCGTCGGCAAGTTTCCAGGAGCTGGGCCAACGACCTGGTCGTCGTCGTCATGTTTGGGGGAATCGTTAGAGGCCCCCGTCGTCGCTTGCATCATATGAGCATGATCTACAGGCTGAAGTGGCACATCTATTCGGAGAAACCTCTTTCAGTCTTGCATTAGACGCGTGGAAGCGCTTCGAGAGGATGGTCTTCCCAGCCCTGATGTGTGAAGCTGTATGTTTGCACGACCCTCTAAGGTTATTATGGATGTCGCTGGAATCTCATGCTCAGCCAAGGGCTACCAAGGCCCGCGGCTGCTGCAGTTTGCCCGCGACAGCCGCGCAGGGCACCCCGGCGGGCTGCGCACGCGCCACCGGTCCCTTGCATTTATTGGCGCCCCGCGCCATCTCCGAGATACATATGTGGCATTCGCCAGTTATGCTTAGAGCTTCGGCGGGCGACGGTACTTTTCAATGGGCGGGAAGTGTCTCGGTTGAAGTTTCGGAGCTTTCGGGGGCGGCCAACGATGTTACGAGTGATATTCCAGGATTTGGGCTGGTCGTGTAACCTGAAAGTCTCTGTCTGCTTCTAGTTCCTGATCCGCTTGGAAGACCATTGACCAGCGCGCTACGCCGCTGCGTCTCACGGCCGGGACATAACGGGCAAGCTTGAGCATGAGTTTTCGGGATGCATGCCAGTCAGGAGACAGTTCAACAGACGGCCAAGATAATCACCCATATTTCCGCTGGAATGCCACGTTGACTTATGGCGCGCAAGAATGCTGGCGTGCAGGTGAGGGCGCTCTGGGGAACAGGGCTTCCCCCTGCTGCTGCACGCGGTGCTTCTGCATCAGGTATATCAGAGCAGGAGTTTTGCCAGTTGCGTCGCATTGCTGGAGCGGTGCGTGGCGGGACTTCGACGGCCCCATCGCTCGCGCTAGCGTTCGCCAAGCAGAAGTACGACCTTGTGTTACGATAGCAAGCGCATGGATGACATGATGGAGAGACCACCTAAGCCTACACTTAAGCGAGCCCAGGAGAGCGGCAGGCTAAGAATATACTTGCTCGCCACCAGGATGTCGTCTAGGTGGAGAGCGCACTTGGCCGCGAGCGCCCCGGGGATGTCTTGGCGGAGCCGAGGTTGCAGCCCGAGCGAGGTTTGCAAGTGCCGCGAGGACTCATCACGGAATGGCGCGCAGTGTGGAGGGGGCAAGTTTTTGCAGTGTAAGCAATGTTTGTGTGTTGCCAGGATCCCTGGCAGCCTGACTGAGTTGCTCGTCAGGCACTCATCCCCCACCCCTCAGCAACGGCTGATGGCTGCCAGAGACCAGGAACTACAAGAGGCTCCCAGCATGCAGTCTGAGTCCGCGCGTGCGGCCTTACAGTCGGCTGATGTTGTAGAGTCTAGCGCGTCTGGCTAGAGTGGGTTCCAGCTTGAGGCGAATCGTCCGTTCCACCGTCTGAAGCTCTCGTCGCGCTCCGTGGGCACCAGGTGCCGACGACCCTGGGATGTGCCATGGTGTGCACCGTGTGTGGCTCCTATCAAGCGTCGGCCCAGGCTCCCAAATCTAACTTCGACAGGGACTTCAAGTGACTAGCCGAGGACAGGCCTACCTTATCACGACAACGATATACTATCGCTGCTATCTGAGCTGGCAATTGCCCCATGGCGGGAAGGAGGCTCGTCTAATTTTGCGGGCCTCGTGCTCAATGGTGGCCCGTGGTCCTATTCCTCAGTTGCACGACTGGTTATCGGCGTTGTCTTCCTCCACCCCCTCCTCTTCCTCGTCTTCCTCCGCCTCATCTTCCTCCTCCTCCTCATCCTCCTCTTCATCCTCCTCCTCCTCCTCCTCTTCCTCCTCCTCCTCTTCCTCCCCCTCTTCCTCCTTCTCCTCCTCCTCCTCCTTCTCCTCCCCTCCTACTCATCACTCCTTCTCTGTAACTGTACCGCCTCCTCCTGTCTCTTCCGCCTCCTAATCCTCCTGCTGGGCATCTCCCGATATTACTACGTCCTCTTCCTCAGGATCACCACCCGTTCTCCCGTTCTGCTTATCCCTCCTCCTTCATTTCTTTTCTTTTTTTTTTTTTCTCTTTTTTTTTTTTTTTTTTTTTTTTTTTTTGTTTTTTTTTTTTTTTTTTTTTTTTTTTTTTTTTTTTTTCTTTTTTTTTATTTTTCTTTTTTTCTTTATTTTTTTTTTTTTTTTTTATTTTTTTTTTTTTTTTTTTTTTTTTTTTCTTTTTTTCTTTTTTTTTTGTTCTTTTTGTGTTTTTTGTTTCTTTTTTTTTTTTTTTTTTTTTTTATTTTTACTTTTTTTTTTTTTTTATTTTCTTTTTTATATTTTTTTTATTTTTGTTTTTTTTTTTCCCCCCTCCTCCCAGGCAGCGTTGCTAACGGCCCCAAGCCCAACCCGAGCGGTTGCTGTTCCAGGGGGGGGGGAGTTCTTTGCGGGCCACGATCCGCGTGAGAGGTCTGCCGAGGTGAGCCGGGCGACGCTATTCACCTTTCTTCTCGTGCCGCGAATGCATTTATTTGCGAAGTACGATCCGCGCGAGGGGAGGGGCGTGAAACTATGCGAACATTGTCTTTGGGAACGTAGGTGGAGCTCTCTATGGGGCGTGATCCCTGTTTGGGGTGTGCCGACCTCGGTGGGAGGGCCCTGAGCCAAACCTGTCTTTGGGGCCGCAAGTGGAGCCCTTTGAGGTGCACATCCGTGTGACAATATGTGCCCCACGAGGCCGGACACTTTTCAGATTTCAGCTAGAGCTTGCTAGAAATTAAGCGCGCGTGGCTCTAATGTGTATACATATATATATATATATATATAGAAACATAGTTGGGCCGAGTCTTCGGTGTGGCAGCTACGTGGCCGCCGTCGCTGCCTTTTCACCGTCCGTCGCCGCCCTTGTTTTGCACCACGCAAGTTGCGCCAAACAATGTTCGTGCTGGCGGCGCGCTTTTTGGTCGCTCACAACATAAGCGCCACCAGGAATGCTGCACAGCACAGATTCTCCTTTCTAAAAGATTCATAGATTCTACCCCCCTCCCCCCCCGCGGACTTATCGGTTCCCCCCTGGGATAGTATGATTTCGTATATATATATAACCGCTAACCCGTGAGAATAAACACTAGGGGATAATACAGTTCGGGGTTCAGGGGGAGATAATCAAAGTAGCCCAACAAACCTCAGCATCATCTCGAAGTAAGAGATGATCAAGAGGAGACCAAGCCGAGCACGTTTTGAGACATCCTTGGCGTTTAGTCTTCATAGAAATATCTTCAACAATGGCTTATCTCGCTGGAGACATCCTCGACAAATCCCTTGTTTCGCCTGAGACATCCACAAACTATTGCTTATTTGGCTTGAGACACCGTCAAACTATTTCTTATTTCGCTTAAGAAAGGCGGAGAAATGGAGAAAGCGATATACAAAAACAAAAATAAAAAGAAACAGTAATAAATGAAAAAGAAAAAGGAAAAACATCAAAAAGAAAAGAAAATAGAGGAGGAGGAGAAAGAGAAGGAACAATCTCAAGACCAAATGTATTAGATTTTATTTACAAGCGCTTTATGAAAATTAAAATTTTTAAGTGCTCGTGTAGGGTAGCTCATGTGCTTCATTTTCCATGGATAATCAACACCAGGGATAAAAAAGTTCAGAGGGGGGGGGGGCATGGAGAGAGAGAGAGAGAGAGAAAGAGAGAGAGAGAGAGAGAAAGAGAGATACATCATAAAGAACAAGAAAGGAAGGACTTAAAGAGAGAATATATATTTAAAAAGAAAAGTAGAATAAGAAATGAAAATGATAAAGAGAAGATGAAATGAGGATAAGACAAAAAAAACTGAAGATTCAAACGTATTAAATTTTATTTACATGCGCTTTATGAACATTAAAATGTGTAAGTGCTCGTGTAGGGTAGCTCACGTGCCTCGTTTTCCCTGGAGAATCAACCCCAGCGATAAACAAGTTCAGGGCGCCAGGGGGAGGAGGAGGAAAAAGAGATAGAGAGACAGAGAGAGAGAGAGACAGAGAGGCCAGGAAGGAGAAAGAGATAGACAGAGAGAGAGAGAGAAAGAGAGACAGAGAAAGAAAGAAAGAAAGAGAGACAGAAAGAACTACAAAGAGACAGAAACACATAGGTTTCGCTTGAGACATCCTGAAACAACGTGTTCGCTTCGCTTGATGTTGTTATCTCAACATAAGAAGGAAGTAACTTCGATGGCGAACTTTTCCCGTGATAATGAAGTTCGGCCTCCGCGCCCCCGCGCCCCCGACCAAGCTCTTATTGGTCGACGATAATCAACTCTAAAGACTGAAGGGGGGGGGGGGGGATACATTATTATCCTCGGCATGCGGTTATATTCTGCACACTCGTCCATCCGAGTTATGAAATCATACCATCCCAGCCAAACCGGGTTCCCCCCCCTGAGGTTCCGTTGTCAAAAACACTACGCGGTGACATTTATTGTTCTAACATAAGACTTTTTCGCGAATCCGTTTCAAAAAATGAAACGAAGTGCACACGCGCGCGTCGTCGCGCGCGCATGCCGAAATCCTTCAAAAACCTGCGGTTCCGGAGAGATTTCAAAATTGAATTTCCAAAAAAACATACAAAAACACAGAGTTTCGCAACACTGATTTGTTAAAAAACACTTACGCGCGAGCTCTTGCGAAATCTTAAGAAATCCATAGGTTTTTCAAGATTTTCACAAAATGCTACCAAACGGGCTTCGCGCGCGCATGTCGAAATCTGTCAAACGCCCTTGCGCGTGTGCCGTCGCGAGAATCCTTTTGCAAAAAATGAGACGAAGTGCAGACGCGCGCGAAGTCCCGCGCGTATGCCGAAATCCTTCAAAAACCTTCGGTTTCGGAAGGATTCCAAAATCGTGTGTCCAAAAAACCTACAAAAACACAAGGTTTCGCAACACGGGTTTTCAACAAAAGCGTGCGCGCGCGCTCTTGCGTCGTCGTCGTCGTCCTCCATCATCCCCGTCATCGTCGTCGTCGGCAGTCGTCGTCTTCGTCGGCTTCATCAGTCGGCGTCGTCGTATTGGCGTCGTCACGTCGCTTCCGGTACGTCGTTAGCCAGCCGTGGTAGTCCTTCATCCCTCGTCGCTTCGTCGGAATAAGTCTCGTCGTTGTAACCTCCTACCGTCGCCGTCGTTCGTCGTCGTCGTCGTGGGTATTCACTCAACCACTCGGTTATCTTCCTCCCCGTCGTCGTCGTCGTTCGTCGTCGGAGTCTAGTTCGTCGGCCCACCAAGGCCGCCGTCGTACGTCGTCTCGTCGTCCGTTGTCGTCGTCGTCGGCTTACATCCTCCCTAGTACGTTGTCGTCGTCGGCGGCCGCCGTCTTCCATCCTACATTTTTTTTTTTTTCGGGGTCAGTCGTCGTCGTTGTCGCCGTCGTTGTTTTTTCTCCTCCCTCGTCGTCGTCTCCGATGGCGACGTCGTCGTCGTCTTCGTCGTCGGCGTCGGCGTCGTCGTCGTCTTCGTCGACGTCGACGTCGGCGGTGTCGTCGTAGTCGGTGTCTGCGGCGCCGTCGTCGTTTGCACCCCATATATTGCACAACCTATGATTACTGCACGACTACATGCAGTGCACCACGTCGAAGGCACAACATGCATTGCACCCCATTTATTGTTCAACATACGTTGCACTACCCAGCTCTCACAACATGGATTGCACAACATGGATTTCACCAGCGTAGATTGTACCACCTAGATTGCGCGAAATTGTTTGCACTGAATAGATTACACCGTCTACATATACACATAGATACATATATTCATATGTATATAAACACATACGTACGTACATGTATACGTACAGCTACGTGTATATATCTCAATATAGTTAGCACCGCATGGACCACATATATTGGACCGCACATCTTGCTCTCTCTATATATGTGTATATATATATATGTTGCACCACATAATGTGCACCACGTATGTTGCATCACCTATTTTTGGACACTGTAGATTGCACCGCATAGAGAGCACCACGTATATTGCACACCCTATGTTGTAACTCGCAGGTTGCACAACATAGATTGCACCACGCAGAGTGCACCACATAGATAGCACCACAGATTTCGCTCCACATCGAATTCACCACATAGATTGCCCCACATAGATAACACCACAAGCAGTGCTAGAACCATACGGTTTGGGGCCCACGCTGGTTAACTCATATGTGTTCACATGTACATACATAAATGTATGGAGCTACTTACAAAACACCTGTATACGAATATACATGTCAAAGCTAGGTTGTTTTATATTTGTATTGATGCATACACATGACATATAACTCCCTACCTAGGCTCTGCCTAGAAGGGTTCTTACCGTGTTGGCTTAAAGGGCCGGGCAGTGTTCCACGCCCCGGGCGGTTCCCCCAGGATCCGCCCCGCGGTTCCCCCAGTGACGTTACCTTAGCTTAGCGTTGCTTATCTCATCTTAGTTTAGCTTATGTCATCTTAGCTTAGCTTAGCTTCATCTTAGCTCTGGTTTATCTTAGCTTAGCCTAGCTTAGATTAGCCTAGCCTAGCCTAGCGCAGCGCAGCGCAGCATTAGCATAGCATAGCATAGTATAGCATGTCATAGCATAGCATAGCGCAGCATAGCATATCACAGCATAGCCTGGCATATCATGGCTTAGCGCAGCATAGCATATCATAGCATAGCATAGCATAGCGCAGCATAGCATAGCATAGCATAGCGCAGCATAGCTTAGCATAGCATAGCATAGCATAGCACAGCGCAGGATAGCATGGCGTTTACCGTTACTACTAATATTGCTATCCTCGGGGTTCCAACTCCTAGGTAGGGTCGCTCTGGGATACGTTTATGTATATATACGCGCATATACGGACAGTACAAACATAAACTCATGTTGGCACATATAATGTATATGTCTATGTATATGCAAGTGTGTGTGGGGGGGCGTTTGTTGCCCCAATCTGGTCGAGTCGCACACCCAGTGAAGTCGTCCCCCCTCCCTTCCCTTCCCTTCCCTTCCCCTGACCACCCCCCCGCGGCCCGCAGGGGGTACGGCCTCGAGGTCGACATTTGGTCTCTCGGGGTGCTGCTGTACGAGCTGGCCTTCACGGGGGGGTGGGGTCGCACTTGGAAGTTGGAGCCGGCTGGAGGGCTGGGTAGCCCAGCATTGGCTTGGGCTAGCAGAACAAGGGGGAGGAAGGAGCCCCCTCGTCGCCACGGCTGGACGCGGCTCGAAACATTTGCGCAACAACGGGCTCACGGGTGGAGCAAGTGACTCCAGGAAGGTCCCCAGAACGAGCAGAAAAGCCGAGCAACGGCATGCGCATAACCTTTCCGAGGCCCGCACGGATTTCTCGGGCCGGTGTTGGACCTCCCTCGGGTGGGCAATCGGGTTGGCCTTCCCGACTGGCTGCTCGATCGGGTAGCCCGTCGGACCCCAGCACGCTCTGCACGCCAGGGAAGGGGTGCGGGGAAGGGAGTCCAGCGCCCACCCAAGGAAGTCCCTGCGGACCTCCCAGAGATCTCTACTCATTCAGTGTGTTGCTCTTCTCGCATGTGGTGTCTGGGCGCTCGCTGCACCGACGACAAGACCAGGGGACTCGTTGTTTGGAGGCTCGGCCAGGACCGCAAGAAGGGGGTTGCCTTGCTCTGTCTGATGGGGCGAAGGGTTGCCATGCGAGCACCGAGCTAGCCTTTTTGATCCAGTCGTGCTTCGCGCGTACGCCCAAGGGGAGGGAGGCCTCGGGGCGAATCGGAAGAGGGGCAGGAGGCGGAGAAGGAGCAGGGAGGAGACCCCGGGGGGAGGCGGGGAAGGAGGAGCACTCCACCCCCAGAGAGCGGCGCCGAGCGCAGTGGTGCGAGCGGCGTCGTGGCTCCGCGAGCGTCGAGCCGGGCGCAAAGGAGTGCTCCGAGCGTGGTGGCGCTGAGGACGGCGACGACGGTGACGACGGCGGCGACGGCGGCGGCGGCGGGCCGAGGTGTGCGGCTACCTGCCTTTTGCCGACGACAAAGACGACCCAACAGAGGCCATCCTGCGGGGCGCGGGGCGCGGGGCGGCGGCAGGGAGGAGCGTCAGCCACGCGCACAAGGGGGTAGGGGGAGGTGGAAGGCTTCTCAGAAACATCCCTGCTTCTTAGAAGGAGCGGGGCTTGTCTACATATGTAAGGCTGGCTTATTCTCAGAAATTCTAGATGCTTCTCGGGGGTGGACAGAACCCCCAACAGTGACACGTCGATTAGTGAATTGTCCGTTTTCGGTTCTCGAGAGGGCGCCGCGGGCATTATTTTCCAGGCCTGCGCCCACCAGGTTTGGGCCTCAGGTCGTTTTCACTAAACCACGTTTTACTAAAGGGGGGTCTGTCCATCCCCGAGCTTCGCGTAACCCCACCAGCCTACGGACCCTGCCCGCTGCGGGCCCCTTCCCAGGCACATCACTCTGACCGCAGCTGTTAGCTGCTCCCCCCCCCCCACGCCCCCGCCCCCCGTCCCCCCGCCCCCCCGCCCCCCCCGTCCTCGGTCCTCGCTGCGGCTGCTGCCCCCCGGGCTCCTCACGCACGCTGCGGCTGGTAAGCGCTCCCCCCCCCCGCCCTCCGTCGCCTTTCGCCGCCGTACACCACGCCTTTGCCTCACTCGACCGCGGATGTATGCTGCCTCCCCATCGCCCTCGGCCCCGTCCCCCACGCCCCCCCGTCCCCGGTTACTACTGCCCCCCGAGGCTCTTCATTGGCGCAGCTCTGAGGCCTCGGTTAAAAAAAAAGCTGACCCCAAACCTCCCCCGCCCGCCCCTTTGCCCCCGCCCCCCACGCACCGTCGCCTCATGGGTCCAGGCTTTCGTGACGGTTAGTCGCTTCCCTGGTCCGTCTTGGTCCGTCGCTCCTCCTGCGGCTGTCCCCCCGCAGACGGTGCCGGGACCCATCCTTTGCGACCCCAGGCTCTTGTGGCGGTCAGCCGCCCTGATCTGTCCAGCCCGCCCCTCCTCCTGTGGCTGTCCCCCCGCAGGAGGTCCCGGGCTCACCCACTGTCTTTACTAGCTCTGCGACTGTTACCTGCGACCGCCACCCACAGTGCATCCGTGGCCGTCGGCGCTCTCCCCAGGACGCTGGGGCCAGCAGGCAATGAACTTCCTGGACCGTCTGGCCCGTCCTCCTCCTGCGGCTGTCCCCCCGCAGGAGGTGCACGGGGCCGCCCACTGATTTCATTATCTCTGCAGCTGTTAGCTGCGACCGCCACCCACGGTGCGACCGTGGCCCTCGGCGCTCCCTCCTGGGGCGCTGCTGGTGCCAGGAGGTATGTCGATGGCCTTCCTGGACTGTCTGGACAGT
>CAUYUJ010015144.1:242785-347785 GCA_963575745.1 Prorocentrum cordatum | reverse complement strand
CCGGACGGCTGTAGGAACACCATCGTAACAGCCACAGCGAGCCCGTGCAGTGACAGAGGAAGCTGATGCAGTAGCAGAGGAAGCCGTTACAACAGCAGAGGAAGCCACTGCAGTAGCAGATCCTCCTATGGCTTGGGCAAGGGCTCCTGCAGGAGAGCCTGCCTGAAAAAAAATACTGCGATGCGGGGTCATGGGAGGCCAGGGGGGGACCGCCGGAGCCCCACGGGAATCCGGAGCGCCCGACCGACTCCAGTTCCGTCGGGGGTGGACAGAACTCCTACCCTGACACGTCGATTAGTGAATTGTCCGCTTTCGGTTCTCGAAAGGGCGCCCCAGCCGTCATTTTCCAGGCTTGCGCCCGCCAGGTTCGGGCATCAGGTCGGTTGCACTAAACCACATTTTTTTAAGGGGGGTCTGTCCATCCCCGACACAGGAGGCTCCACCGGAGGCCGAGGCGCCCGACCGATTCCAGATCTGGAGATTTCTCCGCAGTTCATCTCGTAGAAGCAGCCCGTAGGATGCAGTCGGGCGCGTCCCCCTACAGGAGAATATCCAAGAACAGTCAAAAAAAGTATGGGGACGACTTTTTGGAGTATTTTTTGAATATTTTAATTGTTCGTCCAACATCAGCCTGTAGTAGGACATGCCCGACCTAACCGTAGGACCCTCACAGGCACACTGCTTATGGGACGCTGCCCTTCCTTGGGATATGTGGGTCGAGGCCTTTGGTGGCCCGCGGCAGACGCGGACTGGTCGACGACGCTGGCGATGGCGACGACAACGACGCCGATGCCTTTGGCGACGGCGACCGCGACGGTGACGACTGACGACACGCGGCGGACGACGGCAGCGACGACGACGGACGATCGGTGACGAAGGCTATGGCGACGACGGGGATATATTCGTCGGAAGGCCGGGGGCCCATGCCTTGCGCTCCCTGACGCCAGCCGAGCTGTTTTTCCCTGCAGTCCCGACCGCGTCACTGGTCATCGAAGATGAAGAAACCCGTAGCCGTCATGGCACAATGACGACGTAACCTCACTTAGGTCCCCGTTCTCGCATTGGGGATAATGCATCAGGGCAGTTTGGTTTGAGGCATCTGCCGAAGAAAACGATCCTTCATGTTTCACCACCCACCAAACCACCCCGACCCAACCCGAAGCCCTCAAGTTGCCTTCCATTTCCAGCGGGGGTGGGTTCGGGGAACGCTGAAAAAGCACATGGTATCCGTACCCCCCCCCAACCCGACATTCGGGTCAAGTTCGGGTCTTCGGGTCGGGTTGGGGTGGTCTGGTAGGTATAGTCAATGTTAGCCTCTCGCGTCGCGTCCGCTCCCCAAGGGCCTGGGGGTCCTGGGTGGCCAATCCTCATCATCGCCGGGGCCAGCTTCCCTCCTCCTCCTCCTCCTCCTCCTCCTCCTCCTCCTCCTCCTCCTCCTCCTCCTCCTCCTCCCTCCTCCTTCTCCTCCTCCTCCTCCTCCTCCGTGCCCCGGATGAGCTCCTGAAGGCCCTGCGGCCCAGGAAAGCGGTCTCCGAGCGCCGAGGCCACGGCACAGGCTCGGGCGGGCGGGGGCCCTAAACGAGGGGTGGCGACAAGGGCCCCTCAAGGGGGCCCTGTCGGCTCCCAACGGGGCCCTCCAGGGGCCTCTCAGGGTCCTTCTCTTCACCCCCCCCCCCCATGGATGAGGTCACCCCTCCACTGCCACCCGCCCGACAGGCGCCGACAAAAAACCGCGTCGTCGGAGATTCGGGCGGAAGGGCGCCGCCGTCGCCGCAATCGCTGTCGCCGCCGCCGCCGTCGACCAAGTCGAGCGCCCCCCCCGCCCAGGGGGGCGCCCCCCGTCCCCCCGCGCGAGGTTCCCTTTCGACACGGAGGACCACTGCACGGCCTCGGAGCCTCCGAGCTGCGGGACGGGCTGGGGGTGTCATGGCGCCAGCATCGCAGAGCGGATTTCGCTCGGAAAACCATAGGGTGGGCCCGGACTGTCCTGGAGAATATCGCCCCGGATTTCGAAGTAAATTTCGTGTGGTTTCTGTTGGCCAGGAATGAAGCATATAACAAATCCACGTGATGTGTACTTAGTTTTTCGCTTGCCGTTTCAGGGTTATGCTGTGACAGAAATCCATGCACAAATCCGCTGCAGCACGTCGGCAAGGTCGGTGCAGTGAGGGTTGGGCGGGGCGGGAGGCTGGGACAGCTCTGGGGCTCCCAGATGGGATCGGAGCAGATGGGGTCGGAGGATCGCGCCACGCCGCGGATGCATCGGCGAGGCGGCTCGATGTGGATCCCGATTTTCTCCATGCCAGCGTCGCCGATGCATCGCCCCACGTCGCCGATGCACTGCCGATGCATCGGCGATGCTTCGCCGATGCGGCGCGATCTGCCGACCCTATCTCTTCGGACCCCATCTGGGAGGCTTTAACAACGCTGACCGCCACCTCCTGCCGTCGTGAAAAAGTCGCGGCGGAGGGTTCCTGCCGTCTTCGGTTTACGGGTGCTCTCACCAGCCCCGAGGGCGTAACGAAAACTACTCGGGAGGAAGAACCCATCCTGGGGAAGGGGTCCAGACCTGGTCCACGTTGTTGAAAAGTTGGCGACGTGCGGAGTTCGGGGAAGTCGTTCCAGAGCGATCTAGAGCGCTCTCAGAGCGTTTCGGAACGTTGTGGAACGGCCGCGGCGCTCGCTGCATCTTCCAGAGCCGCCAGCTCTCTGAGGTTCCAGATTTGCGGCAGTCCGATGTTGTCTTCCTCTTGTGGAGCCGGGTCGAGGGTGCGGCCTCAGCTGCGGCAGGCTCGTGCCTCGTCGAGCGGCGGCGGGGGCGCCAGCGATGGGCTTTCAAGGTGGTTGAGCGCCGCCAGTTGCCCGGAATCGGCCGTCATCCTGAGGGCTGCGCTGTGGGCCCCCGGGGGGCCAGGTACATCCACACGAGGCGTCCCAAACATGGCCTTGCGTTCGAGGATCGAAGGAGTTGCCATCTCTTCGCCGCGGAAGGCGGCGGAAGGTCGGCGGCGGTAAACCGAGGCCGCCGCCTCCGCCGGCGGCAGCCTGCGGAAGGCTGGTGGAGGGTGGCGGAAGCAAAAAATGCGTCCCCAGGAGATGAAGACATTTTGGGATTCCGGGTGTCCGGAGTCCACCACACATCACCACCCACAAAAAACCACCTTGACCCAGCCCGGAGGCTTCAATTTGCCCTCCATTTCCAGTGGGGGGTGGGTCGAGGAGCATGGCGAAAACACCTATAGAACCCGCTACCCCCTCCCCAACCCGAAATTCGGGTCTTCGGATTAGGGCTAGGGTGGTCTGGTAGGTAGTCGAAATATCCACTGCCTCCCGAACTTCAGGAGGATCGGATTCCCAGGCGGTGGGTATGGGCAAATCCCCGCCTCGCGGTCGGAAAGCCACCAGCGCTAATTGTTGAACGGTCGGCGCGGAGTCAGGAGCCATCGGCTGAGTCCTCACGGCACGAATGTTGCTCGTAGTTTTCTCCAAGGTTTCAGTTTGTTGGCGCCACGTCCACCGATATTGTGACGTCTTCGGGACGGCGGTTGACCGTTGACGTTTTGGGTTGGAGAGGATCACAGAGAGGATAGGACGAGAACAAGAAGACAACCGTCTCCATCCATCGAACAGCCTCTACCAGTCGATCGATCGATCACACTATTCATATGTGTGTTAATACATGTTGTGTATAATGGTTTAATGGATGTCTGCCCGACTCAATATATATGTAGATATAGATAGATCCATCCCTCTGTAATTCAATATGTCTATATATACAGAGAGAGAGAGACGTCGTGCCCACGATCATAGGAACGTCAGATCCATCTACTGAAATCAGTTTGTTCATATGTGCATGGGTATCACCATGTACCTTCTGAACTTTCTATCAAGATATGTGTCTGGAAATGCATGCATCTGGGTATCGTCCCCACTATCTATCGACCGATCCCAAGATCAATGAATCATAAGCTCATCGGGGCAACCATCGGGACAACCATCGGAACAGCCATCGCCATCGGGACAACCATCGGGGCAACCATCGGGACAACCGTCGGGACAACTTCTATCGGTCCATATATATATATATGTATACAGCGATACCCCTATTGTTGCATACGTCTACCTATCGTATTCTCAATAGTTCGGCCTGTCCCCTTGCCTCCTGATCTTACCATGTGTGTATATCGACGCCATTATATAGCTATCGGCGTCGCTACCGATCTACCGATCGAAGTGTTTGCCAAGTCATCCCACGATCATTCCATGTGTAGAGATATCGGCCGATTGGCGTCACTATGTATCCATCGATCTCCCCAAAGTCAATCAACCAATCAACCCGTGGGACAACCGTCTCTACAACCATCGGGGCAACCATCGGAACAACTACAAGACTGCCGCGGGACAACCGCGGGCCCAAATCCGCCGATCAGAGGGGAGTCGTCTGCTCTGACGTCGCAGTGGCCTCGGCGCGCACGCAACTTTGCCTCGCCTGCTGTCATGGCACGACCACGACACGGACACTGACCTTCCATTGGGCCTACAGTCGGGGCCCTGAAGAAGGAACCCTTTTCGTTGGGGAGGGGCTCCGCGTTCCTCCATTGTTTCACAGCTTGCATCAGGTTTTCCTTAGGTTTCCGATCGGAAATCGCAGTTGAGCTTCTGGAAAAGAGGGGCCTCGTTCCTTATTTGGGGTTCCTTAGGTCAACGCCCCGACTGTGTCCATTCCGTTCCGATCTCCCCCCCAGCCTCCGACCCGCTGCCTCGCGGGCCGGGCCCCCAGGCCGCGCCCCCATGGTTGCGGGGCGTCTTGTTTGCGGATGCCCAGCGCGGAACGCATCCATGCGACCCCGTATCCATGGGATCGCGCTCCAGAGTCCAGACCGCGAGGGCGTGCCGAGCGTTGCGTCATGGGGGGAGGGGCGATGACTGGGCGGAGGAGGTGAGGTGCACCTTTTTTGCCCCGGAGGCGCCCGAACGGGGCCCCCAATGGGGCAGGGGATGCGAAAGGTGCACGTTTCTCCCTCTTCCCTCCTTGTTGATCGCCCCAAAAGGAGCAACGCCCGAACGCGGATACAGGACGCAAGACCCTTGGACGGCCATTGGACGCCCCAGCCGAAGCTTTTCCAGCGGCGCACTGCCGAACAAATCTGAGGACGCAAGGGCGCCCTTGGGAAGCTTACCCGTCCTTGCTATGCTCGCCGCTCGCTATGGAGAGGAGGAAGAGGAGGAGGAGGAGGAGGAGGAGGAGGAGGAGGAGGAGGAGGAGGGAGGAGGAGAAGAAGAAGAAGCGAGGAGGAGGAGCGCGCGGAGGAGCGAGGAGGAGGAGGAGGAGGAGGAGGAGGAGGAGGAGGTCGCCCCCCAAGAAGCAGCGCCCGAGCGTGGCTGTGGACGTGCTCGCCGCTCCCGAGCAGCAGCAGCAGCTGCGAAGGCCCCCGCCGGCCAGGCTGCTCGAGCTGCCGGGCCTCCCGCGCGGGAGCCGCCCCCGCGGGGCCGCTCGGGGGGGGGGGCCCGCGCGGCGCCGCGCGGCGCTCCCACTCCGAGGGCTCGGCGCACGCCCTCGCCGGCGCCCCGCCCCCTGTGCCGTCCAGGCTCCGGGGCCCCGCGACGGCAGAGGAGGGAAAGGGTACCCATGCCTCGGCCCTTACGTCGGGCCTGTACCTCGACAGGAGGACTGCTCAAGAAGAGACCAAGTCTGGGGACGGCTTTTGTTCGACTGGTTCTTTGTTGACGCTCTTGGAGTGTATGTTTGGGGTGCTTTTTATTTTTCGTCAAAAATCGACTGTAGGAGGACATGCCCGACCTAACTCTACCCCTGCCTAGTTTTCGCCTCTGTGGGCCTCCTGGGAGGCCCTCGTCGCCACCGCTGGCTTCGCCTCGGAATCTTGGCCAGAACGCACCCTGGGAGAGGTCCCTGGAGCAGCGGTATCGGTACCTTTAGATCTCCACAAGACGGGGTCCGACTAGATGGGGTCGGAGGATCGCGCCGCATCGGCGATGCGGCTCGATGTGGGGCCCGATGCTGTCCACGCCGACGGCGCCGAAGCATCGGCGACGCATCGACGACGCATCGGCGAGGCATCGGCGATGCACCGGCGATGCGGCGCGGTCCTCCGACCCCGCCTGTTCGCTCCGAAGTTGGGGAGGCCTCTGCAGGCGCACGCGAGTTGCAGCCATGAACTCGCTGGATGCAACGATGGCGAAAGGGAAGGCCAGAGAAGATGTAGACGATGACGAGAAGGCTTACGGGCTGGAAAGATGTTTCCGGATCCGCGGCGTCGCTGGCCGGGCCCCTTGTGGATAGGTTTCGTTGTCGCGGGTGCCCCGCGCTGAACGTGTCCATTCTTCGAAAGAAACTCCTGGGAGGTCAAATTCTGATTTTGCCTTGGTCCGAAATTCAGCTTCATCCGTAATCCCGCTTAATCCGGCGTCATCTCGCTTAATCCCGTTTAGCTTGCTTAATCCGAGACCCGCTCCTGCGTAAACAATGTTTTGTATCTTCTTGAATTCTTCCGGCGAAGACCTCCCAGTAGTTGCCTCCTAACCAGTCGACCGCGTATCCACGGGACCGCGCCCTGGAATCCAGACCGCGAGGGCGTGGAATTTGGATGCGTTCGCCGCTCGTGAGAAAGGAGCCGGAGCAGCTCGACGAGGACGACGTCGACATCATGCGCACCTACGGCATCGGCCCCTATGTGCGGCCGCTCCAGAAGGTGGAGCAGGAGAACAAGGACTACATAGGGAAGATTAACAAGCTCATCGGAGTGAAGGATCGGCGGCTACAAAGGGTATGGCTACGCCGGGGTGTGGTTTGCGATCGGCACCGTTGGGGCCCGGGGAGCACGACAGTATCCTCGCTGGGCCTCCTCAGGGCGCGGCGGAGAGCTCTGTCGAGGTCCCCGCCCGCCCCTCAGGGTGCCCCCCAGGGCGCCGGTTGCAAACCACACCCCTTGCAAACCACACCCTCCGGAGTCGCCGAGAGGAGTCCGACACCGGCCTAGCGCCACCAAGCCAGTGGGATTTGGAGGGCGACAAGCAGATGATGAAGCAGGAGCAGCCGCTGCAGGTGGCGAGGTGCACTAAGATCATCGATCCCGGCACGGACGACACGAAGTACATCATAAAGATCCGTGAGTTCGCGAAATTCGTCGTGGGCCTCGGAGAGAAGGTCTCCGCCACGGACATCGACGAGGGCATGCGGGTTGGCGTGGACACCTCTCACGGAGGCAAGTACCGCATCCAGATCCCGCTGCCGCCGAAGATCGACCCATCCGTGACCATGATGACTGTAGAGGAGGGGGGGGGTAGAGGGGGCGTGAGGAGGCAGGTGCCTGGGGTGCTTAGGGAACTTAGAGTAGGTTCGCGTCGTGTTGACCAGCGGCGACCTCGCCGCGGGCGTTCAACGATGAACGCTGCCGGCGACCCAGAATCGGTCGATGTTAAAAGATTTGCCGCTGCGGAAACGGCCGATCGTTCAAGGTTGAACGATCCCCGCGGTGCCAGGAATCAGCGCCAACGTCGACGCGACACGAACCTGCCGTAGGGAACTTAGAGCAACATCCATCGTATCCAGCGAAGCTCTCGATAGTCTGATGAAGCTCCGGTGGTTCGTTGCCCCGGGTTGCCTGGAGCGGGGCCTCGCGGTTGCAATCCGCAGCGGCACCATTGGACCGCCTCGCGCGGACCGACAGGGTCAGGCAACTGCGCAACTCGATACATCTGGGCGGTGGCCGAACTTTCGATCGTCTGGAACAGGGAGGAGGAGGAGGAGGAGGAGGAGGAGGAGGAGAAGGAGGAGGAGGAGGAGCAGGAGAAGGAGCAGGAGGAGGAGAAGGAGGAGGAGGAGGAGGAGGAGGAGGAGGAGGAGGAGGAGACGGAGGAGCGAGGAGGGAAGATGAGGAGGGAGGAGGAGGAGGGAGGAGGGAGGGTGCCGTGGTCGGAAAGAGCGCGTTCTGTGGTCGCTTGGAGGAGGGGGGGGGGTTGGAACCGACCCCCCCCCCCCTCCCTCCCCTGCTTCCCTCTCCTCGGGCCGGCGCTTGCGTCGCCGGCGGGGCGGCGGCGGCGGGGACGACGACTTCCTTTTCATGGGCCGGCGCCGGCGCCTGCGGCGGCGGGCGGCGGCGGGGAGCGTCGACGAGGACGACGGTGGTGGTGGTGTTGGTGTGGTGGTGGTGGTGATGGTGGGTTGTGGTGGTGGTGTTTGTGGTGGCTGAGGTGGTGGTGTGGTGGTGGTTTGTGGTCGTGGTGGTGGTGGTGGTGGTGGGGATGGTGGTGGTTCGTGGAGGTGGTGCTGGTGGTGGTGGTGGTGGCGTTGGTGGTGGTGGTGGTTTGTGGTGGTGGCGGTGGGTTGTGCTGCTATTAGTGGTGGTGGTTGTGTCGGTGGTGGTGATGGTGTGGTAGATTGTAGTAGTGGGTTTTTGTGGTGGTGGTGGTTGTGATGGTGAGTTGTGGTGCTGGTGGTGGTTGTGGTGGTGGTGGTGCCTGTGGTGGTGGTGGTTGTGTGGTGGTTTGGTGGTGGTTGTGGTGGTGGGTTGAGGCGGTGGTGGTGGTGTTAGTGGTGGTGGTGGTGATGGTAATCGTCGCTGCGTCCCCGCCGTCGCCGGCGCCAGCGCCGGCGCTGCTCGCCGCCGCCGGCGCAGGCGCCAGGGGGGGGTTCAAACCCCCGCTCCCCCCGCGCGCTAAGGGGGGGGGTTCAACCCCCCTCCCCCTCCCCTCCTCCCCTTGGGCTGCCTCTGGTCATCGTCGCTGCGTCCCCGCCGTCGGCGCTGCTGGCGGCCGCCAGCGCTGGCGCCGGCGCCGAGTGTGGGGGGGGGGGCTGAACCCCCCCCCCCCCTTTGGGAGGGGGGGGGGGGGGGGGTTCAGGGGGGGGGGTTGGCATGGGAGGGGAGCCCCCCTGGTTCGGAACGCGTCGCCGAATGTTCCCAAGGCAAGCGCCTGTGAAATGCCCTTTCTCCGTGGTCGGCGTGTGGGGGGAGGTCCCGAGGCCGAGCCAGAGTTGCAGCCCAACGCCTTCGCGAACAATGATAGGGATGCTGATGCTGATGATGACGACGATGACGACGATGCAGATGCTAATGATGATGGCGATGCTGACTATGATGCTGATAGTGACGATGAGGATGATGCTGGTGAATATGCCGATGCTGATGTTGACGATGGTGGTGGTCCTGACGATGATGATGGTGATGGCGATGGTGACGATGGTGATGGTGATGATGAAGGTCATGCTGGTGATCATGACTGTGACGATGGCGACGACGATGATGATGGCGATACTGATGATGACGATAATGTGGATGATGATGATGAAGATGATGGCAACTATGCTGATGACGGTGGCGATGGTGTCGATGGCGATGGTGATTAAAATGATGATTGACAGCGATGCTGATGACAATAAAGATGCTGATGCTGATGATATATTTGAGGATGATGATAACACTGGTGCAAATGGTGACGCTGCTGATGATGTTGGTGTTGGCAAGTTGATGGTGCTGGTGATGATGATGATGATGGCCATGCTGACGGCGGGGCCCAACGCCCTCGTGTGCCCCACCCTCGCCATTGCGGACAGTGCAAGAGTCTCGAACAATGCTGGTGATGCTGAGGTTGTTGATGATGATGACGATGTTGACGATGACGGTGATGACGACGGTGACGATGATGATGATGACCATCATGACGATGATGGTGATTATCCAGATGATGATGATGATGCTGCTGATGATGCTGCAAATGGCGACGGCGGTGTTGTCGATGAGGGGGATGACAAGGATGGTGCTGATGATGACGACGATAATGATGACCACGGTGATGATGATGGCGACGATGATGATGATGATGACGATGATGATTCAACGGATGGTATTAACATTGACGATGATGTTTACGATGTTGGTGATGACGACGATGATGCTGACGATGATGATGATGACGATGATGCAGATAATGATGGAAAGGAGGTGATGACAAAAGGTCATGATGACGATGGCGACGAGGATGATGGTGATGGTGATGATGATGGTGACGAAGACGATGATGATGACACTACCGATGATGATGCTGGCAATGCCGATAGGAGTGATGACCATGTCGACGATGATGATGGTACCAATGATGGTAAAGCTGGTACAACAGATGACGACGATGATGAGGAGGATGACGACGATGATGGTGATGATGGTGACGGCGATGATGATGATGATGATGATGATATCAAGGGTGTTTGCAACACTAATGATGATGATGATGATGATGATGATGATGACGAGAGTGGCGATGAGGATAATGATGATGATGACGCTGATGATGACGACGATGATGGTGACGATGGTGATGATGATGATGGTGTTGATGATGCTGATGATGATGACGATGAGACTGCTCGTGATAACACGCATGCTGAGGCTGCTGTTGATGCTGGTGATCATACTGATACGATGATGATGGTCGTGTCGATGATGATGCTGGCAACCATATTGTGTTAACAATGGTAGCAATGCTGATGGTAAGAATGATGATGATCCTGATGACAAAATGGACGATGTCAACACAAATGATGATGACAATGCTGGGCAGTCGAAGGCCAGACCGTCAGATTGGATTGGGCCCCACGGGCCAATCTGGCCTGGCCAAACTGGATGATTTGGGTTATTCGCCAGACTGGATTCGCGTTGGCTCCCTCGCCAGATTGCCCCCGTTTGCCAGATTGGGCCTGCCAGATTGGCGCCAGATTGGCTTCGACTACCCTGCAATGAAGATGGTACGAATGATTCTGATACTACTGATAACAAGATGATGATAGTACTGCTAGCAATGCGGACGATGCTGCTGGTGATGATGATGCCAACGAGAATGGCGGTGGTGACGATGACGATGATAATGTTGACAACAGCGATGAGACGTTAACACTAAGGATAAGGATGATCATGACAATGATGATGACGATGATGTGTATGACGATGATTATGGTGATGATGATGACGATGTTGACGATGATGATGATGAGAACAATGCTGATGAGTATGATGACCATGGTGATGATTCCAATGCTGATGGTAACACTGCTAACAATGTTGATGCGGGTGATGATAGCAGTGCAGATGGGGACGATGCTAGTAATGATACTATGAGGATAGTGATGATAACAAGGATGGCGATGGTGATGATGGTGTCAATGATGACGGTAAGGGTAGCAATGATATTTTTTCAACGATCATGATAGTAATGCTTATGATGGTAATCGTGCTGCTAATGATGATGTTAACAACGATGATGATTGTGACGGTGATGGTGGTACCAATGATCTTACCAATGATGCATATGAGGATGAGGAGGGGGGCTACGACGGTGGTAGCAAGGATGCTGTTAACAATAACCATGCTGCTGATGATGATGCTGCTGATGACGATGCTACTGCTATTCTTGGTGATACGACGCAGTATGCGATTCGTACTTTCCCTGGTGAGTATGAAGTTGGGACCCGCCGCTCCCCACCGCCGACTAAATTTGTCCAGGCCAGAGATAATCACGAGGTTGGTGGGAAGACTGGGAAAGCACGCTGTATTATCGGGGGCATGCGTCTACGCCTGCGCTCATATCCAGCGCCTCAGGGAAGTCCAACCCGTACACGGCAGAAGGAGCCTCGGTTCCCACAGAGTTCGAGCCTCGAGCGGGAGGCAGGCGGGTGCCGGGAGCCTATGCGTGTGTATGTGTGCACGTACCCTTGCTGCTTGGCCGGCTCGCGTCAGGGCCAGGTATTCTCTTGCTGCTTAGAGGTCTCGCGCGCGCCTGCAGGACCCACGAGCGGCTTGCGACCGACAAGTGTGTGTGTGTGCCTGTGTGTGTGCGTGTGTGTGTGTGTGTGTGCGCGTGTGTTTGCACACGTCGGCGGCCTTTGAACACTCCGACCCTGCACGCGCTCGCCCTCGGAGCATCTCGGAGCCCTCTCTCCTCGGGGTCGCTCTCGCTGCCGAGGCTGGCCTCAGCGCAGGTCGGCGACCCATTGCGGCGCAGACCGTCGTCGTTTCTCGCGAACTCCCCCGCAGTAAGTTCGGATGCAACTCCTGGGAGGTCAAGTTCTGCTTTTGCCCTGGTCCGAAACCCGGCTTACTCCGGCTCAATGCCGCTTCATTGGGCTTGAACCCGCTTAATCAGGCGCGATCGCGCTTCATCCGAGGCCCTTTCCGGCGCAACGGCGCAACGGCCCTCCAATGGGGCTCAGGAGAAGCCGGACGTCACCTACAACGACGTCGGCGGCGCCAAAGAGCAGCTGGAGAGGCTGCGCGAGGTCATCGAGATGCCCCTGCTCCAGCCGGAGCGCTTCGTCGCGCTCGGCATCGACCCTCCGAAGGGCGCCTCGCCCAGCACGGGGCTGGGCTGCGTCGTCGGGGATCATCTGTTTTGATGGGTTGCTGTCCATTACCACCACCATAAGTACGTCCGTAGGAGGGGGGGTCTCCTCCTCCTCCTCCTCCTGCCTCATCCTCCTCATCCTCCTCTCCTTCTCCTCCCCTCCTCCTCCTCCTCCTCCTCCTCCTCCTCCTCCTCCTCCTCCTCCTCCTCCTCCTCCTCCTCCTCCTCCTCCTCCTCCTCCTCTTGCTCTTCCTCCTCCTCTCCACCTCCATCCCTTCCCCTCGTACCTATGGCAGTGGTAGTGGAAAGCAGACCCATCAGATTTGTCGTGCGCAGTCCAGGCGCCGATCTCCGGACCACCAGGGACTGGAGCTCTGGAGCTCTGGAGCTCCGGGCCGCTCCTCAGAGATCCAGGTCGCGGAGCCTGTCCGTATGGCCGAGGCTCGCGCCGTGGCCAGGAGAGCCCCCAGTCGTGCCTGCTGCCGCGTTTTTTTTTCTTCCCCTGCGGCAGCGCGACGACTGCAGGTGGCATACTCGGGGAGCTTCCTCCTCCTCCTCCTCCTCCTCCTCCTCCTCCAAGGGGCATCCGCCAGGGCTGCGCGCCCGAACGGCGGTCGCCCTGGAGGGGCTGCGCGAGCGGTGCTCGAGGGAGCATGGTGGCCAGCACGGTTTCCATGAGAGAGTAGACTGTCGCGAAGGCGACGCTCAGAAGTCCAGAGTAGCGGCACTTTCGAGGCTCGGACTTCCCAGAGCGAACTGAACTGAACTGAACTCCTCCTCCTCCTCCTCCCTGTTCCAGACGATCGAAAGTTCGGCCACCGCCCAGATGTATCGAGTTGCGCAGTTGCCTGGCCCTGTCGGTCCGCTCGAGGCGGTCCAATGGTGCCTCCTCCTCCTCCTCATCCTCCTCCTCCTCATCCTCCTGATCCTCCTCCTCCTCCTCCTCCTCCTCCTCCTCCTCCTCCTCCTCCTCCTCCTCCCCCCCCTCCCCCTCCCCCTCCTTTCCCTCCCCCTCCTCCTGCTCCTCCTGCTCCTCTACCTCCTCCTCATCCTCCTCCTCCTCCTCCTCCTCTCTCCCGCCCCCCCCCCCCCTTTGGCCAGGCAAGGGGGGGCTAGGGTCAGGCGTAAGTGGTTGGGTTCGGATTTGGGGTAGGGGTTAGGGTATTCGGGGTTAGGGGTTAGGGTCAAGGTAGGGGTTAGGATTAAGGTAGGGCTTAGGGTTAGGGTAGGGGTTAGGGTTCGGGGTTAGGGTTAGGGTTTAGGGTCGGGATTAGGGTTAAGGTTAGGGTCTAGGGTTAGGCGTAAGGGGTAGGGTTCGGGTTTAGGGTAGAGGTTAGGGTTAGGGTGAGGGTGTTCGGGATTAGGGGGTAGGGTTGAGGTAGGGGTTAGGATTAGGATTAGGGATTAGGGTTTGGGGTTAGGGTTCAGGGTTAGGGTTTAGGGTCGGGGTAAGGATTAGGGGTAAGGGTTAAGGGTTGAGGTAGGGGTTAAGGATAGGGGTTAGGGTTAGGGTATGAGTTAGAGTTGGGATTGTGGGTTAGGGTTAGGGTTTAGGCTTAAGGTTAGGGGTTTGGGTTAAGGTCAGGGTTAGGGGTTAGGGGTGAGGGTTTAAGGTTGAGGTTAGGTCAGGGTTAGGGTAGGGGTTAGGGTTAGGTTTAGGGGTTAGGGCGGGTTAGGGTTTAAGGTAGGGGTTAGGGTTAGGGGTTCGGGTGGGGGTTAGGGTCAAGAGTCTCCCTCCCCGCCGTCTCGTTCAGTCCCACCCGCCCTGCCAACACATACGTAGCACCCGAGCCTGGCCCGAGCCGCAGCAGATTCAGCAGTCGTCTTTGGATGGGCAGCTACTGGGGGCCAATCCGCCGCTGCCGCCGCCGCCCAGCGCCGCCGCCGCCGCGCCTCCGCCGCCGCCGCCGCTGTCCGCCGCCGCCGCCGCCGCGCCGCCCGCCGCCGCCGCCGCCGACGCAGCTGTCCGCCGCCGCCGCTGCCACCGCGCCGCCGCCGCCGCCGCCGCCGCCGCCGCCGCCCCCGCTGCCGAATCGCCGCCGCCGCAGCCGCTGCCGCCGCAGCCGCCACCGCCGCCGCCGCCGCCCGCCGCCGCCCCCGCCGCCGCCGCCACCGCGGCAGCCACCGCCGCAGCCGCCGCAGCCGCCCCCCCCGCGACGGCGGCCGCCGCGCCGCCGCCGCCGCCGCCCGCCGCTGTCCGCCGCTGTCCGCCCGCCGCCGCCCCCGCCGCCGTCGCCCGCCGCCGCGCCGCTGCCGCCGCAGCCGCTGCCGCCACCGCGCCGCCGCGCCGCCGCCGCTGCTCCCGCCGCCGCCGCCGCCACCGCCGCCGCCACCGCCGCAGCCGCCGCAGCCGCTGCCGCCGCCGCAGCCGCCGCCGCCGCCGCCGCCGTGAAGTGTACACCTGTTATTGTTTTTGACAGGGATGGCGGGGGGAGGCCGCATCGGGTTGGCTGGGCATGTTCACAATGTGGAGGCAAAGTGTGTTGCGCATTGTTTTTTACAAGAGATGGTGGGGGGGATGCTCGCATTGTTCCTGGTTGGCTGCCAGTCGCCTGGGGGAGGGGGTATATTAATAGGGAACAGTGATTGAGGGGGTAGGGTTAGGGCTTAGGGTTAAGATTTGTGATTCGGGTTACTGTTAGAGGTTAGGGTAGAGTTGAGGGGCTAGGGTTATGGCATAGGGTTGGGGTTAGGGTTAGGGGCGGGGGTAGGGGGTATGGGGTTAGTTTAGGGTTACGTTTTACGGTAGGGGTTCGGTGTTCGAGTAGGGGTTAGGGCAGGGTTGGGGGTTAGGGTCAGGGCTGAGGGGTTGGATTTGGGTTTAGGGTTAGGGTTCGGATTCGGGTCTGGGTTGGGGGTTTGAGTAGGGGTAGGGGTTCGGGTTCGGTCTTAGGGTTGGTTGGGGTCAGGGGTTAGGGTTAGGGTCCAGTTAACCAGCTCGAAAGAGCCAGAGGGCTCCGTCCACTCCCACCCGCCGCCCCGCAACATAGGAAGCAAGTGCGTCGCGTCCGACGCCTGTCGCTCATCTTATATCGCGGGCGGCTAGACGTTCAGCGCGCGACATGAGCTGCGTCCTGCTCCTGCCGCGCATTGAGCAACGTCGACGAGAAACAAAACCGCGCGCGATGTGCGCCGCGCCCCGCTCCGGCCCCCCATGCTGCATAGTCGGCGACAACATGTCCAGCGCGCGAGGCGCGCCGCGTCTCATTCCAGCCACGCGTGCTGCACAGCCAATCGTTTCGCTCCAACCGCGCACGGAAGAGGGGGAGGAGGAGGAGGAGGAGGAGGAGGAGGAGGAGGAGGGGAGGGAGAGAGGGAGGGAACGAGAAGCTGAGAAGGAACAAGAGAATGCTTCTTGGGAGTTCGCGGGGCGTCCCATTCCCGCTACGCGACTCGCAGCGCCGACGAGGAGAAAGTACATATTGGCAAGAAAAGCTTCGACGCGGCGGTGTTTATTTGGCAGGTAGGACGGGGATCCCGCGTAAGGTTGGCCAGGCGGCCGCGCGAGATGTGCGCCGCGTCCCGTTCCTGCTACAATGTTCGCTGCGTCGACGATTGGAAAGTCCATGTTGTCGAAAAAAACGTTGGCTGTGTATTGCTTGTGATCGGTAGGACGCGACCACCCGCTTAGGGTTACCCAGGCGATGTTAATTTCGCATCGTTCGTGCTACACGTTTCGCAACTCGACGACATGCTGGCGAGAACAAAAATTAGTTTGTGTTGTTTTTCAACAGTTCGGACGGCGGGGTTGCTATCGGCCGACTAGGTGGAGATGTGGGGGTGTTTAATCATAACAAATAATTATATGGGTCGGGGTTAGGATCAGAGGGGTTAGTGTTCGGGTAAGGTTTTGGGTAGGGTTTACGGTTTAGGGTTAGGGTCTACCAGGCGTGGCCACGAGTACACCTGGACCGCGAACCTACCTGCGGTGGCCGTCATTCCCACCTGCAAGCCACCCCACCATAAAGATCATCTCTCCCCTGGTTATAACCACATCGAAGACAACGTCGACGACGACGACGACGACGGCGGCGACGACGGATGTGCGATCCACTTGGCACGTGAGTAGTACATGGAGCGGGGTCGCCACGGGGGCTGGGCATTTTGCAATATAAAATACTGGGGATTCTGCACGCATGCTCAGTGAATGCTACTTTTTGCAGTAGATGGAGCGGGGTCGCAACGGGGGTTGGGCAGTTTGCAGTGTAAAATGCTGGAGATTCTGCACGCATGCTCAGAAAATGTTATTTTTGCAGGAAATGGAGCGGGGTCGCAACAGGGGTCGGGCACTTTGTAATGTAAAATGCAAGAGATTCTGCACGCATGCTCAGAAAATGTTTTTTTTTGGAGTAGATGGGGCCGGGTCGCAACGGGGACTGGGCACTTTGTCGTGTAAAATACAGGAGATTCTGCACGCATGCTCAGAAAATGCAGTTTTTTGCAGTAGATGGAGCGGGTTTGCATAACGACCGCTTTTGTAGTAGTCAGGGTTTAATAATTAAAGGGTTAGAGACTTAGGGTGGAGGTCAGGGCGGGGATTCGGGTTTGAATACGGGGTTCGGGTTGGGTTTTGGGTGGAGAGGTTACGGTTAGGCGTAGGGTAGGGTTCGGGTTAGGAGTTGGGGGGTGGGTTAGGGGTTAGGGGCTAGGGCAGGGATCCGGTTGAGGGTTAGGTGCGGCAGGGATCGGATTCCGGAGCCAGGGGGTGGCGTGGCGAAAGGGGGGGAGGGGGGGGTCCGAATTTCACGCTCAAGGCGGGCGGGGGGGTCGGACTCCCCCCCTTTTGAAAACGGGGGGGGAAGGGTCCGCCGGCGACGGATCGGGAAAAGGGGGGGGGTCGTCCGCCGACGATGGATCGGGGAAAGGGGGGGGGTCCCCCCCCCCCCCGTTTGGGTGATCCAGCGGCACGCCCTCAACTTTTTGTGGTCTGCGTCATAACCTTTTCCGGCTGGGACCGTCTAGTTTTAACACAGCGGGAATGTGCACTGAAAACATTGGTTGTTTTCAGAGCATGGGTGGGTTCTGAGAACATGTCGTGGTAGGCCGATGGGAATGCCGCGACGGTCGGTCCCTGCTCAATCAAAGCGGCGACGCTCTGTTTATAGGCCCCGGGGCGCGAGCCGAAAGGTGTTTGTTCGCGATGTCGTGGGCCTTTTGGTCCTTTTTGTCCATTGTGTCTGCAGCAAGGGGCGGAAGGACGAGAGAGCGAGGGCGAACGAACACTTTTAGCGTCAGCGGCTGGGCAGGGTAACTGCGCTGGCGGAAGAGCTAACTAAACGGGTGCACTGTTGTAGCGAATGGAACGGGGGAGCGAAAACAAGAGGTGCACGGAAAAGGCTGCAAGTCGAGGTCTGCAGGACCCGTTGTCTTTCATGCTGTCGGCCCAGAGGCCTTGCAGTCAGGACGCTGAGATCATGACCGCGTTGGGTTCGGAGGGGGCTCGCTTTTCATGAGGTCCTTCCATGGTTGTTCCTCCCTCCAGCGCCCCTCGTGCACCGAGGCGCGGGCGGGGGCCAACAACAAGGGAACTCGTTCCTTATCCGCGTTCCTAGTGGTAGCATCGGGCCGGGCGAAAGGTGGGGATCGGGAACGGGCGGGGTACGGCATCTGCTGAGTGCAGCTGATCTCGGCCCCGCCGCTGAGCGCTTTCCTCAACGCACTGGCGCCAGGAAGTGACGAACCAACAACACACACCCATACCCATGGGGGGGTCGGAGAGGGCTATGGGTGCGTGTTGTCGGACGGGGGTCCCCGCTCGAACGGGAGCGTTCCCCAGGGTCCGACAACCCGCACCCATACCCATAGCCAGCCCTCCCCCCAACGACCCCCCTATGGGTATGGGTGTGTGCTGTTCGCTCGTCAAGGAGGCGCTGGAAAAACCAGCTACGTGAGCCGACTCGGCAGAAAAGACCGTCCGTTGTTCTCCCCCTCCTCCTCTTCCTCCTCCTCCTCCTCCTCCTCCTCCTCCTCCTCCTCCTCCTCCCCCTCCTCCTCTTCCTCCTCCTCCTCCTCCTCCCTCCTCCTCCTGGCCCAGTCCCAGTCCAGTGGCTCGACTGTGGCCGGAGGCCCTGGCTCGCTCCACAGAGACGGGCGGCGCGCGCAGAGGGGGGTGGCGCGAGGGGCGGGGCCTCCGCTGCAGGCGGGGGCCTTCGGAGGAGCCGGGGAGGGCAGCAGAACGTCACGTTTGCGCTGAGAGTGCCTCGGAGAATGACGAGCGAACAACACACACCCATACACATAGGGAGGTCGTTGGGAGGAGGACTGGCTATGGGTATGGGTGCGGGTTGTCGGACCCTGGGGAACGCTCCCGTTCGAGCGGGGACCCCCATCCGACAGCACGCACCCATAGCCCTCTCCGATCCCCCTATGGGTATGGGTGTGCGTTGTTGGTTTGTCAGAGAAGGCCTCCAAGGATCGGGGAGCGTAAGACTCGAGTGCTCCGGAACTCGGGTTTACCGACGTGATTTGGGCGAGCGCGTCCCGGAATTTGACCGTCCAGGTTTCGTGGGATGTTTGCAGCGGGAGCTCGCGTCAAGTTTCAGACTGGGTCCCGCCATTTTCATGATGGCCCCGTCAGGCCAACCCGAGTCCCCCGAACGCGAGTCTTACGCCTTCCCCAAAAGAGGCGGGCGGCACTTTTCCTGGCTTCTCATGACGGGCCTGTTTTCCACCACCACCACCACCATAAGTTGGAGGGGGGAACGAGGAGGAGGAGGAGGAGGACCTCCTTCCCCCTCCAACTTATGGTGGCGGTCGTAGAAAACAGGCCCATCATTTTTAGAGCATGCATGCGCTCCCAAGGAAGCCACCGCCTTTCTCGGAAGGCCGCCCGCTTTCTGGGAAGGCCGCCCCCGCCCTCGCGCCACCCCCGTTTTGTGCGCGCCGCCGACTGCCCAGCGGCCTGCAGCAAGTCATGCCAGCTCAGCGCGAGGATGATGATGATGATGATGATGAAAATGATGATGATGATGATGATGATGATGATGATGATGATGATGATGATGAGGATGAGGATGAGGATGAGGATGATGATGATGATGATGATGATGATGATGATGATGATGATGATGATGAGGATGAGGATGAGATGAGGATGAGGAGAGGATGAGGATGAATGATGATGATGATGATGATGATGATGATGATGATGCTGATGATGATGATATGATATGGTATGGTATGATATGATATGATGATGATATGATGATGATGATGATGATGATGATGATGATGATGATGAGATGATGAGGATGAGGATGAGGATGAGGATGAGGATGAGGATGAGGAGGATGAGGATGGAGGATGAGGATGAGGATGAGGATGAGGATGAGATGAGGATGAGGGATGAGGATGAGAGGAGGAGGAGGAGGAGGAGGAGGAGGAGGAGGAGGAGGAGGAGGAGGAGGGGGAGGAGGAGGAGGAGCGGCAGCGTTCGACGTACACCGTTGCCATCAGCGTCTCAGCGTCTCGGGAGGAGGAGGAGAAGACCAGGAGGAGGAGGAGGAGGAGGAGGGGAAAAAGAAAGAAGAGGCTATATCCACTGAAACGGGAGGAGGAGGAGGAGGAGGAGGAGAGGGAGAAGGAGGAGGGAGGAGGAGGAAGGAGGAGGAGGAGGAGCAGAGGAGGTGGAGGAGGAGGAAGAGCAACATGAGCGCAAGATGAGGAGGAACCCAGCTTCATCGAATCGTCCCCAGGCAGCGGGGCTCAGTGTTATTATCAACTTCTGGAGCTCCACGCGGATTTCCGGCATCGGCGCTAGAGCCCCCTACCTGGCGCGCGAAGGCGCCGCCAGGGGGGCCCAGCGCTGGTCCAAGGGATCGGCGCGTAGCTCCAAAAGTTGATGTTCATGTTGATGTCGTTTGTTTGGCCCCTAGACCGTCAGATAACTTGTCGGAATGAGAAACAGGCCACAGGGACAATCTTAAGAACCCCCGAGTTCCACGTCAAACATAATGTGACGTCGGTGGTCTGGGGAGAAGGGAGGAGAAGGGAGACGAGAGGAGGCTGGAGGAGGAAGGAGCTGAAGGATGAGTAAGAGTAAACATTTGGTGAAGATTTCTTTCGTTAGCTCTTGCTCGTCCTCCCCTTGCTCTCGTCCTGCTCTGCCAACGCGCCCTGCTCTGCCTGCGTGCTTCGACAGGCCGAATGACCGACCGGGGAGGCGCACCATGAGGGAATAGAGGAACAGGGGGGATGAGGACGAGGGAATATGACCAGGTCGGGAGAAGGGGGGCGGGGGGTCAGGCAGGCCGGGGATCAGGGCCAGTCCGCCGGGCCGGACTGGCGCCCGCGAGGTGTTTTGCTCTACGGCCCCCCGGGCACGGGCAAGACGCTGACGGCGCGGGCGGTGGCCAACCGCACCGACGCGTGCTTCATCTGCGTCATCGGCTCCGAGCTCGTCCAGCGCTACGTCGGGGAGGGTGCCCGGATGGTCCCGCCGCCCGGCGATGGGGCGAGGGGCGAGGCGAGGGGGGGCGCGCGGACCCCCAGAGGGCCTTCCAACCCTCGACGCTGCCCCGAGACAGGACTCATTTCGACTCCTCCGATTCACTTCGTTCCGATTTCGATGAATCCTGATTCCGACCCGATTCGACTTCGGAGTTCGATGCGGGAACCGATTTCTCCATGGAGGCCTGCTAGCCTGCCGATTTCCGCCGATTCGACTTTTCCCGAGTCGGCTGCCGATTTCCGCCGATCCGATTCATTTCGATCGCCGATCCGACTTACCGATTCGATTCAGGGCTCTCCTGTCCGAAATCTTCGACAGCATTGCTTCGGAGGTTTCATGCTTTTCTCGTCTAGTGTTTCGTCAGAGGGCGCTTACGTTGGTCCAACAGTTGCCACAGCAGAGTCCTACGGTGGGGACGGGGGGGGCCCAGGACACCCGGTCCGGCAGCCGTTTCGCCTCAGACTTCCTCGCAGCTTTTCCCAACCATCTTGTGGTGTTGGGTCCTCGTTTTGCAGAGACGGTCCACGCGTTCCTCCTCCCGCTGCCCCCCTCCTTCCCTCCCTCCCCCCTCCTCCCGTCCCGCCCCTCACTTTGGCACACCACTCACACGCTCCGTGGCTCCATCGGGAGCTCCACCGAAGGCCCCAGTGGCAGGGTCCGCATGCTTTTCCCCGTCCATTTCGCTACACCCCTCACACGCTTCGTGGCCCCGTAGGGAGCTCCACCGAAGCCCCCAGTGGCAGGGTCCGCATGCTGTTCCCCGCAAACGTCGGTACTCCCCTCACACTTTTCGTGGCCCCGTAGGGAGCTCCACTGAAGCCCCCAGTGGCAGGGTCCGCATGCGGTTCCCCGCCCATTTCGGCACACCCCTCCACGCTTCGTGGCCCCCCACCGAAGCCCCCAGTGGCAGGGTCCGCATGCTGTTCCCCGCCCGTTTCGGCACACCCGTTACATTTTTCGTGCCCCCGTAGGGAGCTCCACCGACAGTGGCAGGGTCCGCATGCGGTTCCCCGCCCATTCCGGCACACCCCTCACACGTTTCGTGGCCCCGTAGGGAGCCCTACCGAAGCCCCCAGTGGCAGGGTCCGCATGCTGTTCCCCGCCCATTCCGGCACACCCGTCACATTTTTCGTGGCCCCGTAAGGAGCTCTACCGACAGTGGCAGGGTCCGCCTGCGGTTCCCCGCCCATTTCGGCATACCCCCACACGTTTCGTGGCCCCGAAGGGAGCTCCACCGAAGGCCCCAGTGGCAGGGTCCGCACGCGGTTCCCCGCCCATTTCGGCACACCCCTCACACGTTTCGTGGCCCCGTAGGGAGCTGTAAACAAATGCACCAAGTTGCACATGGCCGTGCCCCCACCCCTGGCCCGGCTGCATCTGTTCTTTCTCAGGGTTTCCCAGCCGCGCTTCTCCTTCTCTGGACCCGTCCCTTTACCTCTGCTGCTCCGTATCCATTTTGGCTCAAGAGCCGTTCTGGCCCAAGTGTTGTTGGGCTTGCAGCAGCAGTCTTCAGAGCGGCAGTCGCTGCTGCGTGCCTTTTTGGCTACAGTCTTTCGGGCCTCCGAGGAGGCAAGCTATCCTGCCCAGCAGCTGGGATATCCATGGCCAATGGCGGAGGGGGAGCTGGAGACGTTCTGGCGGGCCCCCGCCTCTCCACATGGGCTTGCAGCGCATGCGGGAGAAATTCTAGTTGGGCAAGCCGCATCGTATGTCAGTGCGGAGAACGTGCACCACCTGACGTGGCTCGTCGTGTTTGTGAGCGTGCTTCTACTGCTGAGCGTGAACGCCCTCCTCGTCGTCGTACGCAGGCTGAACAGGACCCGCTCCAGCAGAAACTCGACGCGCTGCAGAAGAGGTTCGATGCGATGGTGGCGTCCAAGGGGAATGGGTCCAGCCCAACACCTCCTGCGCCACAGTCCGAAGCTAAGCAACTCACCGAGGCCGACAAGCTCAAGGAGAAGATCAAGCAGCTGGAGAGCTCGACTTCATCGTGCAAGTCACTGCCTGGCGAAGTTGGTAAAGAAGCATGTGAGTCGCTGGAGAGGCAGCTGGCGGATGCACGCAAGTCATTGGCGGCTACGAAACCAGAATTCACTCAGCGTACGAATATTGGGCATCGGCTGTCTCGCGCGAAGACGCGCAGGCAGAAGCTCGAGCAGACAATCACGAAACAGTTGGAGGTTATTCGTGCAGCCGAAGAACGAGTCGACACTCTCCGTGCTCAAGTCAAAGCAGCTGATGAAGAGATTACGTAACTCAACCGCGAGCTGGTCGACGCTCTACCGATGGCTCCCAAAGTCAATCTGGAGGTCGATCAGGCAGTATTGGATCAACGCCCTCAGGCTGAAGCGCTCAAGGCTTTCATGCAGTCCGAAACGTTCAAGGTGTTTGCAGAGGATTTTGGAGAGAGTCTCAGGGCGCGAGAGGCGCCCAAACCCGCGGCGGCGACATCACCATTCTCGACTCAACCTGGTGACGATCGCGCGCCCTCTCGCCCACCTGCTGAGCCTGATGACAGCAGCGGCAGCGGCGACCCTGGCGCGGCCAACGTACGAGTGCCCGACGACATGGACCTGGATGACCTCGATGACACCACCATCGGCGACATCATCCAAGCCGCCAGGGAGGAGGGATTTGATAAGGCCACTTTTTTTTCTGGGCGGTTTGGCAGCCAACTGCGCCGCGTCAAGCCACGAATTTAGCCAGAGTCTGCCGCTGTGCTGCGGACTCAAGCTTTCTAAATTCGGAGTTCCTGCTCCACCTCCGCCCCCCCCCCCCCCCCTGCCTCGTCGCGCTCGCCCTCCGAGCTTGTTGGCCAGGGCAGCTGCTTCGAAACGTATAACGGCAACTGCTGATCCACTCTACGAGAGCGATTGCGCATTTCTTCGGCAAGTACCCCGCTGGCGCAGGGGGTGGGCTTCCTCGGGGAGCGAGAGGGTGAAAAGCTAGTGCTGCGGGGGCTCCCGGGTGGAAAATGCTTTCCTCCCCATCCCTCCCTGGTGAGGGTAACCGAACCAGGGCGGGGGTGGCGGTGTTTGTTCGCTCGCACCCTGGCCTGCGCTGGCCAGCGGATCGCAAGGGAATCCTGTTTCCTGGGCGCCTGATCCATGTTGTTGTTGACATGCCAGGATGCCCCCCCTTGCAGGTCGTTAGTGGTTACCTCAAGAGCGGGGCGGGCATGTGCAAGATCAACGTCCAGTTGCCCCGTCTTATGGGTGAACGCCTGCAAGGGGGCACATGTTTCTTGTCGGGCGCGACTGGAACTTAGACCCCATGCGTGTGGACGCGTCTGGCGTGGGTTATCGGACGGGGGGGGCTTCGTTCGTTCCTGGTCAAAAAAACGTGTCTCTCCCCTAATAGCTTGACCACGATCCATTACTTTCTGCTTAGCTCTGGCCTCGCTAAGGCCAGTGACGGTGTTCAGGCGGTCCTCGACTGGACCCATCGGCCCCATCGGCCCGTGGTCCTCAGGCTGAAACCCGACGCCATAAGATGCTACCAGCTCCATTACCGAGCCCACCAGCGTTTGCCCACACGTCTGCCTGTAGGACCCTTGCCCAAGCCACAGGACTGGAGACTTGTTCGTTCGGTGGCTGAAGCGGCCGCCGAAGCTGCTCTCGAGGCCCCTGTTGGGCAGGCGCGGGCCCTGCTCTCGATCGCGTGGCAGCACTTTGCCGACGCCTTCGAGCTCGAGCTCGAAAGCTATACGGGGGAGACGGTGAGGTGCAAAGGTTTTCGAGGAGAGTATCTTAAACCAAAGTGGGTCCCGATTTTTGCCAAGGCTCGGTCGATTGAAGCTCTGTCTGTTTCTCGGGGTTGGTTGCGGTTGGCCCAGCATCTTAAAGAAACGCTCGGGGCCTCTGCGAGGCTGCATCAGGCGGCCGAGAAGGCTGCTGAGGAGCCCGAGGGATTGGATGAAATCACCGTTCGTGACAATTTGATGGAAGACGCGCACCTCCAAATACAGCAACTTCTCGGCCTCCCGTGTCCAGGCGAAGGAGCGAGCATTCGCCTCGATTCGACCCTGCGGCAAGCTCGGAGTTTTGGCGAGCAGGTTTCCCTCGTCAGGCCCCTGGAGTAGCTGGTGCGACGAGTGCCAGGAGTTTTTAAGTTCGTGGGAGGACGAGCTCCTCTCGGCCAAGAAGTCCATTGATCAGCGGCAGCAGGACAGCTGGGACCAATGGCAGGAGCAGGCTTTGGAGGGGGGCGCTAGGGCCATGCGTGGGCTCACCAAGTTTAAATCGAAGTGGAATCCCACGGTCGTTCAGACCCACCCTGGCGTGTTTTCTAGTAATCCGCAGCACCTCCTTCGACGTGAGGGTGGGGAGCTGGCTAAGTTCCGGCATGCGTCTCATGTGCCACCCGAAGCTTGCGTGCCCGACCGAGTTCACTTGCCTCGGCCTAGTGTGGCTGAGCTGCGGAGCGCGTCGAGTTCTTTCAGTTGCCACACGTCTCAATCCCTGGGCGGATTTCATCCGCGCCATTTCAGCCTCGGCTCGGACGCGCCCCTTGAAACCTTCGGCGTGCTTACCCAAGCGATTGAGTCCCTGGGCTTTTTCCCCCAGCAGTTGTTCTGGCTTTTGTTTCCCCTGCTCGAGAAACCCACGGGCGGGCTTAGACCCATTTTGCTGCGTGCTGGACCCGCGCGGGTCTGGGAGAGGCTGAGGCGCCCTGCGGTTGTTGATTGCAAATATAGGTACCCTCGCAAATACTGGGCGTTCGGACCAGGTAGAAGCGCTGAGGATGCTGTGTGGCATCAAGCGGCGCGGGCAGAAGATGCCCACCACGAGGATAAGGTTACGGGAGGATTCATATGGGATGGGACTAAGTACTATGAATCGTTCGACCTAGATTTATTGCGACGACGTGCGCTGGATCACGGCATCGATGGCACGATTGTCAAGACGACATACAACTATTGGCGAGGACCACGGCTCCTGCGCCTTGGTGCTCAGTACACTGCATTGCCGTACTTTGCTTCCTCTGGCCCCATTGCGGGAGACATCTTTAACGACGTGTTCGTGCGTGTGTATAGCATCGAAGCCTTCGGTAACTTCGTTACCGACAATGGAGATGTGATGCTTTCGTCTTACGTCGATGATGACAGCGTTACGACGGAAGGGACGGATGAGGAGGCGATCAAGAACGTTACCCGTGCAGCAGCAGCACTGTTCATCATTTTCAGGGATGAGCTCAAAGTGGCAGTTCATCCTGATAAGGTTTGTACGTTCGGCAGTTCTTTAGTGCTAGCCAAGAGCATCTCGCGACGCCTCGGCATCATGTCAGGACACGTGTCCAACAGCGCGGTCTTTCTCGGCACCGACTTTGCACCTGCCCAGAGGCGAACGACAGCACGAGCTCTGTGGATGCGCAGGGCCCGCTTTCGAGATATGCGCCGTCGGCACCGCGTCCTGCAGCGCTACCGCCGAGCTCTCCCTCGCCAGAAAGGACGGATCGGGAAAACATGCGTTGCTGGAGTGTTGCCAGCCACCAGTTTTGGGTCTGGGGTCGTGGGGATGAGCGATAATGAACTCCGCCAAGCCCGTCGTGTCCTCCTGTCGTACAAACCCTCTCGTCACCAAGGGTGCTCGCTACATGCGAAGCTCGCCCTCCTTGGTGATCCTATGTGGCGGGCGGCGGTGGCCCCTGTTCTTCACTGGGCGGGGGTTGTTTGGACGGCCCTGACGGCCCCCCAAGTTTCTCTGTGCACGGTCAAGGGCCCGTGTGCGATCTGGCGCACTATCCCGTTTGATGCCAGCGTCACCTGGCGATCTTCCAGGGGGCCGATCCAGCGAATGAGCCTCGGCCTGCACAGGCTTGGGTGGGTTTCGACGTCCGCGCTTACTTTTCGCGATGATAGGGGGAAAGAAATACACGTGGGTTTCACCTCCCCCTCCATGCTGTCCCACTTACTCGACCTGGCGACTCAGAGGGCCCATGAGCGGGCCTTGGCTGAAAACGCTCCCGGGTTCAATGGGGTCTGTGCGCGCGTTGATCCTCTCGGGAAAATGCTTGGACCTCAGGGCAAAGGTCTCAGTCCCAGGGGGAAATATCTAGCGCTTAACTGTAGAGGCGTGTGGACGCGCGCTAGGGCGCGCTCTTGCGGATACCAGTCAGACGGGTTGTGTCCACTTTGCGGGCAACCCGATGGAGTTCGCCATCGGCTGCGGCAATGCGTGCACCCCGCTGCGGCCGAGGCGAGAGCTGAGGCCATGGACGGCACGCCAGTCGAGTGGCACGCCGAGGCTCTTGACAGCGAGGATCGTTTGTTCTTTGATGAAATGAAATGGGACCACCCCGAAGCTTTTTACCCTGCCCCCTCCACCGAACCCAACCCACAACTGTATGATGCCGTTGGTCACGCCGTGCCTTGGGACTCGGTCGACTTGCGGGGGCTCGATGTGCGCGCGTGCGTGGATGGCTCGGCCATGAGACATTGCATTCGTGAGCTCTCTCGGGCCGCTTACTCCTGGATCTTCCTGGGGACGGGGGCCGAGGAAATCATTGCCACTGCTCGAGGCACGGCTGTTGACACCTAGCCCCAAACTTCTCAGGCCGCCGAACAGCAGGCCATGGCCTTGCCCCCTATGTTTCAGCAGTTCGGAGGGAGCAGGTACGGGGACAGCGTGACCGTCGTCGAGTTGTGCCGCGCCGCCACTGTTCACCAAGTTTCAAGAAAGCATCGCTACGCTGGCCTCCGTCGAGGATCACTTCTTCATGAAGTGGATGGGCACGTTTCGGATGTGCATCACACACCTGCACATAGGCAGCGCGACACGATAGAGGCTCTACCCGAGGACGATCGCCGCATCGGTTTGGGAAACTGGCACGCAGATGCCCAGGCCAAGCTAGCTCTCCTCTCCCATCCTCAACCCTCCTCTAACGAACTCCAAGAGGTGGACAGGAAGTGTAGATTGATTAGGTTTATTGCACGTGTTTGTGGGGAGGTTCTGTCTTCCCCCAGGAGAAATTCGATCGTTCGAGCGTGGGGCCCAGGGCCAAGTTTTTTAAATCGGGAGTCTGGCATGCGTGGCAGGACCTCGAGCAAGGAAGGTCCCGTTGCTCACATTGCCTTGCCCTCTGGACGGACCCATCTTCCAGACCCATGCTCGGATGTAAAGGTATGAGTAGCACAAGGCGTAAAACGTTGGACACGTCATTAGGACACACTCTCGCTCACTGCCGCGTGCGCAAGGGCGAGGCTGAGAAGACACTCTTCTTTTGCACTGTGTGCGGGGCGTACCTCTCCAGCCGCTGCCACAAGCTCGGACAGGAGCGTGGTCAACGTCGGCTGCGAGGAGCACCGACCACGTTCCGACGCATTTACGAAGGACTCTACCCGCGCTACCGCGACCCGTCGCAGCTCTCGACCAGCACCCGTCGAGGCAGTGCGTTCTTGTGTTTTGCCGCCAGCCAGCCGCCACCGCCAGAGGCCGGAGCCTCTGGACTCAGTGCTGCTGGCCTCATCTCCACGCCAGGCATGCTCGCGCTGCAGGCGAGGATACGTGCCAAGGAGATGGCAGCGGGCGGAGTGGTGCCAGGCGTGCCCTCTGTGCCTGGTGAACGCCCGTCGCCACCGAGTCAGATGCCCACCGACGCACAGGTTCGAGAGGGCGGATCTTTCGGCGAGTTTCAAGCTGACGAGGAGGCATCGCGCTTCCCCTTTGATGAATCGGATGGGGGTGGCTTGGGGCCGAGTGGGGCGGGTGGGCGCGGAGGTTCTCTCTTGCGCGCGACGGTTGCGCGCCTCGCCCGTGCCGAGGGCGAGGCGCCCCTCGCGCCACCGCCTGTCGCCGAGTCTCCCGACTCTGATTGATTTAGGGCAGCTCTTGTGAGCTCTCACTCTTCGTAGTAGTCTCGCATGGCTGCCCGCCGTTTTTGTTTGTGGTTTTGGTCGGCCCTGCTCATTGTTTCATGACAGCCACTGCCGTCTTTGACCCGCCGCTAGGCAGTGGCATCGATCGCGGTGGCTGCTTTTCAATGGGTTCCGCCTGCCACTGTCCACCATCGTTTGTTTGTTCAAGGTTTCAGAGTTCATGCCCCTAGGGACCGATGACGAAAATTACCTCTGCTGCTGTCAGGGTGCTTTGCTGGAGGGACTTTGATGGACAATCTCGGGAGGTCCGTGCGGTCCCCCCCCCACCCAGCGGGGTGAGCCAGCTGGGTGGCGTACCGATTCGCTTTCCCCCTGTCTTATCCCCCAGGGAAACAAGCAGAAACGGCATGAGCATAGATGTTCCGAGGTCCGCGCAGATTTCCTTGATCGGCGCTGCAGCTCCCCCGGCGGCGCCTCCGGCACCGCCCCGTGGCGCGCTCCCTCCACGCGCCAGGGATTGTAGGCGGTTGGCGAACAATTCAAGATGGAAAACTCTGCACGAACAAAAGACAGTCTGTGCATTCAAATGTCAGAATGCAGTTATGTGAAATGGAGGGGAAGAGGAGCATCGGTGATACGTTGAACAACATCTGGGTTATTATCCCGGCGAAGAGCCCCAGCATATGCAGTTTGAGTATCGCCGTTGTGGGTATCGGCTTCGGTGGATTTCCTTATGGGGCCACGAAGCGTGCGAAGCGTGTGCCGAGATGGGGTGGGCCATGCGCGCGCTGCTACTGGGGTCTTGGGTCTTGGGTCTGCTCCCCCCTCTTCTATGGGGCCACGAAGCGTGTGTGGGGTGGGTGTGCCGACATGGAGCTGGGCCGCCACCCGAGCGTCGCCACTAGGGCCTTCGGTGGAGCTACCTATGAGACTACGAAGCGTGTGAATGGGTGTGCGGAAATGGGCGGGGGGGACGCATCCGAACGTCGCCATTGGGGCCTTCGGTGAAGCTCCGTGTGGGGCCACGAGGCGAGTGATGGGCTATGCCGAAGTAGGTGGGGAGACGCATGCGCACGTCGCCACTGGGCCCTTCGGTGGAGCTCCCCATGGGGCCACGAAGCGTGCGAGGCGTGTGCCGACATTGGCGGGGGGGACTCCTTACTGGGACCACGAAGCGCTGTACTGGGTGCGGTTGACGCGTGCGAACGTCGCCACTGGGGCCTTCGGTGGAGTTCCATACATGGGGCCACGGAAAACGCCGTACTGGGCGGGCCGGACGCGTGCGAACGTCGCCATTGTGGCCTTCGGTGGAGCTTCCCTATTGGGCCACGAAGCGCTGTACTGGGCGGGGCGGGCGCGTGCGAACGCTTCAAGTGTGGCCTTCAGTGGAGCTTCCATATTGTTCCACGAAGCGCTGCACTGGGAGGGGTGTTCGCATGCGAACGTTGCCAGTGGGGCCTTCGGTGGGGTTCCCTGTGTGGGGCTACGACGCGTGTGAGGAGTGACCTGGTTGGCATGCGGACAGCGGGGGCACGCTGGGGAGGAGGGAGGAGGCGGAGGGGGACGAGGAGGGGGAGGAGGGAAAGGAGGGGAAGAGGAGGCGGATGGGGAGGAGGAGGGGGAGGAGGAAAAGTACGGGGAAAAGGAGGAGGAGGAGGAGGAGGAGGAGGAGGACGAGGAGGGAGGGAAGGAAGGAGACGCGGGGCGCTGTCTCGTCACGACGAGGACCCAGCACCACAGGACGGTCGGGAGCCACTGAATGAGCACAGTGTTGCTTGTATCCCCCTGGGCCTCTCTAGATGCATCCGGCTCCACGGGTTCGCGGCCTGGGCCGCTGCCCCGCGATGCTGCCGTGCATCCGCAGGATCGCGCTCCAGAGTCCAGACCGGAGCGGAAATGCATACGCTCGCCCCTCGTGGACGGAGGAGGGTCCAGCGCCGGCTGCGAGCAAGCTGCGCGGAGCTCCAGAAGTTGATGCTCACGCTGGTGCCGCCTCGTCTTCTCCTGTGGAGGGCATCGCCGCCGTGGCTGGACGCGGCTCGAGAGACTGGACCAGCAGGGGGGCTGGCAGGTTTCGAACGGAGTTCTGGCCAGACCGGGGGGGATGAGGGGGAGGACGGGGAGGAGGAGGAAAAGGGTGAGGTCAGAGGAGGAGGTCAAAGGAGGAGGAGGAGGAGGAGGAGGAGGAGGAGGAGGAGCAGGAGGAGGAGGAAGAGGACGAGGACGAGGAGGAGGAAGAGGAGGAGGAGGAGGAGGAGGAGGAGGAGGAGGAGGAGGAGGAGGAGGAGGAGGAGAGGAGGAGGAGGAGGACGGGGAGGAGGACGGGGAGGAGGATGGGGAGGGGGAGGAGGACGGGGAGGAGGAGGAGGAGGAGGAGGAGGAGGAGGAGGAGGAGGAGGAGGAGCCCTTTCCTCGTTACCACGGCTGGATTCGCCTCGAAGTCTTGGTCCATCTGCTCTGCCCCTTCAGAAATCGAAAATCGGAGCATATACATTACCAGTGGCGGGCTGTTTTTCAATCCCAAGACATTTTGAGGGTCGGGGCGACGTCGGGGTGGTGTGGTGTATATTTGTTTCCCCGTTTTCCGGGGGGGGGGAACAGCGAAGAGTGCGTATACCAGGGCCCCGTATACACCAGGATCCGCTTGTTTGTGCCAAGTTCAGTGCGGGGCCCGGAGGCCGCCCCCCTCCGATCGGACGCAACTCCTGGGAGGTCACATTCTGATCTCGCCCTGGTTCGAGATCCGGCGTGATCCCGCTTAGTCCCATTTGATCCGGCTTAGTTCCGCGTAATCCCGCTCAATCCTGCTTGCCTCGGCTCAATCCGAGGCCCACTCCAGCGCCACAGGCCCCCACTGGGGCTTATAATCCTCCTTCGTCCTTCCGACGAAGACCTCCCAGCAGTTGCCTCCTAGCTTCAGCGAGGCCACCCGCTCGCCCCCTCCGAGCCCCCCTCCAGGAGGAGGGGCCCTCCTCCCTGCGCTCGGAGACGGCCATGCAGGCGATCCTCTAGTGGTGTTTGTCGACGCCAGCGGAGGCGCTGATTCTCGGGACCGACGGCTACGGCGTGTCACTTTGTCAGCAGTGGTTATTAGTGATTTCGAGGGTCCTCACGTCGGGTCTGCTATCTTCGGTCCTCTGCCTGGTGGTATACAGTCTGTACCGAGGGGCGAGATCTGGGGATTACTGCTGGCTCTCAGGCACTCTCGGGGGCCCTTGGTGTATGTCACTGGCAACAGTGGAGTAGCTGATGGGTGGTATCAAGGATTCTGGAGGGTTCCTCAGAGAGCCAATGCTAACGTCTGGAAGCTCGTAGGCCAGGAGATGCAGTTTCGCGACCAGCCGCAGGTATGTGTCATTCAAGTACCATCCCATATCGAAGCTGATCAGATCCCAGGCTCGGACTTCCCTGAGTTTTTGGTTCTTGGAAATCACATCGCAGATGAGTTCGCGAGCACTACTGCGAAAAATGTTGGCTCTCACCAGAGATTCGGTCACGGGTCATGAGAGCGGAGGTGGACGCAAGCTTGGTTCGTCGGAGGTTGTTGCGCTCGACGCTCGAGGCGATGACAGCTCGCCCGAGCCCCAGCCGAACCTGTACGACAAGGCCGCCTCCCCCTCCTGCTCCCTCCTCCATTGCATTGTTTGCCTCCCAGCACAGCCTTGACAGCAAAGGCACTAAGGGTTTGAGGTGTCGAGGCCAGTCGTCTCAGGAAGCTCCCACCGCGTGGTTGCATTCCCCGTGTTTCGAGTTGATAGGAGTAGGGTCCGACAAGTTTCAGTTGCCGAGGGGGAAACATGTTCATATAGGAGGAGGCTGGGTCCACCCGTCCCACCAGCTTGTGTGCGCCCCTGCCCATCGAATATGGATTTGTAGCACTTGTGGTTTCTTCGGAGGTGAGAAGCTCAGCAGCAGTCTTGCTGAGCCGTGCTCCAAGCCTCTCAGCACGGCTCGGAGACGGTACCTCACTAATTTCGAGCTTGGGAGATATCCCGAGGATCAGGTTTCGAAGGTCTCGAACCGAGCTAAGGCCTCGTAGTTCGTTTCCCTCCCTTTCGTATCGCACCGCGATGGAACCCATTCCCATTCCATTCCACTCCTCCTCCTCCCCCCATCCCCCCTCCTCCTCTTCCTCCTCCTCCTCCTCCTCCTCCTCCTCCTCCTCCTCCTCCTCCTCCCCCTCCTCCCCCTCCTCCGCCTCCTCCTCCGCCCCCCCCCCTCCGGGTGTGCGCCGCCGAGGTCCGGGAGCTCTTCCAGCTCGCGCGCACCAAGAAGGCGTGCATCCTGTTCATCGACGAGGCGGGCGGCGCGCCCACGGGGCCCTCTCGCCGGGCCTGCCGCCTCTCCCCCCCCTTCCTCCTTTCGGGGCGGGGCGGGCGAGGGGATCAGGGGCCGGGTTACGGGGGGGGGGGGGGGGCGCCAGGCCTCCTAGATGGGGTCCGAGTATCTGGACGCCCGAAATGGGCACGGAAAGAATAGGCACAATGCCCAACAGGAGTTCCTGTTCATTTTGAACAGGACTCGCTGTCCGCGCCGCCGCGGCCTGTGTCCATTCGAGACAGAAGGCCGCCTGCCCATCAGCGGCCGCTGTTGGTGTGGGGCAACATTTGTCGTTGGGCATTGTGCCCATTCTTTCGGTACCCATTTCGGGTGTCCAAAGAGAGTAGGCGGGGTCGGAGGATCGCGCCGCATCGCCGATGCATCGGCGATGCGGCTCGATGCGGAGCCCAAGTCTCTTCGCGCAGGCGTCGCCGATGCATCGCCGACGTCGCCGATGCATTACCAGTGCATCGCCGATGCGTCGCCGATGCACGATACATCGACGATGCATCGTCGATGCATTGGCGATGCGGCGCGATCCTCCGACCCCATGCACTCGGAACCCATCGAAGTGGCCGCTAGGGATGGGCTCAGGGGGGGGATGCAGTTTCGAGGTTCGAGGTTTCTGGACGTTTTCGGGCGTTTTCGAGGCAGGTTCTCGGAAGTTAGTCGGGTTGTTGCTCGGGCGGCTTCCGGATGTGTTTGCACGTATTCGAATGTTTATATTATATATATATATATATATATATATATATAAATATATATATATATATATATATATATATATATATATATATATATCTATATATCTAATATATATATTCTATATATATATCCAAACGTTTTCGGGGGTTTTCGGACGCTTCTGGGATGTAGGTGCGAGGTTTCCAGACGTTTTCGTGTGTTTTCCGTGGCATCCCATCTTCGGGATGCTGTCCGGCGAGGGGACTGCAGGGGCACGTTCGGGGGGGAAGGGCTCGGGGTCAGAAGCTTGTTTGGGGGACTTTCCCTGGGGCCCACACCGCACGGATCGGTTCGACCCCAGTTCGAGTCGAGTTCGATTCGAGTTCGATTCAAGGTCGATTCAAGTTCGACCCGGGTTCGATTCAGGGTCGACTCCGATCGGCGGGCGTTCGACGCAGCTTCGGCGCAAGAGTTGAGTGAGTGTCTCGAAGAGGGTCCCCAGATTGAGCATTCAAGGGGGGTTGTAGTTTCGAGACTCGATGTTTCTGGACGCTTTCGTCGGATGCTCTCCAGCCTCGGGATGCTCTCGCCGAAAGCCTTTTTGGAGTGCCCGGGTTGTTCCGAACGGCCGCTGGGGAGTCGAGTTCTGACCCGAGAGCCAAGGAGCAAACGTTACGGGGGCATCGGTTGAGCGGGGGATGCATCGACCCGAAGTCGCCCATTCTCGGACATTGGAGCATATAATGCATTACCTGTGGCGGGCAGTTTTTCAATCCCACATCCTTTCCGCGAAACCTGACGCAAGTTTTCCAGCGCCGCGCTGGCGCCCCCAGACCCCAATGTTTTCATGTTGATGCCGAAATGCTTGACTTGCAATTTTCCGACGGGCGTCCGCGCACCGCGCCGCGCGCGCAACTGAACGTTGCAATTGGGGGCGAGGGGGGGTCGGCAAAACCTGCGTTTATGTTTCGCGGGGGGTTGCAGGACTTTGTCAGGGTCGGAACGACGTCGGGGTGGTGCGGGGTGGACGGGTTTCCCCGCTCTCCGGTGGAAGCAACGAAAATGGTATGCACCAGGATGCCGTGTACACCAGGATCCGCTTGCCTGTGCAACAACCTGCAGTGCAGGGCCACGAGAAGCGTCGGTGCATAGAGCTCGGCTCCCCACGGCGACCCCGAGCAGTCGCCCAACTTCATCGCCACTGAGGGGCCCCGTGGCCCGCCCCGCCCAGGTAGCGGTTGGTCGCCGGCCTATCGGTAACGTGCCGCCGATCCTCAAGCAGTGGCGAAGCGTGTTGGCTTGCCTATAGCCCTACCAAACAATGTTATAAGAACCTTTTGTGGTTCCCACGAAATGTTCTTAGAACATGTCTGGCTGGGACAGTCTTGTTCCAACACATCGGGTTTATGTTCTAAGAGCACTGTTTCGTTCTTAGAACATGTCGTGGTATGACTCTAGGAATGCCGGGACGGTCGGTCCCTGCTCACGATCCAGGATCGATGCTGCTCGCCGTGAGACGAAGAAGAAAAAATGGCGCGGGCCCAGCGCGGATCCAAGATATCCGCGCGGAGCGCCAAAAGCTGATGTTTAGGACGTTTTTTGTTGTTCTACTGACTGGTCAGTCCCTAACGTTCTCCCTAAAGGACAGGACGCTCGGGCACGGCTGGGCGCAACAGGATGTGCACTTGTGCGGGCTTTTGAAGTTCGCTTAACGGGTGTAAGCGAGACGTCGTTGGTCGGAGGTGCGCCTTTGCAGCCTGACTATTTCAGATGGTCTTCGGTCACCTGATGTGCGCTCGCAGAGAAGGCACCTGCCACAACAGCGTTTGGAACGACTTGTGCGCCGATGGCCCCTCCTCTCGGATCGGGGTGGGCGACAAGAGGGACACTCGGGCCTGGCTGGGTGGAGCAGTGGACACAGCAAAACCGGCAAGTTGTGTACAGATGGCGCGGTGCAGCAGGGTTCCTTCTCCTTTCCGGTGCACTGCGCGCCGCCTTCGGGCCAGCTCGCCCGACGCGGCTTTCCGCTCACATAGGCGCCCCCCCCACGCGGTAGTGGGATTATGTCAAGCGGCGTCACAGCAGGCAGCAGTTGCAAGCATCGAAGGCGGTTCCTCTCGGGGCTCTCGATTGAAATGTTCCAGGCAAGAACAGATCCCATTCGCAACGTTTGCGAAGCAGTCGCACAGATAGAGGGCCGCTGCGTTTCAAAATGGGGCCCCATTGATCTCTCTGGACCGGATGTCCTACTTCTTCGTTTCTTGGAAGCTGGGCACATGCAGTGCAGGTCTTTTCCGAACCAGGACGCGCGCCTCAGCCGCAGGCCCAAAGGGCGCGCGTGCTGAAATCGTTCGAAAGTCCTTGCGCGCGCGCTATCGCAAGAACCCCTTGCAGCAGGAAAGGGGCGAAGTGCACGCGCGCGCGTCGTCGCGCGCGCACGGCGAAATCTCTCAAACACTTCAGGTTTCGCAGGGATTTCAAAACCGAGCGCCCCGAAAACATATCAAACGCGTGGCTTCGGAACACGAATTTCCACGGAAAAACCTGCGTCCGCGACCCTGCGCATTCTTGCAAGAACCATCGTTTGTGCCACATTCTAATAACACGCGACCAAACGTGCCTCTCGCGCGCAAATGCCGAAATCACCCCCGCGCCCTGGCGCGCGCGCTGTCGCAAGATTTCAAAACCGAGTTCCCCGAAAACATATAGAACACGTGGCTTCGGGACACGAGTTTCCACGGAAAAACCTGCGCCCGCGACCCTGCGCATTCTGATAAGAACCATCTCTTGTGCCACATTCTAATATCATGCGACCAAACGTGCCTCTCGCGCGCGCGTGCCGAAATCACCCCCGCGCCCTGGCGCGCGCGCTGTCGCAAGAAACCCTTGCAACGGGAAAAGGGGCGAAGTGCGCGCGCGCGCCGTCGCGCGCGCGTGGCAAAACCTTTCAAACGCTTCAGGTTTCGCAGGGACGTCAAAACCGAGCGCCCCGAAAACATTCGGAACACGTGTCTTCGGCGCACGAATTTCCAAAGAAAGACCTGCGCCCGGGATCCTGCGCATTCTTGAAAGAACCATCGCTTGTGCCACATTCTAATGACATGCGACCAAACGTGCCTCTCGTGCGCGCATGCCTAAATCACCCCCACGCCCTGGCGCGCGCGCCGTCGCAATAACCCGCTGCAACGGGAAAAGGGGCGAAGTGCACGCGCGCGCCGTCGCGCGCGCGTGGCAAAACCTTTCAAACGCTTCAGGTCTCGCAAAGGGGGAATCAAACCGAGCGCCCCAAAATCACATGCAACGCGCGGCTTCGAAAACACATTTCCGCGAAAAATCTCGCGCCCGCGATCTTGCGATCTATTTTTTACAACAAAAAAATGCATCGGTTGCGCAGCGTTCTCGCGACGCGCGACCAAACGCGCCCCTCGCGGCCGCGTGCCTCGAGCGCCCCGGCGCGCGCGCCGTCGGCAGAACCCCTCGCGGCAGGAAAGGGGCGATGTGCACGCGCGCGCGCCGTCGCGCGCGCTCTGCGAATTCCAAAAGCTACAGGTCTCGAAAGGATTCAGAGCCGAACGCCCCGAAACACACATCAAACACGTGGCTTCGGAACACGAGTTTGAATTTGAAAAGCCATGCGCCCGCGACCCTGCGAGTTTTATAAGAACCATGGGCTGTGCAACATTCTCATGACATGCGACCAAACGCGCCTCTCGCGAGAACCCCTCGCAGCAGGAACAAGGGCGAAGTGCGCGCGCGCGCGTCGTCGCGCGCGCATGGCGAATTCCCCGGGCACTTCAGGTCTCGAAAGGACTTCAAACAGAGCGCCTCGAAAGCATGTGAAACAAGTGGCTTCGGAGTGCGAGTTGCCGAAGAAAACCAGCGCCCGCGACCCTGCGCATTCTGAGAACAAGCCGTCGTTTGTGCAGCATGCTCGCGACGTGCGACCAAACGCGCCTCTCGCGCGCGCGCGTCGGAATCATTTGAACGCCCCGGCGCGCGCGCCGTCGCAAGCACCCCTTGCGATAGGAGAGGGGCGAAGTGCACGCGCGCGCGTCGACGCGAGCGCGTGGCGACGCTCTCGAGCGCTGCAGGGTTCGCAGGGGGTTCAAAACCGAGCGCCCCGAAACAATGTGTAACGCGTGGCTTCGGCGCGCGAATTTTCACAAGACCTGGGCCTGCGATCCCGCGAATTCTTAGGGGGACCATCCGTTGTGCGACATGCTCATAACGCGCGACCAGACGCGCCTCTCGCGCGCGCGCCGAAATCGCGCGAACGTCCTGGCGCGAGCGCCGTCGCAAGAACCCCTTGCAACAGGAAAGGGGCGAAGCGCGCGCGCGTCGTCGCGCGCGCGGCGAAATCCTTGAAACGCGCCAGGCGTCGCGCGGCATTTGAAACCGGGCGCCCCGGAGACGTGTCAAACGCGCGGGTTCGGAACGCGAAATCCCACGAAAAAACCATGCGCCCGCTTTCCTGCGCGTTCTTGCAAGAACCATCGGTCGTGCAAATTTTCGAACAGATGCGACCGAGCGCGCCTCTCGCGCGCGCGCGCCGAAATCATTCGAACGCCCCGGCGCGCGCGCCGTCGCAATGACCCCTTGCAGCAGGGGGCGGGGCGAAGTGCACGCGCGCGCGTTGTCGCGCGCGCGTGGCAATTTTTTTTCACTCATTTCAGGCATCGCAAGGATTTCTAAAACCGAGTGCCCCGAATGCGCATCAAACGTTCTGCTTCGGAACACGGATTTCCATGAATAGCTTGCGCCCGCGACCCTGCGAGTTCTTAAAAGAAGCATCGATTGTGCAACATCCTCATGAGATGCGACCAAGCGCGCCTCTCGCGCGCGCGCCAAAATCATTCGAGCGCCCCAGCGCGAGCGCCGTCGCAAGAACCCCTTGCAACGGGAACGGGGCGAAGTGCGCGCGCGCGTCGTCGCGCGCGCATGTCGACATCTCTCAAACACATTTAGCTTCGCGCGGATTTCACAACCGAGTGCCCCGAAAATGCATAATACACGTGGCTTCGGAACACGAATATCCACTGCAAACCTGCGCCCGCGATCCTGCGACTTCTTACAAGAACCACCGGCTGTGCAACATTCTCATAACATGCGACCAGACGTGCCTCTCGCGCGCGCGTGCCGGAATCCCGCGAACGCCCGGGCGCGCGCTGTGTGTAGAACCCCTTTGCAACAGGAAAGGGGTTTCAGTGCACGCGCGCGCGTCGTCGCGCGCGCGTGGCGAAATCTCCCAAGCACACCAGGTATCGCAAGGATTTCTAAACCGAGCGTCCCGACAACATTTACAACCACATGGTTTTGCAACATCAGTGGTCAACAGAACCTGCGCTTGCGCCCTTGTGAATTCCGATGGAAACCATAGTTGTTTGAACATGTCCATTACATTTGGCCAAACGGGCCTCCCGCGCCCCTTGTCGAAGTCATTCGAACGCCCTCGCACGCGTGCTCTGGGGCGGCACGATCAGTACCAACTAATACCAGGCGGCCACTCTCGCGCGCCGGCCGCGCGCGCATGTCGAACTCCTTCCCAAGCCTTCATCACCGACGCGAGGACGCCGTCATCGTCGTCGGCGTGATCAGCATCGGCGCCGTCACTGGCCGTGCCGACGTCGCTGTCAGCATCGTCGCCAGCATCGAAGTTATCATCAGCGTGTCGGCCGTTGTCGGCGTTGCCATGATTCCGCGCCCGCCCAAGCCGCCGACTCGCATTGAAGTGCCCGCGGCCGCGCCGGTCGCGCCGAAATAGCTGGCCGCTGCGCGCGCGAGAGTGCGCGGGTTGGCGCGGCCGCAGAGATGCACCAGCCAACGCCAAACACTCATCGCAATCGCCGCAGCATGAGTTTTGCAAACCAAGTTGTGGGTAGGTGGGTGGGATGTTTGCTCGACTTGTGGAATTCACAATTCACGGCGAACAAAAGTTATGTGCACCGCGTAGATTGCTCCACCCAGGTTGCACAAGCGATGCCGCTAGAAGCGCAATGTTTGGGGTCCGCGCAGGAGAGAATGCACATGTATGTAATCATGCTCATATGTATGTATACATGCACACACGCGCGCACACACACGTGTCCAGTTGCCTGCGGCAAACCCCGCCGCAGCGCCCATGCAACAACACAGCAGGAAGCAGGCTGACTGTATGAACGGCGCAATTCTGACGAGCGGTCAGAAGTTGGACGGGTCGTGAATTCGACGTCGCTTTCGTCCGCGCGGTGCGGGGGGAGAGGTCGACTTCACGCCTCGCTCCAGTTCAGCGGGCGGTTTGAACTGAGGCGGGGACGGGATTCGGCTTCGTCTTCGCCCACGTGGTAGGGAGTATTTGGAGGACCAATGTACGCCCAAGACGCATCAAATATGTTGCAGCAGGCCCTCTCCCCAAGCTCGTCCTCTATAGGGCCAGACGGGAACGCACGTATGCGCAATTCGGGGAACGCCCCAATGGAAGACAATCGTCAGGGCACTTTCATCCATGCCACAACACAACGCCGTGAATAAACGTGACTGCTGCGTCCGGGCAATCCTAAACCGGACCAGAACGCCAGTTCCAGGGATTTCAACATCGCGCACCAGCGTAACCATTACGCCCTGACGGTCTTGAATCACACCCGAACGCCTCACTTGGCACTCCAAACGTGTGAACCGTTGTTCAATGGCTGCGCATGTCTAGGACGAGCGCGCGCAGCGCTAAAGGCGAGAGCCAGCGCTTGAACAAGAATCGTCGGCCAGCCGTGAAGCGGCTGCACACTTTTAAAGCGAGTGCGCGCGGCGCTTTGGCGAGAGTAACATGTTGAGCTCGCGCAACCCTCCATCTTCGAAACGGCTGCACACTCTGAAGACGAAGACGGATGTGCGCGGCACTGAGGCGAGAGCCGCGCCTCGCAGACGGACCGCACGCCATGTTCGAGATCGGTGCAGATTTCGAAGGCGAGCGCAAGGGATGCGAATGCAAGCGCCACGGTTTGAACACAGACCGCCCTCCACCTGGAGCAAGAGTCACATGGTGTGCGCCATTGGCCCTCCATCTCTGAAACTGCTGCAGCATTCAAACTTCAGAGTCATAAGTGGCGAGGAAGTCTCAGGCGAAACGCCCAGCCCGCCCTATCGACGCGTTTGGGGGCGCGACAGGCAGGAGTTGCATGTGGACAAGGGATGGCGGAGAGGGTGGAGGAGGAGGGAGCGAACAACCTCGGCAGCGGTTCGGCGGAAGCGTCAAAGAGCTGGTGTGGTAGACGCTTGTCAGCGTCCTTTAGTGCTGCTGGTGCAACTCAAGACGAGATGGCAGGAGCGCATGAGGGAACCGCGTGGTCCACAAAGACCTGGGCCCCTAGCCCTAGGCCTTCTCAGAGCCTCCGGATTTCTAGGGACCAGAAGGGGCGAAGTACCGTGGTTCCTCCCCATTGACTTTCTGCCGGTTCGTAAATAGTTACCTGCATTATTGTCGTAGGGGCGCATTATGCATGCGCGTCACGTGCTCATATTACTTATGAGTGTGCACATACATGTACCGGTCACGCTTCTTGGCAGGCGCGTGTTACTCCACAGCAAAAACTTTGTGTACAACACTGTCATTAACTGTTTCAGCGATTCTCTGGCACATGAAAAAAGGAGTCATTCTGGTAGGTGATTGTGCAGCCTGTCTCTTCTATGAGGGATGAGGAGGAGGAGGAGGAGGAGGAGGAGGAGGAGGAGGAGGAGGAGGAGGACGAGGGGGAGGAGGAGGAGGAGGAGGAGGAGGAGGAGGAGGAGGAGGAGGAGGAGGAGGAGAAACCAAAGACGAGGAGGGAAAGGCCTCTTATAATGTTCACTGTGAGCTTCCTGTGAGTCTGCTGGGGGCCTCTTCGGGGTTTCTTGAGGCCTTTGGGGGGCCTCGTGCGGCTTCTGAGGCAGTCTGGGGGGGCTCTTGGCCAGTCTCACACCCTCGGCGGCTGTCTTGGCGGGCCCTCTGGGCCGTCTTGGTGCCCTCCTGGAGCGTTTCATGACAGTGTTAAGGACATGTTGGGAGGCTCTTGGGCGATCCTGGGTCCTCTTAGGCCGTCTTGGGACCGTTGGGCGAGGGGGTCTCACCAGGTCTCATAGGCCGCCCTTGGCGGTCGCAAAACCAAGCAGGCGAGAACTTCAAAGCCATTAAACCATAATCTGAAACTCGATGTCTGTTCGACTCCTCGGATGCCCCTTTTCGGATGCAACTCCTGGGAGGTCAAATTCTGATTTTGCCCTGGTCCGAAATCCGGCTGAATCCAGCTCAATCCCGTTGAATCCCGCTTAATCTCGTTTAATCCAGTTTGATCCCGCTTAATCCCCAATGGGGGTTAGTCCTTTTCAATCTTTCCGGCCGAAGCTTCCCAGTAGTTGCCTCCTAACCTCTTGGGGCCTGTCGGGGGCCTCTCGTGGTGTATGGGGCCATCGCAGGGGGGCTCTTCACCCATCTGGCGCCTGTGGCAGCCATCTTGGGGGGCCTTCCTGGGCCGTCTCAGTGCCCTCTTGGAGCGCGCTGCGGGCCGTCTTACAGTGGAGACCCATGCCAAGGAACGCCCTGCGTGCCTCCAGGGTTGCCTGGGTTTCTCGGGTTTCGATGGTTTTGCGATGGAGATCGCGACGCTCCCACACCAAAAATGAATGGACGTCCTGGGGTCTCAGGGTTGGGGTTCTTGTGGAAGGTTTCTTGCGGACTAGCCTCCACTGTATGATGCTCTTGGGCGATCGTGGTGTCCTCTTGGGCCGACTTTGGTCCCTCTTTGGGGGCCGCATGGGCTGTCTTGGAGCTATCTTGAATGCCTCTTGGACCGTCTAGGTCGGTCGGAAACCCAACCAGGCGAGAACCTCAAAATCATTGAAACACAGTCGATTAATTAATCTGGTTCGCGTCCTCGTCTGCCACTTGGGGACTCTTGGTGAACTTCTGGGCCGTCCTCTTGGCGCGTCCCATACATTCGGAGGCCGTCTTGGGTCTTGGGAGGCCTTTCTGGGCAATATTGGTGCCCTCTTGGGGCGCTTTGGGGCCCTCTTGGCAGGAAACCAAAAACGGGTGAGAACTTGAAAAGCATTGACCACCTTAAGGAACATCAATGTGGGTTGCCTTCTCGGGCTCTTCTGTATAGCCTCTTGGACCTCTTCTGGGCCGTCTTGGAAGCCCCTAGAGCCGTCTTGAGGCCACTTGGGAGTCTCTGGTAACGTCCTGTGCCATCTTGGGCCATCCGCCTGTCATCTTGGCTGTCTTGGAAGCCATCCTGAAGGCCAAGATGGCCTCCTGAAGGCCGAAGCAAGCGCTGGTGAGCAACTCCAGAACGGCCGATCTTATAAAGATTCGTGCGAGGAGAGGGGGGGGCGGCCCTAGAAAACAGAATACAACATTTCAGAGCAACAAGCGAGCATTCTAATACGCACACTCCCTAAAGGCACGATGGCGGGTTCATTCTTTCGTGGGCCCCAAAGAGCAGTTCCAATGTATTTACCGCGGACCCCAAAGAGCGACTTCTTGCAATATATAGGTATTGCAATCAATATAGTGCAATCGATGTGGCACAAAGCAAAGGAAAAATGCAATGACATGTAAAGCTCTGCGAATCAAAACAAAGCAGTAGCCCAAAGCAAGGCACAGGAATGCAAAGCAGTGAAAAGCAATGCAAAGCAGTGCAAGGCAAAGCAAAGCAATGCAATGAAAACCAGAACACTGCGATTGCAACTCAGCGCGATTGCAACGCAACGACGCAAAGCAACGCAAGTTAACGCAAAGCAGAGCAAAGCAATGCAGAGCCATACGAAGCAATGCAAAAGGGGGCGGCGGCGGGCGGCGACTAGGCGGCGACGGCGCCACATGGCGGCCAGAGCGGACCGCAGACCCAGGCGATGGGCGGCGACGAGGCGGCGACGGGGCTGCGACGGCGACCACGTAGCCGCCAAACCGGCGCCCAGGCCCAAACGACGGGAGCCGACGAGGCGGCGAGGGGGCGGCGACGGCGGCGACCACATAGCCGACAGACCGGCGCCCAGGCCCAGTTCCTTGGAAGAGAAGTACAAATCCATCAGTGCAAGTGTTTTTTGGAGCATCTGTATATGTCGATGTATATGTGTATGTATATGTTTGCGTATGTATACATCTGTACAGCTAACGTCGATGGAATTCTCTTGCGAGGTGGACGCCATCGGCGGCTCGCGGGGCGGCGACGAGGGGAACAGCGACAGCGAGGCCCTTGGAGGGGGGGGGAGCGGCGGGCAAGCGCGCCCGCGGCGCGTGCGAGGGCTCTCCGCCGGGGGAGGAGGAGGAGGAGGAGGAGGGGGAGGAGGAGGAGGAGGAGGAGGAGGAGGAGGAGGAGGAGGAGGAGGACGAGGTGGAGGAGGAGGAGGAGGAGGAGGAGGAGGAGGAATAGGAGGAGGGGGGGAGATTGAGGAGGATGGATGAGGACGAGGAGGAGGAGGGGAAGGAGATGAAGGGGGAAGAGGAGGAGCAGGAAGAGAAGGAGGAGGAGGAGGAGGAGGCGGAGGAGGCGGAGGAGGAGGCGGAGGAGGCGGAAAAGGCGGAGGAGGAGGAGGAGGCAGAGGAGGAGGAGGAGGAGGAGGAGGAGGAGGAGGAGGAGGAGGAGGAGGAGGGGGATTGAATGGATGGTAGAGGAAAAGGAGGAGGATGGTCAGGGAAGATAACGAGGAGTAGGGGGGAGGAGCCTTGGCTGGGGCTCACGGTGGGACGCGCGCCTGCAAAGCGTGCGGAGGCACTTCTCCAGAGGCGTAGGGGAGGTGATTTCGAAAATGCTAGGCAGGAGGCCAAGATTTTGGACGGCTTGCTTGTTTCAATCCTGGCGTGCTTCCTCAGCGTCAGTGTCATACCCAGATCCAAAACGCTTCGTTTGTTCCTAAACAACTTGTCTTTAAGTGCTGTTTTTGTTCAGTGTGTTTCTCTTTTTATGCTTGTTCCCCTCTCTCCCTCTCAACATATGATATATACATACGTACATACACGTTTTCATGCGTGTTCTTTCAAAATCCAGTCAGGGAGCCAAGGCCCCGTCGGTGGTCTTTCGTGGCCCGCGTCCGTGGCCCCAAAGGACCCCCATTGCCCCAGGAACTGTCAGGAGTTATCTGGCGAGATTCACATGTTGAAAGGGAGCTATCCTCCATCTGTGTAGCCGTTGCACAAGCTTTCACATGGGGTCATGGGCATCGATTCCGAGCACGTATCTATCAAAAACCGCATGTTCAAAAAGAAACGAACCCCAATCTAGTAATTGCTCGAATTCCTTAAAATCAGTGCACGCATGGCGCAGAGGTGAAAACTGCATTGTGAAGACTGGCCGCCGCCCGACCAGGCAAATGTTGGACGGGTTTTAGACGAATGCACGCGGCGTGATAACGATATCCTCAAGTTTGAAGTTGAGCCACCCTCTGTCATTGTAACGCTGAATGTGCGCGGCGACAAAGCAAGCTACATTTTTTAAGAACGATGTAACCTCAATGCGTGTGGCTGGTGGAAGCTGACCGCCCGGCACGCCCAGTGGCGCGAATGGGGGACAGTTTCTTTTTAAGGAAGATGAATGGGGGAGGCGGGGGAGGAGGAGGAGAAGGCTCCCCCACCCCTCCCTCCTCCCTCCTTTCACTCATCCTCCGAGTCCGTCCTCCCTTCTGCCGGCGCCACCGCGAGCCCCCAGGGAGAGAGCAGATGACAGTTGGCTGCTTGGGGCGCTTGGTTCGAGCAGGCGGAGCCTCCCCCATGACGCACTGCACTGCTGCAAACACAGTCGCACCCAGCAGAGGTCTGGAGCCAGACCCCCACCCCTTCCGCCCAAAGTCGAGACGCCGAATAAGAAAACGTTCACCATCAGACTGGACCGCCGTGCGAGCCACCTGTTGGAGTCATTGCTTGCGTCTTAGGGCCGGCTCTTGTTGGAGCCCCTCTCGGCCATGGGCACGGGAGGCCCGCGAGACCGCATCCGTATGCCTACCTGCCAGTACGGCTGCTGGCGCTCTTCGTCTTCTTCCTTCCTCGTGTTCTCCTCTTGCTGCCGTCGTCCTGTTCACGTGCTCCTCATCCTTGTCCTTTTCTTCGCTTTCGCCAGTTCGTTTCCTCCTCATCCGAAGAAGAACCAACTGCATGAACATCCACTTTGGTAGCTCCGCGCGGACCTCTTGGACCTGGGCCGGGCCCCGGGGGCGGCGCCTCCAGCGCCGATCCGAGGCATCCGCGCTGACCTTCGACCGTTGAAGCCTAGGCAGTTCTTTCTTCTTCTACTTCTCCTCCCCATGCTGCTTTCCGATTCGCTTCCAAAGGGCGGAGGAGGAGGAGGCGGAGGAGAAGGAGGACCTTCGACTGTTGAAGTTTGGAGTTTCTGCAGCTCTCTCTTCTTCTGCCTCTCCTCCCCCGATGCTGTTTCCCTCTTCGCTTCCAGAGCTGCATCGGCAGAGCTGCGCCACGGGCCGGTGCGGGGGGTGGAGCGGGGGCGCGTGCGCTCTGCCCGCTGCTCGAGGTGCAGCGGACGATGCTGGAGATCGTCAACCAGCTGGACGGCTTCGAGGCGCGAGAGAGGGCTGCGCAGCAAAGAGGAGCATCGGGAGGAGAGGAAGGCAGGAGAGGAGAAAGGGGAGAGAAGGAGGAGAAGGAGGAGAACGAGGAGGAGGAGAAGGAGGAACAAGAGGAGAAACGTCACGTGGAGGAGGATGAAGCGGGAGGAGGAGGAGGCGGAGGAGGAGAGCAGGAGAGCAGGAACAATATTGGGTTCAGGGGGAGGAGGACGGATGGGGGGGAGGGAGGGAGGAAGAAGAGAAACGAGAAGGAGCAGACGGAGGAGGAGGAGGAGGAGGAAGGACACGGGGGGAGGGGAGGAGGAGGAGTAGGAGGAGGAGCAGGAGGAGCAGGAGGGCGGGGAGGTTGAGGAGGAGGAAGAGGAGGAGCAGGGGCATAATGAGGGAGGATGTTTAGGAGGAGGAGGAGGAGGAAGATGAGGAGGAGGTGGGGTAGGAGGAGGCGTTGAGGTAGTTTCTTTACCCAGTCCCCAATTGGATCCCTTCCCCGCTGTCCCCCCCCCATCCCCCCTATGTGTAGGTTCCACACCGTGGGAGACGTTAGTACAATGGTTGAGCAGTCTGAAATGCGAATAGGAGGAGGAGGAGGAGGAGGAGGAGGAGGAAAAGATGGTGATCGTGCTGGTGCTGGCGATGTTGCTGCTGATGGTGAAGATGACGATGGTGATTCTGATGCTGATGCTGATATTGATTATGCTAATGACGATGATGCAGATGACGATGACGTGGAGGATCATGCTGATGATGATGATGATGATGATGATGATGATGATGATGATGATGATGATGATGCAGAGGATGAAAACGATGCTGCTGATTGTGATGATGATGCTGATTGCGATGCTGATGTTGCTGAAAATGCTGTTGATGATGCTGCTGATGATGCTGCTGATGATGATGAGGTTGTCGATGTTGCTGATGATGATAATGATGATGCTGCTGATGATGATCATGCTACTGACGATGGTGATGACGATGGTGATGATGCTGATGAAGATAGTGACTGTGTTCATGGGGATGGTGGTGGTGATGACGATGGTGATGGTGGTGGTGGTGATGAAGCTGATCAGGATAATGGTGTGGATGAGTGCGCTGATGATGATGATGATGATGATGATGATGATGATGACGATGCTGATAATGATGATGATGATGCTGATGATGATGATGCTGATGATGATGATGGCGACGATGTGGATGATCCTGATTATGATGATGATGCTGATAAAGAAGATGATGAACCTGATGGTTGTGATGGTGCTGCTGCTGATGATGATGGTTGTGATGACGATGAAGAGGATGATCATCATGATGATGACCGTGATGATGATGACGATGATGATGATGATGATGATGATGATGATGATGATGATGATGATGAAGTCGATGATGATGATGATGGTGATGATGGTGGTGGTGGTGATGATAAGAATAGCGATGGTGGTGATGATGCTGCTGCTGGTGATGATGATGTTGGTTACGATGACGGTGATGGTGATCGTGGTGCTGATAATGATTCTTCTGCTGCTGCTGCTGCTGCTGCTGCTGCTGCTGCTGCTGCTGCTGCGCGCCGCCGTTGGCGAGCGCGGTGGGGGGATGCCTCGCGAGGCGCTCGCAAGCAAGGACGGCTGGGCAGAGGAATGGCAGACGCTGGTGGTAAGCTCTCCTCCCCTCCTCCTCCACCTCCACCTCCATTCCTTTCTCCTCTTCCATCCCTCCTCCTCCTCATCCTCCTCCTTCTCCTCCGCTTTCTCCCTCTCCCATTTTCCCCCCACCTCCCACTCCTCCCTGAGGGCTGGGCAAGGCTGGGCAGAGGAAGGCGACGGGCTCAGCGCGGCGAGCGCAGTGGGGGGATGCCGTGCGAGGGCGCCTGCAAGTAAGGAGGATTCAACAACAGAGGACGGCGGAAGGCTTAGCGCGGCGAGCGCGGTGTGGGGATGTCGTGCGAGGGCGCTCGCAAGCAAGGCAGGTTGAGCAGAGGAAGGCAGCTGGGCGGGAGGGAGGGAGAAGGAATAAGGCGTGCAGCGTGGAGGAGGAGTGGAGTAGTGCAGACAGGAGAAGGACGGGGAGGGACAGGAGGCCCGCTCCTCCTTACAGCACGGCGCCTCCCCGACCGCGCGCGTTGCTTCGTGCTTCCACATCACAGATCACGCATTGCATCCAGGACGGCGACGATCACGACGTTGATGGCGATGGCGGCGACGACGACGTCGACGACGACGACACGGAAGAGGGCGGCGACGTTGATGGCGACGGCGAGGGGGACGACGACGTCGACGGCAACGGCCGTGGCGACGGCGACGGCGACGGTGGCGGCGGCGGCGGCGACTGCGGCGACGACGACGGCGTTGACGACGACGACGACGGCGACGCAGACGGCGTGAAACGACGGCGGCGACGATGGCGGCGACGACGGCGGCGGTAGCGACGGCAAATGGTGGCTGCGAGGCGCGGGGCAACGTGAAGATCCTCATGGCCACCAACCGACCGGACACCCTCGACCCGGCCTTGCTCCGGCCTGGCCGCCTCGACAGGAAGATCGAGTTCGGGCTGCCGGAGATCTTCCCTGCCGTCGTCGCCCGCCCTCCTCCTTCTCACTCTCCTCACTTTTCCTCCTCCTCCTCCTCCTCCTCCTGCTCCTCCTCCTCCTTCTCTTTGTCTGTCTCCTTCTACTGCTTCTCTTTGGCTGTATCTTTTTTCTACTCCTTACGCTGACACTCCCCCTCCTCCTCCGTAGCCATGTCAAGCTGAAGTCTTTCAAGTCAGGCCCATCGCTCATGTCGCTCCGCCGCCGGTTTGCTGTGCTGCTGCGCGGCGGGGTGCAAGACCTTAATCTCGTTCGGCTTGGGGACGGCTGCGAGCGGGTTCCAAAGTTGGATCCTTAGGACGCGATCGCAGAGAAGTGAGGCGGCGCGGCGTGCGCAGGAGGCCACCGATGCCGCTATTCGTGACCCCACTGCCAGGGCCAACATCCTCGTGGGGCGGCTGGAGATGGCGGAGACGGCCCTGGACGACGTCGTCGACGATTCGGACCTGGCGGAAGGGCGCCAGGCGCTCCCTCTGGCCCTGCGGGGATTGACCGCAGGTCAAGCACGCCCACTCCAAGGCCCCGAGCCCCCACACTGGCATCACTCCCGCCGACCGACCGACCGTTCACCTCCCGTGATATGATCCAGCCCCGACGGAGACAGTGGGAGCAAGAGCCCTCGTGGACCGAACACTTTCTTCGTAACGTCGCTCTCCACGCCGCTGCTCCTGGCCTGCGCGGGCCGCTCCCTTCGACGGGCGCTCCGCGGCTCCGCAGCGCTCCGCAGGGACCGCGGCTGGACGGCCCGCGCCAGGGAGCGCGGGAGGGCCGGGCCCAGCGCAGCCGCTTGCTGAAGGCGGCGTCCCCGCGCTGCGGGATGAGCTGCCTCGGCGATCTCCACCTGCGCCGCCTGCGCCACGAAGGGGGGGGCCCCACGACCTGCCGTGCAGGGCTCGGGCCCTCCTCGGCGCCGAGAAGCGCGGCCGCCGGAGCAGGGGCCGCAGTCTCGCCCGCCACTGGCGGGGGGGGGGGGGCACCAGCGAACGGCTTGGCCTCGTCAGCCTCCCGATGCTGCGCCAGGCCGAGGAGGCTGCCCCCTCGAGTGAATGCTTGCCAGGCCTCGCGAAGAGTTGCCGCTGCCCTGCTGCTCTTGAGAGCTCCGCTGGCTCTGGGCGCCCCGCTGTCGAGGTCGACACACGGCGTGGACTTGATCACGACATGTCGTGCAGACGTGCGACGCAGTTGGATCGGGGTCGAATGCGCAGCTGGCTCGCGGCGGCCCTCGCCTCGGGCACTCCGCGCAGCTCGGGCTCGAGCGCAAGGAGTTGGACCCCGTGGGCACCCGATCCTGAGGACCCCCGCGGGTTTCGGACGACCTCCCTGACCTCCACGACAGCCGCCGCAAAACAAAGGAAGGCGGATTTGGAAGTGCGCTGTGCTCGGCGTCCCTCGCCCTGCTTCGTGCACGCAGGTTGCCTGCATGGCCTGCCGTCGTCGGGGTCGTCAGAACGGGGTCGTCTGCTCCGATACTGGCGCGTAAGCTGCCCGCGTAAGCTCGCGCGTAGGCGCCCTCGTCTCCCAAGCAGCGTGCCCGGTTGGGGTGCAGGCACTTCGCCTGCCTCCTCGTCCTCCTCTTCCCTCTCCGCCTCCTTCTCCGATGGAGTTGTGTTCTACCGCGCTGTCTGCTCTTGGGTTGAGCTCTCGAGAAGTGAAGCAGCGCGGGCCGCGGCTGCTCCTCGGAGAGCCACGAGAGAGCCTTCTCCGATGGAGTGTTCTGCCGCGCTGTCTGCTCTTGGGCTGAGCTCTCGAGACGAAGTGGAGGGGGGCTGGCAGGCGCGAGCCTGCGGCGCGGGCCGCGGCTGCCTCTCGGAGAGCCACGGGAGAGCACGACCCACAAGGCGACGGTCATTTTTTTTTGGGGGGGGGGCGCGGGGTAACCTCTCGGCAGTCCCCGCAGGCGCGAGCTTGAAGCGCGTGCCGCGGCTGCTTCTCGGAGAGCTACAGGAGAGCCCGACCCACAAGGCGATGTATTTTTTTGGGGGGGGGGGACGGGGTATCCTCTCGGTGGGCCCCGCATGGGATGGCGCCCTGCGTGCGGGGAGCAACAAGTTCCCTTCGAATGGAGGCCCCTGTCCCGTTTTCCTGTTGGCCCCCCTTGACTCTTTCCTTCTACGGGCCGTGAATTTCCTCCTCTTCCTCCTCCTCCTCCTCCTCCTCCTCCTCCTCATCCCCCTCCCCCTCCTCCTCCTCCTCCTCCTCCTCCTTCTCCTCCCCCTCCTCCTCCTCCTCTCCTCCTCCTCCTCCTCCTCCCCTCCTCCTCCTTGTCTTCCTCCTTGTCCTCCTCCTCCTCCCCCTCCTCCTCCTCCTCCTCCTCCTCCTCCTGCTCCTCCTCCTCCTGCTCCTCCTTCTCCTCCTCCTCCTCTCCCCACCCCCCTCTTGGGGCCCCAGGACCTCGATGGCCGGACTCACATCTTCAAGATCAAGGCGAAGACGATGGCCATGGACCGGGACATCCGGTACGAGCTCTTGGCCCGCCTGTGCCCGAACACCACTGGCGCCGAGCTGACGAGCGTGTGCACCGAGGCCCATACGCGCGCCAGCCTCCCCCTTCTTCCTCTTCCCCCTCCTCCTACTTATCCCTATCTACCCTCCTACGCCTGCCCCTCTTGCTCCACCTCCTCCTCCTCCTCCTTCTCCTCCTCCTCCTCCTCCTCCTCCTCATCATCATCATACTCCTACTCCTACTGCTGCTCCTCCTCCTCCTCCTCGTCCTCCTGCGCCTCCTCCTCCTCCTCCTCCTCCACCTCCTCCTCCTCCTCATCCTCATCCTCATCCTCCTCCTTCTCCCCCTAGGACAGGAACCCGAGGTGGGGATTGATCCAGAACCACCACCTGGGTGAGCGTGGATCTGGATGGACTTCGGGGGGGGGATACACCATTCCCATGTCCTGTCGTTTCTTTCGTCGTCGATCCTCCCTCCTTCCCTTCCTCTCCCCTGCTGTGTCACCCTCGAATGCCGCGTCATCCACCGTGGACAGAAGAGGCGCGCCGCCCCTGTTCTTGTCTTTCTCCTGCCTCACAGGGGCAGTCAGAGGCAGTACGAGCCAGAACACAGACGTTCGTCTCATGCCAGCATCCAACCACCATCTGCCGCTCAACTTTCTCGGCCTCCGTCCCTCCCTCCTCGCCTGCGTCGTCCTCCTCCTCATCCTCCTCATCTTCCTCCTCATCCTCCTCCTCCTTCGTCGAGTGTCACCCAATATATGTTTCACGCCACAGTGCTCCATTTCCCATCCAGGGGCACTGCCGGGGAGCAGGACCCGCACCGCCTCCCTGCGGGTCGAAATCCTGGTCTCCTCCTCCTCCCCCTCCTCCTCCTTTCTTCCTCCTCCTCCTCCTCCTCCTCCTCCTCTCGAAACTCGGATGTCCACGCGGATTGCCTGGGTCGGCGTCGGACCCCCCCATGGCGGCGCCTCCAGCCCCACTCCGCTGGCCCTGGCGCGCTCCAGGCGCGGGGGAAGGGGGGCCCCAGCGCCGATCCAGGAAGTCCACGCCGTCCTCAGAAAGTGAAGCTGTTGTGTAGTTGCCTCTTCTATCACCGTCATCATCACAAACTCGATCTGCATCACTATCACACGTTCGATCCCCCTCAATAACACCTCTTGCATGTTGTTGTTTCAGGTTCGCTGCTTCTCGTGGCTGGTTCTGATGGTTCTCGCCGCAATCGGCGGCTGGCGCTTTTGGCCCTTTCTGTGCTGGGGGCCATTGGAGAGCTCCAGAGAGTTGCCCTTCGGAAAACTCCCCTGGGGTCTCTAGATGTCTCCCCCAGAGGTCTTCGGAGAATGTCGGAGGTTCTGTGGGGGTCCGTGGGCTCGTAAGCTCGAGGCGTCGCGATAATAATATAGACGCGATCTGCAGAAGGGCGCGTGCATGTGCGACCGAAGCGTTGGGCGCAGCGCTCCAGAAGCGCGTTTCATAGTGTGTTAGTGTGCCTGGCACGCCTCACAACGCCGTGGCAGGCGTCCGCAAGGAAGAGTTTGCGCGGATTGTAGTGTCCTCTCCCTAGGTAAAACGCTGTTCCAGGATGCGTTTTGCGCCTCAGCTCTTTGCTTCGATTTCGGAGCGTTCGTGTAAGGGACTGGATGTCGAGTACTCTCGGCTTCCCTTTTGAGTTGTTCGCTTCTTGGCATTCTGTGTCGAGCCCTTCGAGAACGCGGACCAGGTAACACATCAACTTCATGCAATCATTAAGACACAGTAGGTTACTTAGGGCGCGCATTCTTTAATGATAAATGAGGTGTTCGGCAGTTAGCGTTACCGTTCGTCAGCATGTGAATATTCGCCTTTTCCAGTAGAGGTGATGTGACTTTTGAAGGCTAGTCGATATAACATTACATACACTTGGTGATGTATTTAATGGCGCTACGGAAAAATTGTGGTGCAGTTGTTGTCGTTTGTGTTGTTTCTCTCTCTCTCTCTTTCTCTCTCTCTCTCTCTCTCTTCTTGTTTATCTCTACTGTGAAGGAGATGGCGGGGAGGCGGGCCAGCAGGCAGCAGCAGGGAGCGAGGCGAAGTCGTCCTGCCGTCTGCTCGGCACGGCGACCTCTTGAGGCCTGCCCGGATGCCGCCGTGCAGGGCAAGAGCAAGCGGAGCGAGGAGGACGGACGAGTGGAGGAGGAGGGTGGGGAGGAGGAGGGTGGGTGAGGGCGGGGGCGGGGGCGTAGGTCGGGTGAGGTGGGGCGGGGGAGGGAGGAGAAACATGGGGTGGGGGGGTGGAGGAGGGTGCGGGGGGGTAGAGGAGGAGGGAAAGGAGGAGGAGGAGGAGGAGGAGGAAGAGGAAGAGGAGGAGGAGGAAGAGGAGCAGAACGAGGACGGAAAGGAGGAGGAGAAGAGGACAAGGATGGGAAGAGAGGGGTGGGCGGGGTCGGGGGCGGATATCGTGGCAGTGGTCGATGGGGGTTGCAGTCGTCGTCCCGGCGCTCTCGTTGCTGATGTTTCTCCTCCTTCACATCGTTATCCTCCCTCTCCCCTTTCGTATTCCCTCTGTTCCTCTCCTGCTCCTGGCTCCGGCCCATCTTGCCAATTACGCAGGTCGTACGCAGAGGGGGGTATCGGGAGTGGTGGGGTTACGACAATTGCGGCGTGCAGCCAGCTTCGGCCCCGCCGCCGGGCGCTTCCTCGACGCAGCGTCGCCCCTGGCGCTGGGAGACGCCCGAGAAACCGGCTGCGTGAGCTGATTCGCCAACCCCCCCTTCTCATCCCCAGCCAGTCATCCGTTCATCCCGATCGCCTCGTCCGCCCCGGGCTTTTCATTTGGGTGTTCGATCATGGACCCCGTGTTGAACACAACCCGCCGCAGCCAGAAGACCGCCGGAGACAGTCGGAAGCCATCCGCAGACCGCGCAAAGCCGAGTGGGTTTAAGTGGCCCGTGGTCGAATACGCAGCCCATTCCCCTTCCCGCTTCCCCCCCCTTCCCACAGAGGGCGCCGCAAAACACCACCCGAGGCCGGGATGTACGCCATCCGCGCGCGCAGGAAGAGCATCTCGGAGAAGGACCGCGGCCGAGCCCCGGGCGGGCCCGCTCTCAGGGCACCCCCCTTGGCAGGTGCCCGGGGGCGGCGGAGCGGGTCGCTGGCCGACAGAGCGGTGAGTCGGCGGCGCTCACATTCGGGGGTGGACAGACCTCCTACCCTGACACGTCGATTAAGGAATTGGCCGTTTTCGGTTCGCGAGAGGGCGTCGCGGCCGTCATTTTTGCGGGTCCAGGTCCGTCGGTTTCGGTCCCAGGCCGTTTTCACTAAGGGGAGGTCTACTAAAGGGAGGTTTGTCCACCGCCGACACATGTCAGGAGGGGGAAAATCGCACAGACACGACTGATCGTCGACTCCCAGGAAAGTACAAGAAAATATGGGAAGTGGGGGGGGGGGGGGGGGGGGAAACCTCGGGGGGACTCGTGGGATTCGTGTCTGTTTCTCTCTGTGTGTCCCCGGGCCCCTTTTCCCGCGGGGGAGCGGCGCGGGGCGGAGGGCGGCCTCCCAAGGAATCGCGCAGGGACAGTGTCAAGGGTGCAGAGGGGGGGGGTGCAGTCTCGAGGCTCGAGGCTGTCGAGCGCCTTCGTCGGACCTCGGTGGGGGGCGCTCCAGCCGTGGGGTGCTGCTCTCCACAGGCGCTGGGCCTCGGCGAGAGCGCTCCGGGGGTGCAGGGAGCGTCCCGGGTGTGGCTGCCGGGGAGCCGAGCTGGGACCTCTGGAAGCCCAGTGGGGCGTTCCTGAAGGGGCTTTGCCTTGGAGGATCGAGGGAGTCGTCGTCTCTGCCGCGGGCGGAGGGTCGGCGGAGAGGTGGAGCGAGGCCGCCTCCGCCGGCGGAGGCTGGCAGGAGCTCGGCGGGAGGCGGCGGAAGTAAAAGCTGCGCCCCTCTAAGAGGTAGAGCGTTGGTGGCTTCCGGGTGTCCGGAATCGCTCGAGTGGCAACGTTAGAAGGGGATTGGTTCACGGGGGGATGCGTCCACCCACAATCGCCCATTGGGCCCACCCCGTGCCAGAACGTCCGGATTCGCCATCCAACGTCTGTTCCCGACCAGTCGGCGACGTGTCGCCGCTTCCATGTCGATGTCCCCCCTCTGAGTCAGCCCCCCCCCCCGCACAGTCGGGCCGCTGAAGAAGGAACCCTTTTCGTTTGGGAGGGGCTCCGTGTTCTTCAGTTGCTTTACAGCGCTCCTTGGGTTGTCCTGAGGAAATCCATGGAACATCGGAGCTTACCTCAGGGGAAACAGGGGCCTCGTTCCTTATGTATCGTTCCTCAGGTATCGCTCCGGCATCCACCCGCCCCGCCCCCGTCCAGCCCGTTCCCGCCCCCGCCCCGCCCTTCCTTCCGTTATGTCGGGCGTGTCCCCGTGCAGGGGGATTTTCGACGAAAAATATAGAATACCCCAAAAATTCCCCCAAAAGATCAACACATATTTTTAAAAATAGTTCCCAAACTATTTTTGTACAATTTTTTTTCCACGTCTCCCTGCGGTGGGGGGAGGGTAAATATACCCCCGCGTCGCGCGCGCTGCCCCGAGGGCGCTTGTCGGCCGAACGCGAGGCTGGCGCCCTCGGTGCGCGCGTCGCGGGCCGCCGTGGCGGCTTTTGTTTCCGTATGACCGTGTCAGTATGACCGTGTCAATGAGGCCGTGTCAATGCGACCGTGCCTGGGCCGTGTCAATGCGACCGTGCCAATACGACCGTGTCAGTGCGACCGTGTCGATAAAGCCGTGTCAATGCGACCGTGCTATGGCCGTGTCAATGCGACCGTGCCAATACGACCGTGTCAGTGAGACCGGGTCAATAAGGCCGTGTCAATGTGACCGTGCCTGGGCCGTGTCAATGCGACCGTGCCAATACGACCGTGTCAGTGCGACCGTGTCGATAAAGCCGTGTCAATGCGACCGTGCTATGGCCGTGTCAATGCGACCGTGCCAGTATGACCGCGTCAATGTGACCGTGTTGATGCGGCCGTGTCAATGCGACCGTGCCTGGGCCGTGTCGACGCGACCGCGCCAGTAAGATCGCGTCAATGCGACCGCGTCTGTAAGGCCGTGTCAATGCGACCGCGTCTTTTCGATTGCGTCAACGCAACGCGTCAATTACGCCGTGTCGTTGCGACCGTGCCAATTTCTCCGCGTCACTGCGTCCGTGTCTTGTGGGGCGTGTCAAGGGGACCGTGCCGTTGCGACCATGTCAACGCGTCCGTCTCGCCGCGACCGTATCAATGCGAATGTGTAAAAGCGAATGCGTCATTGCGACCGCGTCAGCGCGACCGTGTCAGTGCGACCACGCCAGTATTACCGCGTCAATGCGACCGGTTTCCGCCGCCCAGCATGTTGACATTCGTCAGGAGACGCGCGCAATGATCGTTGTTACGCGACGGAGCCAGCAGTGCGCGCAGGCAGAAGACGCGAGCCGCATACGCCGTTGGGCGCGCCGCGGCCGCACCAGCGATGTGCGCTGCAACGCCCACGCTTTCCATGAGCCTGGCTGATTTTCTTGCGGCCCATGATGATACAAGCCGCGGCGCCGAGTGGCTTCGGCAGTGCGCAGCCCTATGCCAGGCGCCGCGAGCGGCTGCGAATGCCGCCACGACGCGCCAGTGCCTCGCGCGCAGGACAATGAGTTGGAGTCAGTGCGTGATCTTGCGTTTGCAGATCCCGGCGCACTGCAGGGCAACCCGTCCGCGGGTAAGCGCTCCTTCTTAGCCAGAGTGATGGCTGCCGCGAAGTCTCTGACAGCGGAGGAACAGCGCGCGGCTGATCCGGCCAGCGCAGGCAGCGCGGCCGGGAGCGGGTCAGCACCTGAGCCGATGTGCCACGTGGACATTCAGGCGAAGTTGCAAGGAGGCGCTCTGAAGGATGTGGGCCAGGCGTTTTGGCCGCGGTCCGCGGCGGTCGACGCCCTCGAGACGGACGTGAAGCGGCTGCAGCGTCGCGGCATCAAGCGGCCATTTGTGTTCGCTGACCTGAAGAAGTTCTTGCCGTCCTGGGCAGAATCGAAGAGCGCGAAAGAGGAGGCTGATGAGGGCCCGCCCATGTCTCGGGATCTTCGCGACCTTTCGCGCGCGCTCGGCGTAGCGAACCCAGTCAAAGCGAAGTCGCTCACTTTCACGCAATGGCATGCCGCCTTCGACAGGTGCACGCGTCTGCGCGCGGGGCGCGCACCCAAGAGCAACGGCGTCGTCCGAGCGCGTAGGTACGCCATCGCTTGCGTCTGCACGGAGCAGATGACGCTGGCTGCGACGATTCGCCACCGCCAGAACGTCATGAAGGCCCGCCTATCGCCGTTGCTCTGCGGATCCAGCGGCGCGAGTGCGATGCGCGCGCGGCGCGGCAGGTGGCCGCGCAGGCGCCCAATGCTAATCGGAGTGGCGCGCTGGGGCTCGTATACGATGAGATTTGCCGGCGCACTTGGGCAGAGAGGTCTCGCGCCGGTGATGATTCCCTCGACATCGAAACTGTCGTGGCAACGATCGATGTGACTCTCTTGGGCGAGGCAGAGGCCGCGTACGATCGCGAAAGTCAGGAGCGCTCAGCCCCCCGCGGGGGCAAGGGTGCCAAGGGCGGCGGAAAACCCGGCAAGGGCGGCGGCAAGGGCGCCAAGGGCGGCGGCAAGGGCAAGTTCCCGCCTGCGCCCCCGGCGGCGCCGAACGACCGCGGCGAGTACGGGGAGCCGCGGGCCAAGAGAGCCAGGCATCACGAGCGCTGATCAACGTTCCTGCGCCGCGCAGGCGCGGGTCGGTGCGCGCGCGCGCGACGGCGGTAGCCGGACGGCGCGCAGGCGCAGCTGAGAGTCCAGCGGTGACATGTGAAGCGTGCCGCGGACAGGAGGCTGGAAGCGCGGCGCACCTACATGTATGTCGCGCGCGGTGGCGTCGCGCTTGCGCAGGCTACCAATTCGGTGTGGACGCGCGGGGCGCAGCCTACACCGGTTGTTTCACTGGAAGAAGTTGCCGGCGCGGGCGCTCCCGCGGTGGGCGGGGTGCAAGCCCATTTGTCGAAAGGCCCCATCGCGTATCCGTCTTTGCTCCCGCGCGCGCGCGTTAAAAATCTGTCGCGTTGTAGGAGAGCTTGACGCTGGCGACGTGCAGAAGATAGAATTTATCAACTGTGCAATGAAGGACGGATTTCACATCGCGCCATCGCGCGGGATTGAGGAAGACGTTCGCTGCGCCATAGAGTGGGAAGCGTCCAGAGACAGCGTAGAGGTTATGCGTCTGCGCGACAATATGCTATCACGCCTGGAAGCGTGGGGACAAGCGTTACGACGTGACGGGGCCGTCGAGCAATGGTTCGCCGGCGCTGACGACGCGACGCGCGCCGTGTCCGCCGACGTGAATGGGCCGCTTTTAGCTGCTCTGCTCGACATGACGAGCTACGATGACACGGCCGCGGCTGATCTGTTCCGCTACGGCGCGCCTTTGCTCGGAAAGCTGCCCCATGCGGGCAGAGGGCCCGCAAAGAAATTCCCGGAGCCCACGTCGTCCGAGGAGTTGCTGACCTCCTCCCCCGTGCACAATAGAGCCATTTTGTCTTCCTTGCGAGAGGACGTGAACTCGTCTGCGATCCACGAGGGCGCGCTCGCCGATGCGTCTCTGTCGCGGATGACCGCTCCGGTTGTGCTGGCCAAGGCGGACTTGGGCAGGGTGCGTCTGTCCCCGCGTTTCTCCATTGTGCAGGGCGTCAAGCCGGATGGCGCGCCCAAGGTTCGCGTAGTAGACGATGAATCGAGAGGGGGCATCAACTCGGCGTGCCAGCCCGCCGAGAGGTTGTTGCTGGACGGGGCTGACGTTTTGGTGGACGCCCTGCGCTGCTATCACGGTCTGCGCGGGCACGCACCGGCACTGTTTAAGGCTGACATCGACTCCGCTTACCGGCGTGTGCCTATCGCTCCTGAACACAGGCTCGGGATTTCCGGGTGCCCCCCCCCGTTAAAAGCATCGACCTGGGGGCTCGTGTCGGGGTTCCAGAGGAACCCGGCGTTTGCGGTGTCGATGTCGGCCTTGCCACAGGTGGGCAGCTTACAGCACGTATTTGCACGACGGAGACATTTGGGTCACTGGTCACCTGGCGTTGATGTTCGGCGCCCTGGCTGCCGTCTTTGGGTGGGACCGAGTCGGAGCTGCCTTGGCGCACCTCGCCCGCAAGCTCTTAAAGATTCCCACCCTCCGATACGTGGACGATTTCTTTGGGCCGTGCGCACCCGCAACTAAAGAGCATACCATGGCATCGCTGGCCAGACTAGTGCGCCTGCTCCTAGGTCCAGGAGCGGTTTCCGATAAGAAGCTGGAATGTGGCGACGAGCTGGAGATTTTGGGCCTGCATGTGTCCTTTTCTCTCAGCGGGATCAACTTGTTTCCCGCGCCCAAGAAGGTGCGCAAGTGGCTTTTCTTGATCAAGCAAGCGCTCGACTGCGGGACACTATGTGCCGGCCAAGCCAGCAAGCTGGCCGGCGCTCTCAGCTGGGCAGGTCAACATTGCTTCGAGCGGCTAGGGCGTGCGATGATTGCAGCCCCTGTTCGCGCAGCAGAATGCGCGACGGGGTGTCGTTCGCGCCCCGCTCAACTTGGCGCTGTCATGGTGGGCGGAGGTGCTGGCCCTCGGCATCCATCAGTCCAAGCCGTGGGCGCAGCTGGAACGGCAAGAAGTGCACTTGTTCGCTGACGCAAGGGGCGGGTCCGATCCACGGCTCGCCGCCGTGCTGTTCGTCGATGGTCGCCCCTTCTGGTCCGACGCCCCTCCAGACCAGGAGCTGCTGGAGGACTTGGCGCCGCGCCGGGACTCTCAGATTATGGCGTTAGAACTGCTCGCTATAGCGCTGGGATTAGCTACCTTTAGTGAACTGCTGGCGGACCGCCGAGTGGTGATTTGGTCCGACAATGTGGGCGCAGAAGGGGCAGTGCGGAGCGGTCGCGCTTCCGCTTGGGACCACTCCCGCATCATTCACGCCATGTGGTTCCTCATCGCACGCACCCGGTGTTCGCCGTGGTTTGCGCGGGTCCCATCAGCAGAGAACATCGCCGACCTTCCGTCGCGGGAGGAGTACGAGTTGCTACGTGTTCTTGGGGCGAACTTCGTGACGCCGCGCTTACGCGCGGCTGAGTTCTTCGCACCGGAGACGTTTCTGGCCCGCGCTCTGCCGGCGGGAGCGCGCCGTCGCGCGTCGTCGCGCCCCGCGAGCGCCGTTGCGCATCGAAGGCGGCACGAAGCAACGAAGGCGAGTGAGCCGCTGTCCCGCGTCGAGCCCGTTGCGAGCCATGCCTCGCGCGTGCCTTGCGAGGGCGGCCCGCGCGAGTTGATGCCAAAAGCCGACAGTGGAAGCTGCGTCGTTAACCGGCCCCATCGATGGGCCCCTGGTCGGTTGTCCTATGCGTCAGCGCGCGGTCCCAGCGCAGCCAGCGACGGGCGCTCAGTCGAGCGATAAGCCATGACGTTGTTTCATGAGGTCCGCGGCGTCCTGCCAGAGCTTTCACCCATGGTTACCTTTGCGTTGATCGAGTTGCTGCGGCGCCAGGACATAACGCATCTCAGAGATCTGCAGCTAGCGCGCGTCGATTGGTTCGAACCGGTGTCTGCCGCAGAAGGGGAACGAGGCGTCAGCCCTGACGCCCTGCGCGTAGCGCTGTCAGAGTTAATTAACGAAGCGAAGAAGCCATCTGCCGTCGTGCGCGGCGCAAAGGACGAACCTCCGCCTGCACCCGACGTGCATCAGCGCGAGTGCCGCAGCCGCAGTCGCCCTGCCAGGCGGCGAGCTGCCAAGTGCGATGAGCTTTCGGCGGCTTGCGGTGCTGTGCGGGACCTTGAGCTGGCCGTCAGCATAGCGCGCCAGTGCACCATCGAGCCGCGCGCGGGCCCCCGCCGTGAAGTCGAGGCCCTGCGGCAGGGCCTCGCCCAGCGAAGCTTCAGCGAATGGTCGAATTCGGCTCGGGTCGCCGCGATTCTGGGCAGCTGCCCGAAAACGTGGCCCAGCGTAGTCAGCGCCTTCCGCTGCTGGGCGACTTTCGCCATGACCGTGCTCGGCTGCGACGCGGGGGAAGTGATTCCGCCGTCGCCCGAGGGCCTTGCATTGTGGAGCACATGCTTCCGTTGTAAAGGAACATTCGACAACTATATTTCGCACGTCAGATTAGTCTGCATCCTGTTGCGCGTCCCGCTGGACGCGCTGAGCGACCCGGCAGTCGAGCGCGCGGCTCGCGCGGTGCAAGCGCGAAACACTTGGCAGGCCAGGCCCAAGATGTTTATTCGGGAGGCGCTCCTCGCCAGATTACTGAAGCATCTCGAACGCCACCAATCGGGGCGCGAGCTGCAGATGCTTTTCTTGACGGCGTACATATTCCTGTTGCGATTGCCGTCGGAAGCACTGCCGATGCACGTCGCTCGGGACGGCGATCCGCCGCGGGCGGTCGAGCCGAAGAGCTGCCTACGCCTGCATGACGGCTCGATCTCGCTGACGTTGCTTTGGCGCAAGAATCGCGCCACGCCGCTCACGATGACGCGCACGTGCTGGTGCGCGCGCTGTCCATCAACGTGCCCCGTGCACGCGCTGGGGAAATTCTGCGCCGACAGCGCGGCCCAGCAGCCTTTTGCGGGTTTCCGCCCGGACGCTGTCCTATCGGCGTTGAGAGCGGCCCTGCAAGAGCTCGGGGTGCCGCGGCACGATGCCTATCGCACCCGCGATTTTCGTCGGGGCCACGCCCAAGACATGGCGGTGCGTGGCTCGCGGCTGGCCGACATCCTTCGCGCCGGAGATTGGCGGTCCGCCGCCTTCCTGTCATATTTAGACAGGGATGCGCTTGAGGACAGCGCCGTCAGGGAAGCGCACGGCGGCGCTTCGTCCAGCGACGAAGACAAGGACTGAGGTGGCTGTGAGCCTATAGAACACCTTCGGCGAGAACAGCGTTGGGTTTTCCTCGCGCGCAGGTGCAGCAAGGGCCTTGGGTGTCGCTGCACCCGCGCGCTCCCGCGGGGAGCGGCGAGCGACGAGTGCGCCGCTCGCCCCCCCCCGCGGGCGCGTGCCTACCCAACGCGCAGCGCTCCCCGCGCTCTCCCCCAACCCTCGGGTTTTCCAGGGTAGCGTCTTTTGTGGGCGAGAACACAACGCAGTTTTGTTCGTTGTCACAAAAACGCGGACCTGGGAACCTTCTACCCCTGCCGCCCCGCCGCTGGCGCCGCGGTTCGCCGCGGTGCCTGTGGTGGGGCGGGTTGGGTCGGTTGGGGGGTGCGTTTGGGGTGGCTCGCCTCAGGTCTTCATGGACTTCGTGTTCCTCGTCTTGTTCGTGTTCTTTGTCCACGTCTCCCTGCGGTGGGGGGAGGGTAAATATACCCCCGCGTCGCGCGCGCTGCCCCGAGGGCGCTTGTCGGCCGAACGCGAGGCTGGCGCCCTCGGTGCGCGCGTCGCGGGCCGCCGTGGCGGCTTTTGTTTCCCCTCACCCTTCGCCGCTCCTTTGGTTGGGGTGGGGCGCGGGGTGTCGCTGCACCCGCGCGCTCCCGCGGGGAGCGGCGAGCGACGAGTGCGCCGCTCGCCCCCCCCCGCGGGCGCGTGCCTACCCAACGCGCAGCGCTCCCCGCGCTCTCCCCCAACCCTCGGGTTTTCCAGGGTAGCGTCTTTTGTGAGTATTTTTGGAATGTATTTTGATTTTTCGTGGAAAATCCCCCTGTAGGGGGACAGGCCCGACTTAACCCTTCCGTTACCCCACCCCACCCGCTCGCTCGCGCGGCGGCCCTGCTCCATCAGTGGCCCGGCCGCCCGACCGGGACCCGCCCAGCAGGGTCCGCCCGGCCGCCCCGCCCGCGGGGGGATGGGGTGATTCAGCGGGGAGGGGGGGGGCATGGTGGGAGGAGTAGAAGGAGTAGGGAGGAGGACGGTGGAGGAGGAGGAGGAGGAGGAGGAGGAGGAGAAAGAGGAGTAGGGAGGAGGAGGGAGGAGGAGGGAGGAGGAGGAGGAGGAAGAAGAGGAGAAGAGAAGGAGAAGGAGGAGTAGGGAGGAGTAGGGAAGAGGAGGAGGAGGATTACGAATCATAGTATAAACAAGAGCCATCACGGGTCCAGGGGTCACGGAGTACGTGAGGGGTGTGCCGAAGTCAGGATTCATTCAGCCGTCTCGAGGGCCAGTTGAGGGCCTCGTGGGAGTGCATGGGCCACGAAGTGCGCGAAGGTTCCGAGAGGGGTTGCCCTTGAGACATCTTGAGGGGCCAGCTGAGAGCCCCTGGGTCTCCATTGGGCAGGACGTGCGCGATGGATGTTCCGAGATGAGGATCCGTTCAGCCGTCTTGAAAGCCAGCTCGTGGCTTGTGGAGGTTCAGGAAGGCAGTCGCGCGTCGTGAGCTGTGTGCGCGTGTGTGTGTGTGTGTGTGTGTGTGTGTGCGCGCGTGTGCGCGTGTGCCGAACTCAGGCCCCATTAAGCCATCTTGAACGGCCAGCAGAGGGACTAACTTATGGGCGCACGAGGCACAGAGTGTGTGGAGGGTGCGCCAGAATGCGGATCTCTCTTCAGCCGTCTTGAGGCTCAACTGCTGGACTCTGGAGTAGAAGTCCTGAGGCACGACGTGCGTGACTCTGGACTCTGGGGACCATGCGTGAGTAAAAGCCCTGGTGGACTCTGGGGTCCATGAGGCACGACGTGCGTGATGGGTTTGCTTAGAGGAGGAACTATGCAGCCATCTTGAGGGCCAGCTGAGGGCCTCTGGGAATCCATGGGCCACGGAGTGCGCGAGGCATGCGTGCCGAATTGGGACTTCCCTTGAGTCATTTGGAAGCTTGCGGAGACCCCCCTGGGGGTCCATGGAACACGACGTGCGTGAGGCGCGTTCCGAAGTGCGGATCCATTCGGCTGTCTTGAGGACCAGTTGGGGGCCTCCAAGGGCCACGGGGTGCATGAGGGGTGTGCCGAAATCAGGCCCCGTTGAGCCGTCTTGAGAAGCTAACTCGGGGCCTCCAGGGGGTCCATGGGGCACAATGTGCGTGAGGGGTGTTGGATCTTCTTTTCGCTTTCACATGTTTTCGTCGCCTCTCTCCGGGCTGCTCTCTGCTCTTCCTCGTTGCCCCCTTGCTGCCTGCTTCCCGTTCCCTGCCCTTGCTGCTGCTTTCCACGCGTGGCGCTATGTGTAGCACGTCTCGGTTTCAATGCGAGCTGGTCTGGGCAAGGGGCCCCAGCCCCATTTGAAAAACATTTGTAGGATCGTGTGCAGGAGAGCGTTGGCGTGGGGGGAGAAACAAAAACTGTCACCTGTGTTCGGCGACATTTGACTTGCGGAGCCAGGTGGTGGCCAGGTGGGGGTCGGGGCCGGTTCCAGGCCAAGAATGGCCGGCTGGATGGGGCTCAAGAACTGAGGTCCAGAGGGTCAGAGGGTGGGGGGGTCCTAAGAACAGACGTCCCAGAGGGTGAGTATGCCAGGTTGCGGTGGGCGCCCAGGTGAAGTGAGAGCCGGGGTCGTTTTTGGGCGAGGCATCGACGGGTGGGGGGAGCCATGAACACAAGTGCCAGCAGGTGTCAGCGTCGGGGCCAGGTGGAGGCGAGGTTGGGGGGTCGGAGGTGTTTCAGGGCAAGGACTTGTCGGGTGGTGTCAGCGGAGCAAAACTCGGCACCGCGGGATCTCCCACACGCTTCTAGGGTAGGCGAAGTTGTGCACACGGTGTTCGGTTCCACGCGGGTTGCGTGGATCGGCACTAGACCCCCCAGTGGCGATTCTGGCGCCGCCAGGGAGGGGGATCCAGCGCCAAGCCGAGGAATCAGCGCTGCAGGTTTCTGGAAGTTGTTGCCTATGAAACTTTTTAGGTACTATTCTGAAGAACGCTCTTCTTTTACGAGAAGTGGGCCTTGGAAACACTCACGGCTTCGGTGAAGTCGTCTCAGGAGGTTCTACCTTCGAAGAGCCCCCCGCTATGTCAGAAGCCGCCCCTCCCCCTCGCGCGACCCCTTCTGTGCGCAACGCTGAGCCAAGCAGAGCGGTAACTGATCTGGACTATTTGGCTCGACGTCGTGCTTCGGCAAGATCGACGAAGACGGATGATGGCAACGAGGCAGAGGGGAGGATGGGCCAGAGTGTGGTACGCATGGGCAGGAGCGAGGAAGGGAAGTTTGGGATGGCGTGGGCTGGGCTGGTGTAGGGGGAGGAGGAGGAGGAGGAGGAGGAGGAGGAGGAGGAGCAGGAGCAGGAGCAGGAGCAGGAGAAGGTACAGGAGGTACAGAAGGTACAGGAGCAGGCGCAGGAGCAGGAGCAGGAGGATGAGAAGAGGGGCGTCGCGGGAAAAGGATCTGATCGACGCCATTAACAAGGTGGTGAAGGGATACTCGAAGTTCTCGGCGACCCCGAAGTACATGGTCTACAACTGAGCTGGGCGTTGCGCCTCACGGGCACACCTGCCGTTGGCGCGCATGTCTGGGATGCGAGTCCCCGTCGCCCCCCCCCCCCCTGCAGGTCCCCTTCCCCGCCGCTGCAGCTCCTCCCCCGCTCCCCCCAACCGCCTCCCGCTTCCCTAAATCCATCCTCCGTCTCCTCTTCCTCCCGTGTCCTCATCGCCCCATCCTCGTCCTTCCCTCCCTCCTTCCCTCCCTCCTTCCCTCCCTCACCTTTTCCTCCTCCTCCTTCCCTCCCTCCCCGTTTCCTCTCCGTAGCCATTTTGGCTCAAGATGTCCGACTGGGGGGCTGCAAGCCTCCAGGCGGAAGGGATACCGCTAGTCCGCGGCCAGCCTCCAGTTTTCCTGTGAGCTCCTGGGGGAGCGCCATCCGCTTAATCTATCTGATTGCCGCGGCGGTGCTTGTGAGCTGTGCAGAATGGCGGCCAGGCGTGCCCCTTGGGCGGCGGGCAGCAATGGCGGGAGCAGGCCAACACAGGGCGGTCCAGTCGGCAGCGGCTACTTGCGCGACAAGCCCGACTGGTTCTGCTGCAAGGATGGCTGCAAGAATGCGAAGGGTGAGCGCTGGTGGAACCCTGGCTCATCCTTATGGTGTACAAAATGCAAGCTGCACAAGGGCGCCTGTTTCGGCAGCAACCGCCCAGCAGGTGGAGGCACCCCCTCGACGCGCGCACCGAGCGTGGCCGACAGTCGAGCAGAGGCGAAGTACAAGAAGCTCTACGAGGACAAGATCGCGGCGCTGGAGCAGGAGCTGCGCAGCAAATCCTCGCAGGATGGCGACATGGAGACCGACGGCTCAGCAGCCGAGGCCCCGGCTGCAGGTGTTGCCGCGCTGCGGAAGCGTGCTGACAAGCTGGCGGCGGAGATCAAACTGCTCAAGGGCCGTGACGACGTGGGTGGCATTTACAAGAGTGTCATCGATTCCTTCCAGACGGAGCTGGACGAGCTGCGGAAGAAGCTGCATGACGCCAAGCCCGCGGACGCCAAGCTCCAGATCGCCCGTCGGGAAGTCAAGAAGAAGGAGGCCGCCCTGGCCAAGGCGGGCGACAAGCTGGCGCAGCAGGAGGAGGCAGTCGCAGCAGCGCAGCTGCGCCTGCAGGAGCTCAAGTCACAGCGGGAGCAGTGCGAGGCCGAGCTCGGCCGTGCCAAGGCCGTGGTGCACGGGCTGGTGGCTGCTGATGCTGCTCAGGTTGGCCCAGCTGCTGACGGAGGCAGCGAGACGGGGGCGGTCGCCCACACGTTCGGCATCAACAAGGCCGCGCTGGTGGCCAAGTGCGGGGAGCGCGGCTTCGGCGACCACGCAGAGGCACTGTCCAAGCTCCTGGAGGAGTTGCTGCCGCAGCTGGTGGTGCCAGCGGAGCGCCAAGCTTCCCCCCCTGCAGGAGCGGCGAGCGCAGCTGCCGCGCAAGCCGTGCCCAGCACCGAGGACCCCATCGGCAAGGCCTCCGAGGAGGCGCTGCGCGCCGAGCTCAACGTGCTGTGGCCCGCCGACACCGCGCCCGACATGCCGACGGACCTGGAGGAGCTGCGCGCTGTCGCTGCTCGCCTTGCCGCTAGCCCGCCCATCGGGGCTGCAGCGCGTTTGCGAGCTGGACCGTACTAACCTTGTCCTCATGGCGAGCATGGGCATGAGCAACAGCACCGTCGCCGCGGCCGACCTGGTACAGGAGGTCGCGTGGGAGGCGGAGGACGCAGCGGCCCGTCACCTCCTCGGCGAGGCAGAAGTTGCGGCAGGCAGCCGCGGCGCGGCAGCCATCATCGAGCGGGGGCTCAAGTCCCATAGCAGGGACTCTGGGCCCCCCCTCCCTCTCCAGGTCGACTGCGCCTGGGCCGCCGAGGTCCCGCGGCTGCGTGAGGAGGAGGCGGCGCAGGCAGTGCAGGATGAAGCTGCGCCACACGCTCTTCGTGCGCCACCTGTCGTCGCTGCAGCTGCGAACGAAGCCCGAGGTGCAGAGCCAGAGCCACACGGATCGGTTGCTGACGGAGCTCCTGGCCAAGGGAGTCCACTGTTTGGGGTCCAGGCGGGGATTGGCTATAACGACGGGGCTACGGCCCTGCATGCCACCCCAGCCCCAGCGCGTGAGGAGACCCGGGCTTCACCGCACTTCGAGACCAAGGGCGACCACAGGGCGCACGCAGGCCTGGCCTTCGTCAAGGGCCAAGTCAAGGAGCCCCACATGGCACAGCTGAACGCACAGGTATCGCAGCTCGTGGACCTGGTGCTTGAGCTCATAGGCGAGATCGTGCTCTGTTTCAAGCGGGTCGGCATCCTAGCGGTGAAGGACCACGGGCCAGACCAGCACCACATCAAGGACGCCAACTACAGCAACGCGTTCCTGGAGATGGGGCAGGACGGGCTGATGGACATGCAGGTCGCGTCGAAGGAGGAGCTCCGCAGGGTGCGAGCACTCACGGCCACCTTCCCGATTCTCCCAGCCACACTGGAGCGGCGGAGGGTGATGCCCGAGGTTGCCACGGTGCAGCAGGTAGCAGAGCCCGCAGCAGAGGGTACCGACCCTTCGGGGCACGCACTGCTCACTGCGGGCCGAGCATCCTGGACGGCAGAGGGCACCGACCCTGCGGGGCACGCACTGCGCACCGTCCGAGCTGCACGAAGGAGGGCGGTCAAGCCGAAGCAACCGAAGAGCGAGCACACGCTAGCCATCACGGCGAACGGCACCACATGGTCGAGCCTCACCGACCTGCTGCTGGATGAGGTGGGCCGCCGAGCAGATATCTTCCTGGGCCAGGAGACCCACTTGTGCGGCACCGTGGCGTGCGCGACGCAGGAGGACTGGGCGAAGAGGGCCAAGTGGAACTTGCAGCTGGACCCAGCAGTGCCCACAGGTCGTGGGGGCACCAGCGGCGGCTTGTGCATCGCCACGCAGCCATGGCGAGGTTTGGCGAGCTACCCATGCGTGAGCACGAGGTTCGGCATCGCACGTGGCCGAGTACAGCTGAGATGTTGGAAAGGATGGCTTCCAGGAGGCGTGGTGGTGGCCAACGTCTACCTGCACCACAGCGAGGGCATGACAGCCAGGAATAGGCTCCTGGTCAACCTCCTCGCACGAGAGCTGAAGCGGCTAGCTCGGCCCTTCATCATTGGAGGCGACTTCAACATGCACCCCACCGAGCCAGCCAAGTCAGGAATTTTCGAGAAGCTGAGGGCCGAGCCGATCTTCACCCAGGAGGCAACGCTGGGCGACCTGGCGGAGGGCTCCGTGCTGGACTACTGGGTCCTGCCGAAGGCGCTCGTGCAGAGGGTCGAGTCCTGCTTCGTTATCCACACCACCACCATCAAGGATCACCGCCCAGTTGGACTCAGGCTGAAGAACGGTGTGGTGGAGGACCTGATCACGGTTCACAAGGCCCCCGCCAGCTTCCCAGCTACGCGGCCCATAGGGCCTGGGCGGGAGGTGGCGACATCCTGGGGAGAGGCCATGACGGCCCTGGGGGAGACGGAGGGCTGTCAGGAGGCCTTGGCGAACGGTTTCGCGGCCTTCATGCAGGGGGCTGAGGAGGAGCTGGGCAGCTTGTTCCATATCCCGAAGGGCGACATGCCGAAGTACACAGGGCGAGGGCTGGAGCCGCGCTTCGTCAAGATTCACCCCGCGAGGCGGAACAACGCGGCGGTGGCCAAGGCATCCCCAGAGGCACGTCAGGCTCTCTGGCTGCATGACCGTCTACGCGAGCTCCAGCGGGCTTACGAGAGAGACGAGCTGAGGCACCGCCAGGCAGCGCAGCGTCTCTTCGACACTCTGGAGCACTGGAATGGCTCCCTCATGAAGACCCAAGATTGGCACCACTTCGGGGCGAACTGGCAGCGGCTGCGCGAGCTCACGATCGACGATCTGGCCAAGCTGGCGGACCAGGCCCAGACTGTGAGCGTGCGCCTCTCCAAAGAGTTCGAGAAGGCACGTTGCCGATCATTTGACACCTGGGCGAAGAAGGCCACGTTGAACGGCGCAGGCCTCGCCCACAAGTGGACACGTGGGCCCACAGGTGCGGGGTCAGGGCTGTTGGCCAACGGCGTGGCAGCAGACGTGCAGGATGCTGCCGACAAGTTCTGCGCTGACTGGCTCAAGCAGGTCTGGAATGTCCATGAGCCCATGAAAGCCACCAGCTGGGACGAGATCAAGCACCGCGTGCTGGACGCGCCCACGGCTGGGGCTATCAGGACAGCGAGCGGGAGGTTCAAGCATCGAACGGCCCTGGGCTCCGACGCGTTCCACCCACGGTGGTTCGCGATGCTGTCCGACGAGGCTCTGACCTTCCTGGGTAAGCTCATGGTTTACATGGAGAGGGTCGGCAACCAGCCGAAGCAGCTGACCACCATCATAGTCTTCCTCGCCAAGAAGGAGGGCGGGGTGAGGCCCATCGCTCTACTAGGAGGATTTCTTCGTGTCTGGACAAAGGTACGTCGGGCACAAATGCAGCAGTGGGAGGACGAGCATGACCTGCCATGTTTTCACAACGCAAGCGGCAGGACGGCCGAGCGGGCCGTCTGGGACCAGGCCGTCTACCAAGAGTGGGCCCTCAAGGTCGGCATGGTCACGGCCTCCAACCAGCTCGACATGACCAAGGCCTACGAGAGGGTGGGCCACCAGACGCTCTGGGACGAAGGCTGCGCCAGCGGCGCCAACCTGGTGCTGTTGCGCACCAGCATCAGCATATATGCGGGCCCACGGCGATGCAAGGTCGACGACGCGGTCTCGGGCGAGGTTGAGTTGGGCTGCAGCATCTTGGCGGGATGCGGGTTCGCGACGTCATGGCTGAAGGTCCTCATGTACCGCAGCCTGAGGTTGTTCGGAGACAGGTATCAGTGCATCCAGCTGTTCGCCTTCGTCGACGACATCACCATCCTCTGCATCGGGTCACAGCGGTTCCTACTCAAGGTAGCAGCGGACGGCCTGCAGTATCTCATCGAGCTCCTCCGCAAGCTGGGCTTCGAGATCAACGGCTCGAAGTCCACGATCGTGATCTCCACGGCGTACGCGGGCAAGTGGAACGCCGACAAGGTGCACGCGCACACGGCGCAGCGGCTCCAGGTCAGGCAGCACCACCGCAACCTTGGCGTGGACTCGGTGGTGGGGGCGAGAAGGCGCACCAAGGTCATGAACGCAAACTTCGACAAGCAGAGGCGCCGCCTCGGTCGAGTCACGCGCCTCAGACGCCAGGGCGCTAAGTCGGGCAAGGTGGGCAGGATGGGCATGCAGCCTGCAATGACGCACGGTGCCAGCGTGCTCGGCAGGAGCGACTCGCAGCTGCACATGATCAGGGCGGCGGTCGGAGCGGCGATGTTCACCGACACGGCAAGGCGCTCGCTCACGCTGTCTTTCATGCTGGAGGGAGGCAGGCAGGACCCAGCCTACGCCGTCAACGCGGCGCCGCTGGTCGAATGGGCCAAGGCGGTCTGGACTAAGCGCATCCCCACCCACATACTGCAGGGAGCACTTGACCGAGCAGAGGCGACTCAGCGGAACAAGTTGCACCCATGGGCCGCCGTGGTCGGGCCAGCGGGGGCGATGCTGGCCACGGCAAGGAGGATAGGCTGGCGAGTGCTCTCGGCCAGCAGGTGGACCTCTCACGACGGCGAGGAGCTGGAGTTGGGAGAATGTGTGGGGCCACGGGCGATCAAAGGTTTGCTGGACAGAGCCATCGAGCGGTGGCAGTACACTCAGATAAGTATGCATGAAGGGCTGGAGCACCTCAAGGATGGCATTCACCTGGAGCCAGTGCGCAGGGTCATCCGCAACCTCGAGAAGCACGGCCTGCAGCAGGAGGCGCGCGGCCTGCGCTCCACCGTCATCGGAGCACAGTGGCCCCAGCAGCAGCTGCAGGCCGCGGGTCTTGCTGACTCCCCGCTGTGCCAGCGCTGCGGGGAGGCCCCTGGCACGCTCTCGCACCGCCACGGTGCGTGCGTGGCGTGGACGCGGGAGCGCAGGGAGAGCGAGATCGGCCAGGTCTACTTCCCCGAGGGCATGCTCACCGCGATGCAGGAGGCGTTCTGGGGCAGGTGCCTGCTGCCCAACTGGATCGCGGGGCCGAGGCCGTCGAGAGCGTGGCACACGGTATGGAGCGTGGAGGTCCCAGGAGGTCTCTTCATGGACGACGGCTTCGTGGACGGATCAGGGCGTAGCCCCGCAGGCCCTGATGGCATGCGGGTGGGCTTCGGCTGCGCATCGGTGGACCACCTCGGGCGAGTCACGGGAGCCTGCCACGGGCAATCTCCTGGCTGGCTACAGGAAGTGGGAGAGGGCGAGCTCTTCGCAGTGGAGGTCATGCTGCGGCACGCCGTGCCCCCGTTCACCATCTACAGCGACTACCAGGACCTGCTCGACGGCATCGCCGCGGGGCCTGCCATATGCTGCGCGCCTGGCAAGGCCTACGCCGAGCAGTGGAGGAGGATCTGGCGTCTGATCATGGACATCGGGCAGGACCAGCTCCAGTTCCGCAAGGTCAAGGCCCACCAGGTCATCACCCAGCTCGCGTACGGCTCGGTGGAGCGGCGGCTCGCCCTTGGCAATCACGCCGCCGACACCGAGGCCAAGCTGGGAGCGGCCTGCCACCCCTGCAGCTCGCAGGCCGAGGAGGAGCGCTTCGCCTCCCAGCAAGGGGCGGTGGGCCGCATGGCTGGCTGGGTGGCCCAGGTGTGCGTGCTTGCCAACGGGAGCCAGAGGGACACCACGGGCAAGCAGGTGCTGACGAGGGCCCCGAGGCACGAGGAGCAGCACGGCATGGTGCGCGCCGCCAAGCGCCGCCGTACCCAGCCGCGCGGGCAGCCAGTGCCCGCGCCCGTCAGAAGAGTCGACACGAGGCTGAGCATGGAGCACGACGACCAGGACGGCGACAGCAGCGGAGGCGAGCCGCCTCCGCGCGGGGCCACGGTGCCGTCGACGGCGGCGCTCGCGGCGGAAGCTGGGAGCGCAGGCCTGGCGGGGGGCTCCGACGGCGTGACCGACGGCAAGGACCTGGCCCAGCGTGACAGCGCTGGCAGCAGGGGCGAGGCCGACCCCGCCGCGCCCCGCGGGACCCAGCTGGGGGCGGCTAGTCAGGCCAGCGGCGGTGGCCCCGACGGCCTGGCGGGCGGCTGGGCAGCGCGGGCCACCCCGCGGAGCGGCCAGGGCGGCAGCAGCCAGGCCTGCCACGGCGACGAGGACAGCGACGACGCGCCGCTGGTGCAGCCGCGCAGGCAGGCGGCACCACGACGACGGCAGCTCTACACGGCGAAGGGCTCGCTGGCTCGAGGAGGTGACAAGCGGCCTCGCGAGGCTGAAGTTCGGCAAGCAGCGCTGGAGGCGAGCAGCAGCCAGGCCGATGGCAGGACTGCCAGCCTGGACGGCATCGGCCGCCGCGTGGCGGCACGGCTCCAGCGTGAGCGGGGGCCTCAGCTCTTCATGCCCGACGACGAGGGCAGCGTGGTGGGCCTGCCGCTGCGGCACCGTGCGCAGTGGGTCGGCGGCGACAGCGCGCTGCCCTACGCATGCGACCGCTGCGGGTCCGCTGCAGGGACCGAGCCCAGCTGGAGGCGGGGCTGTGCCGCGGGACGCCTGCTGCCGTGCTGGCGGCCGACGCGTCGCACCAGCTGATGACCATGGGAGACGTGGTGTTCTGCAGCGCATGCGGTGCAAGGGCAAGCGGAGGTGCGGCTGTCCTGCTGGCGGCGAAGTGCTTTGGCAAGATCGCCAACGCCACGGCGGGCACGAGGCTCAACAGGATGAAGGCGGGGAAGCACCCGATCAAGGGCCACTACATCGGCGAGCCCGTCCAGCTGGAGGCGCGCCTCACGGAGACCCCAGCGGACGAGGCGCCGACATCGGCATGAAGTTCGTGGGCGGCTCGCCGCCCAGCCTGGGCTCTGCTGCGGCCGCTCGGCCTGCTGGGCGGCAGAGGGAGGGCGCTGGGCGGCGAGAGGCCCCTGGCGTGGCGCGGAGGCGGCCTGCGCCGCGACGCGCCTGCGCCGAGGTGGGCTGGCGGCTGAGGCCGTAGGCCCGTGCCCGCCCGCGCGGCGGCGGCGGTCGGCGCCGTGTCGCGAGGGCGTGCCGCGCCCGCGGCGGCGAGGCGGGGGGCCGCCGAGCCGCTCGGGCGCTCGGGCGGCGCGCCGAGACAGACGGCCCGCCGCGCAAGTGGGTGCGGCTCCCCGTTTCCTCCTTCCCTCCCTCTCTCGTCCTCCTCCTCCTCCTCGTCCTCCTCCTCCTTCCCATTCTCCCATCCTCCCCATCCTCGTCCTCCTCCTTCCCTCCCTCACCTTGTCCTCATTGCCAGTCTCCTCTTCCGCCTCCTCCCGCTTTTTTGTTTGCGTCACCCTGACTCCAGCCCGAAGGCAGCAGCGACTGTGCAACAGCAGAGCCAGCTCAGGCGAAGCAGCCGAGAGCACATAATGGCATCAGCACAGTCATGATGCAGCAGTCGCAGGAAGTCAGGCCCGTCCTCCTGCTTTTCCTGCTCTTCCTCCCCCCATCCGGGGAGGACGGGGACGACGAGTGGGACGAAGGACGGGGATATGATCCCGTCCTTCGTCCCACATGTTCAACAACGTTCCCGGAGTTTTTCAAATTTACCCCCAGAGAATTTTCCAGAGTCGCGCGTGATTTGCCACACCAGGTCTTTGGAAATCCGCCGAGGCGCGCGGTGCTCGGCGGCGGGCGATGGGACGGTGCGCCGCCGTCCCCCCGCGCTCGGCAACGAGAAGGGGGATCAGCAAGTGCCAAATAGCCCCCTACGGGCGACCACTCGATTGCGAATGGGTGACCGACCAGCGGCGCCAACCAGAATAGAAAATACCCGACGCCAAGTGTACCCCGCGCGAAAATTATTAGAATTCCCGGAATCCCCGGAACGTATCAATAGCACGTTGTGTTAATAGAATCTTCTCGTCTTAAATACAAGGCGGAGGAGGAGGAGGACGAGCAGGACGGAGGAAGGAGGAAGCATGTTCTGTGTTTGTTTTAAGATCCGACGCTGCGAGCCCGAGACCCCACCTTCCTGCGTCCCCCCCTCTCGAGGGCCCGAAGCTTGGCGAGCACGTCCGCTATGAGAAGGTGCAGCGCTGGGATCTCAGGGGCCCTCCCTTCCTCCCTCCCTCCCTCCACCCTCCTCCCCCTCCTCCTCCTCCACCTCCTCCTCCTGCTCCTCCTCCTCCTCCTCCTCCTCCTCCCTCCACCCCCTCCCCCGCAGCTCCTCCCCCCCGCCACTGCGCGCCCGCGCCCCGGCCGGGCCGGGGGGGCGCACAAGGCGACGCCGTTGGCGCGCGCGCGGCGGCGATCCGCGGCGGAGTGCGGGCCCCGGCGGCGGCGGAGCGTGCGCCCGGCTGCCGGCCGCGGCGGGAGGGGGACAAGGTCCTCATGCCTCCCCCTCCTCCGCCGCCTCCTCCATCCTTGCTCTCCTCTATCGTTCCTTTCATCCTCCTTCGCCTTGTCCTTCTCCTCCTCCTCCCCCTCCTCCTCCATCCTTCTCCTCCTCCTCCTCCTCCTCCTCCTCTTCCTCCTCCTCCTCCTCCTCCTCCACTTCCTTCTCCTGCTTCTCCTCTGTCCTCCTCCCTTTCCGTCCTCGTTCATCTCCGTGTTCCTCCCGCTTCCGCCCTCCTCCTCTTCTGCCCATTCCTTCCACTCCTCCTCCCCGTTCTCCTCCTCTCCTTCTCCTTCCTCTCCTGATCCTCCTCCTCATCCTTCCTGTTTTCCTTTCGAAAATCCCCTCGCTGTCGCCCCCCACTAGACCGAGGCTGGTCGAAATGGCGGGCCGGGCGTTCCGCTTGAGACGTCCTCACAATTTCTGACCGTGAAGCGTAAACATTGGCAAGAGCTTGAGGCATTGAGGGCGGACGGTTTTCGAAATGCGGCTCTCGCCGTAGCACCGCGCACCATCGTTTCAAAATATTGCAAGAGCTTCACGGATTGAGGGTGGGCGTTCGGCCATCATTGGTTTTAATGAGCAGTTGTTTCAACAATCGGATGATTTATCTGATTCTAGCAGCGCTCGTAACCTTCTGGGGACTCATACGACCAATTTGCACAAGCATGTCCGTGGTAGCCAGTTGCCTTTCAGCAGGATTGGCGACTGGGAGGCCAAGGGCAGCCCTATAAACTCAAGCATGGGCATTGGCCAATTTTGCAAGGGATCGAGATGAAACAGGATTCCAGACAGCACAGTTAAAGAGCATACATCATACTGGTTAAGGCAACCCCCTCAGCACACCTGGTCGCAAGCGAGACCGAGAAGGCCTTACGGGGGCCTAGGGTCCTTCGAGTTGGTCGGATAGCGCCTATATCAGCACCAGTGCGTTTCGCAACTTCATTAGTCATCTTGCCGCTATCAACACAAGGGCACCGAGAGACCGCATGGCCTATTTGATCGAAACCAGAAGCTTGAGGGAAGGGACACTTAGCTGGCTGTTGGCGTGAGCCCAAACAACTCGCCCAACTTGTTTCCTATCGCTTCCCACAGGCCAGTCGCGCCTGTAGCATCAGTCATCTCGGTGCTTGTCCGCGCGACAGCTTGAGGGATAATATGTATCGCTCGTACGGCAGCCTGCTCAAAAAGATCGGCCTGAGCGGCGGTGCCTTATCTGTTCAGGTCGTCCACAAGCCTTGCCAGTAGGGACATACTGAGCCCCCTCCTTGGCGAACCTGGGGGTGGCCCTGAGGAACTCGACTGAAATCTTGCTCAGAAAACTCAACTTGGATTTCCAACACCACATGAGCAAAGGCGATGTAAAAACCGTGGACCTCCTCCTCCTCCTCCTTCCGACCAGTTCTTAATCCTGAGTCGTGTTTTGACAGTCCCGAAACCCGTGGAAGCGCCCCAGGAATCCAACAACGGTGAACATTTGAGTACACGATTCCCTTCGGACCCGCTTCCCCCCATGGCGATCATCCTCCCCCCTCCCCCTCCCTCTCCTCCTCCTCCTCCCCCTCCTCTTCCTCCTTCTTTTCCTCCTCCTCCTGCTCCTCCTCCATTCCTTCTAGATAACTGTTCCCTGTCGCACCCCGAGGCCGGTCGAAAGGGCGGGCCCGGCATTTCGGCAGAGATTTCCTCACCATGTATGGCCCTGATGCTTAAAAAATGGCAACCGTTTCGCGGATGGAGGGTAGGTGATTTTCGAATGTGGTTCCCGCTTGAGCGCCTCCTCCACCAGGTCTCCTCCACCACCAGGTCTCGAGCAGGCCCGGACAGCTGTCCGCAGTGGTGGTTCTCTCTCTCTCTCTCCCGCTTTAGCGCCGCGCATTTTCGTTTTAGAAAGTAGCAACAGTTTCACGGAATGAGGGCGGGTGGTCTTCAAAGTGTCGTTCTCGCAATCGCACCGCGCACACTTGTTTAACACATTTGCAAGTGCTTTCTAGATTGAGGGCGGGTGGTTTTTAACATGTGGTTCTCGCCTTTTTTTTCGCCGCGCGCACTCGTTGCAAATAGTTCCAAGGAGCTTCACGGAGTGAGGGCCGTTCGTTTTCGACCTGTGTTTTTCGCTTTCGCGTCGCGCACATTCGTTTCAATCATTTGCAAGAGTTTCACGGGTTGAGGCCGGTCGTTTTCAAAATATGAGTTTCGCCTCAGCGCCGCGCACATTCGTTTTCAAGCGTTGGCAAGTTTCACGGACTGAGTGCGGATCGTTTTCAATATATGGCTCTCGCGTTAGCGCCGCGCGCATTCGTTTAGACGAATTGAATTGTTTTCTGGGTTCCCGTGGTAAACGTAGCAGACATGGTGTTTTGGAGTTGTTCAGGGTTGTCAGGGCGCGACAGTTACGTTGATTCGCGCACATTCGCTTTAAACACTTGCAATAGTATCATGGATTCAGGGAGGCTCGTTTTCAAAATGTGGTTCTCGCATTAGCGCCGCGCACATTCTTTTCAACCATTCGCAAGGGCTGCTGATTTTCATGGTTGACATACCAGAAAACAAGGTGTGTTGAACCAGTTCAGGAAAGTCAGGGCGCAATCGTTGCGTTGATTCGCTGTGCTGGAGTCCTTGGAATGGTGTTTTGGCACGATTCAGGATCGCCAAGACGTAGATTAAGTCGTGGCGTTGAATCAAGTCCTGATAATTTCATATGGCACGTTACAACGGCTGTCCCCCAACGGGGAAATTCTGTCAGTGGAACCGACCCCTGGTAGGGGCTTGCGACAGGGATCTTTGAGGGAGGGTGTATTTCAACATCTCTGATGAGTCTTGAGTTTGCACTGGTCCTCTTCTTCTTCCTCCTCCTCCTGCTTCTCCTCCTCCTCCTCCTCCTCCTCCTCCTCCTCCTCCTCCTCCTCCTCCCTCCGCCGCGCACCTCCGCGGCGGCGCCCCTGCCGCCGGGGCCGGGAGTGCAGGACCACTGGCCTCCGCATCCCCGACAAGTACTTGAAGGCCACCCCACGGCGTGCCCGGGCACGGCCGGGCTTGGCCGGTCGGGGCCGGGTCCCTCGGGGCGGCCACGTTGCGCGACCCAACTATCCGTGGGTATGCGAGTCATGCGAAAATGGCGACGAGGCTTTTTCGCTATTTCGGCCCCGTGGGGGCCCTTGCGGGGCCTCGGGTGCCGTCAAAAAACGCCTCAGGATGAAAAGCCGGTCCCGGGGAACGGGTCGAGACTTTTGGGGGCCGACGTTAGTTGACAAAGTCATGACGTCGGGGGTCTGGGATCGTTGAAGCCCTGCCGTTTTTCGGGGACTTCGGCCCTCAGGGCTCACTATCGTGCCTCGGGGCCTTGTCCTGGGGGATCGGTCGGGGCCCTTGGGGCCGTGCAGTGAACAAAGACACATCGGCGGATGTCAAGGGCGGAGGATGCGGGCGGAGGAGGGGCAGCGATGGGGGCTCGAGCATCTCTTCGCGCGGCAGCAAATCACGGGAGCCTGTTGTACCCTCTTAGCCCCGTCTTTAGCGTCGACTCGCGTCGGTGGGCGTCTGGGGGTCGACGAGGCAGCGCCGATTTAGCGGCGGTCAGCGTCGAGGAGCGTCGATGCGTCGATTCAGCGTCGATTAGCGTCAACTCGCAAGAGCGGGCAAGATGGTATGGGAGGCTTCCTCGAGTTGCCACCGCAGGGTCGAGGTCTGAGGCTCGCTTTCTGGGCGCCCGTGGCCGTACTGGGGCGCCCGAGGCCCTGGGCTCCGAAAGTCTGGCCAGAGTGCACCGCAGGGGAGGGCCAGGCCGACATCTGACCCCGATCGTGGGGGGGCACGCTGCGCGAGGAGGAGCAGGAAGCCCGAGGCCTCTTGAACCGTCTGGGGGCCATCTGGAGCGTCTTGGAGCGACCGTGCGGCGCCTCGGGGCCCTCTTGGACTTGGCCCGTCTTTGAGCACTCTTGTGCCCGAAACGGTCACCCCCGAGAAGACGCGGGAAGTCCCAGGAGGTTTGTGAGTTTGGCCTCCATGCCCCTTAAATACTTCGCAGCAGTGCTTGCGTGATTAGGCGAAGGACCTGAGGTCACGCCCAATGCGTGCCCAGCGGCACTGTGGTGGAGATATATCTACAGATGTATATATGTGTAGCTTTAGGTGAGTATATATATATATATATATATATATATATATATATATATATATATATATATATATATATATGTATCCGTAAGGGCATCGCCCCCTGCCGCCGGCCCCCTCTCTCGGAGAATGGGCCATGGAAGAGCAGGTTTTGGACCCTGACCCCGCGGATCTGCGTGAGGGGTGGCACCGAATTTCAGAAATGTGGCAAATCCCCTTTGTTTTTGGACCCTGACCCCGCGGATCTGCGTGAGGGGTGGCACCGAATTTCAGAAATGTGGCAAATCCCTGTGTTTTTGGACCCTGACCCCGCGGATCTGCGTGAGGGGTGGCACCGAATTTCAGAAATGTGGCAAATCCCCTGTGTTTTTGGACCCTGACCCCGCGGATCTGCGTGAGGGGTGGCACCGAATTTCAGAAATGTGGCAAATCCCTGTGTTTTTGGACCCTGACCCCGCGGATCTGCGTGAGGGGTGGCACCGAATTTCAGAAATGTGGCAAATCCCATGTGTTTTTGGACCCTGACCCCGCGGATCTGCGTGAGGGGTGTCGATTTTGAGCCCCCCCAGCAATTCAGACAACGCGCCCAGGTGGTGCTAAAAATCTGGTTTGGGCCTCCCTCCCCTCGCGCGGTCAATCAACTAGTTACAGTAACCAGCAAGAAGCAGAACTGTAACACTGGAAACTACAAACTACAACTGGTACTGGAAACTGCGAATCACGGGCCTACAGCCTGGTGGCCCCACAAGGGGGCCGGCGGATATATATATATATATATATATATATATATATATATATGTGTGTATGTATGTATATATATATGCACATATGTGTGCACCTACATTTATCTAACGTGTGGTTACATAGATGTGTATATACATATAGTCGGACAGATATTTGCGCACACCATTCTACATATACTTAATTGCATTTGTCTGCTTAGATACAGCGTCAGCGCAGTTTTACGCAGCATGGCCGCACATATCGTATTGTTCGGCCTTGCGGAGCAGATGGCCGAGCAGAGCTGACATCGGAGCTTAGCGTTAACATCTGGCATCACAAATAGCATATTACAGGATGGCAACGCATGTCAAAACACACCTCAGCCTTCAGAGCGCATCAGGCCATGGCCACGCAAGGGACGCCGTGGCACAGCTCAGCATGCATACCATACCGTAACACAGCAAATCGTGACATAACAACCTCAGAATCAGCACATCTCGGACGGAGCTGGGAGCGGGGTACATCGCCTGCAGAGGGTTCCAGAATGCTTTCAGAGCTTTCCAGAACGCTCTGCAGCGGCCATGGCGCCCGATACATCCTCCAGAGCCGTTGGATCTCAAAGATCCTGGATGTATCCTGGTCCGAGTTTGGCTGTACCACATCACGACACAGCATCAGCGTCACCCCAACATGTCAATACTATGTGTGCGTCGGCCCCCCAGGGGCGACGCGCGCAACGAGAACTCTTAATAGTATATGCGTCGTGGCGGGCGCTTTTTGGCCACACCGCCCAGGAACCGATCTAGTACAAGATCGGTATGCTGCATGGTCGGGTCGGACGCGCGCCTCCAAGGAGGACATATGGTACCAGTATGTCTTGGCGCGTCCCATAGCGTGGCAAGACATAGCACGGCACGGGAACGCACAGCCGCGCACGGCCGAGGGGAGGAGGGCGAGCCGGTGGGCGGTGCCGCAGGCGAAGCGCACCTGCAAGGAGCGCTGCAGCCCCGCCTTCTCGTGCCAGGGGGACTGCTACCTGGAGACGGCCGCTGCAGGGCGGGCGACGGCGACGGCGACGACGGCGGCGAGGGAGAGGACGACGACTCAGAGGAGGAAGCGGTGCCCATACCTCTACGCTTTCCTCGTTTCCCCCTTTTGGGGGCCTCGGAGGCCTTCGTCGTCACCGCTGGATGCGCCTCGAAATTCTGGCACCGGGCCCGGGCCCCAGGCCGGGCCCGGGCCCGCTAGGGGCCCGCGGCTGTGACTACCAGCGTGCAGAAGAAGGCCACGCGAAGCACGGCCACCCTGCAGGGCTGACAGGGATGGCCTGGTCGCACGCGCAGTCGTGGGTGGGCGGGCCGTTTGAGAAGGCGACATTTGTGGCGTCGAAGATCGGGAAGCCCGAAAATTCGAGTGCGCCGGAACTCGGGTTTGCCGACGCTCGGGTTTGCCGACGCTTTTTGACGAGCGCGTCCTGGAGTCAGAGGGTCCAGTTTTCGTGGGATGTCTGCAGCGGGAGCTCGCGTCAAATTTCAGATTGGGTCTCGTAGTTTTCCTGACGGCCCTGTCTCCTAACCCGTGTCTTACGTCTCCCCGAGTGGTACGTGCTGTTCCTCGTTGCACTCTCCGGCGCAGGGGCCAGGTTGAGGTTGTTTGTGGTCTGGCTAATGACCTGGGCTACGACTAATTTGGTCTAGAGTTTATGTGTTGGGGTTGTTTTTTGCATCGGCGTAGTTCCTCAGGGTGGCCTTGCAAGCGCTGATCTTTCTGCGTCGGGTTCCTGTGGGGCCGAACGCTGCGATCTCCACAGTGCGGAGCTTCTTTATGCCGTCGTCGGCACTGCAGGTGGTGCCGATGATGCAATGGGCCGCCTCGCACTCAGGAATCGAAGAAGAAACAAACGTTATAAACATAAACTTTTGGCGCTCCGCGCGAAGCTCTTGGATCCCCCAGCGGCGCCTCTGGCGCTGCCCCTGGCGCGCTCCGCGCGCCAGGGAAGGGGGATCCGGCGCGGATCCAAGAAATCCGCGCTGACCTCCAACAGTTTATGTTCATGTGTTTTTTAGGGAAGCCCCCCATAGCATTTCCCTTGAAGTTGATCATCTTGTCGGCCACGCTGGCGATGGCACTGGCGGAGGCGTGCTGGCACCGCGGAGACCAATGCCAAGAAACACCTTGCTTGCCTCCAGGGTGCCCTGGGTTTCTTGGGCGTCGAGGGTTTCGCGATGGAAAGCGTGGCGTTCCCACACCGAAAATCATTAGACGTCCTTGGGTTTCAGGGTTGGATTTCTTGTGGAAGGTTTCTTGTGGTCGGGCTCCTGCTATGCTGGCGATGACATTGGCGGAGGCATGCTGGCATGTCCTCGCAGGTGCCACGGTGCCAGCGCCACGCTGCGGCATCGCCGCGAGCGGGAGGGCGGACGTGCCCGAATCGCTCGGGCGCAGGCGCCTCTCCTCCTCCTCCTCCTCCTCCTCCTCCTCCTCCACCTCCTCCTCCTCCTCATCCCCCTCATCCTCCTAGTCCACCTCCTCCTCCTTCTCCTCCTCCTCCTCCTTCTCCTCGTCCCCCTCCTCATCCTCGTCCTCCTCTTTCTCCTCCTCCTCCTCCTTCTCCTCCTCCTCATCATCCGCCTCCCTCTCTCCTCCTCCTCCCTCCTCCTCCTCCTCCTCCTCCTCCTCTCTCTCCTCCTCCTCCTCTCTCCTCCTCCTGCTCCTCCTCCTGCTCCTCCTCTTCTTCCTCCTCCTCCTTCCTCTCCTCCTCTTCTTTTTCCTCTTCTTCTTTTCTTCTCCTCTCCTCCTCCTCCTCCCTCCTCCTCCTCCTCCTCCTCCTCCTCCTCCTCCTCCTCCTCCTCTCTCTCTCGCCCTACCTCCTCCTCCTCCCTCCCATTCATCTAGCATCGATCACACAAACAACACATCGGCAAGGCGTTGTCCCCGCTGGCCGACCGAATGACCTCCCTGTGTCGGGACAGATGCGGTTCCTATCGGGTTCCACTGCACCTGTCCCAACCTAGAGGTGGTTGGCCAGTGGCGTTTATGAACCCTGGTTCCGTGGGGACAATTTCAGTGGAGGCCAGTCCACAAGAAGCCTGCCACGAGAAACCCAACCCTGAGACCCCAGGACGGCCATCGATCTTTGGCGTGGGAACGCCGCGCCTTCCACAGCAAAGCCATCGAGACCAAAGAAACCCGCCGCACCCTGGAGGCAAGCAGGGTGTTTCTTGGCATGGGCCTCCACTGTAAGGACATGCTGAGGGAAACGTGTCCATCTTCCCCTCCTCCCTAGGAGAGAGGGAGGTGTGGTGAGGGAAGGGAGTGCCAGGTCCAGTGCGCCTGCAACGTGGAGGACTGGGCGGAGCAGAGGGGCGACTACTGCTGCCAGATCCAGGCCCATCCGCGCGCGCGCGCCGAGGCGATTCGGGAGCACCCATATCCGTGGGGGGATCTGCCACGCGCAGAGGAGGCAGGGGGAGGGGGGGAGGCTTCTTAGAAGTGCCCCTGCTTCTTGGAAGGCGTGGGCCTTGTCTGTGAATGTAAGGCCGTTTCCTTCTAAGAAGCAGCCGCCTTTAAGAAGCCTTCCCCCCTCCCGCTACCCCCCTCTGCACGCCGCCAAGTTGCGTTTTCGTCGGTTCTCGGAGGTCTTCTGGCCCCGGGATGCTTTCCAGCAGATGCGCTTCGTCGAGAGTTTTCGTGGGGGTGCTCGAGCCGCCCCGAGTTACGGGCTGAAAGACTGCCAGGCGTCGAAGGAGGGGAGTGACGACTAATGGGCGAATGGGCGTCATGGCCTAGGCCGTGACATCTCCCATATTTCATGCCCCCCCCTCTTCTTTCAAGGCGTTCCTTGGTACCCCCCCGTCCGAGCACGTACCTCGGGGCACAGTGCGCACACACCCGCTCTTCCGCGCACCCCCCCTTGGACGCCCCCCGGGTGAACAGTGAACAGCACGTCTGCCCCCCGCTGTGCGGGGGGCTCGGGAACTTCCTTTCTCCGTCTATCCCTCGTCGCGTCCGTCGCCCTCCCTCTTTCTGCCTTCCTTGTCCGCGCTGTCTCTCGGCTGCGCGCTGCAGCACGGTCAGGAACTCTTGCTTCGTGTGTCGCTCCGGGCCGTCACGCTTCGGCGCGACGTGCTGACCGCGTCCCGGTCCCACCGAGCATTTCCCAGCTCCCCGCCCATCGGAGCGAAGTGTGACACTCCTATCCGCGTGCAGGGCATGTCGTGTGGCGGGGGCCGCCGCCGCGACGCGCTGCGCAACAGTTTCTGACCGCAAGCAGGCTCGCAGTTTCCTTTCATCGACTAGACGTAAGAGTGACCTTTCGCCGGAGTGACCTTTGGTGCGGGCACAGATGGGCCCCCAGATGGCTGAAAACGAAGCAGGAGCAGCGGCTTGCGCGCCTCAGTGTGGTCCCCCCGCGGCCCCCCAAAAGCCGCGCACCAAAGGTCACTCTTACCCAGGGTCACTCTTGCGTGAAGACGACTTCAGGCTTGCTCCATCGAGCGGTGGCTGCGGCTGCGGAAGACACGGAAGTTGTTCAGGACCTTTCTGTGCGCGCGCGTCGCAGCTGAAACTTCACGAGGTTGGCACTGGGGAGCAGTGCGAACGGACTCCTCCGTGGATGCCTCTGCCGCGTCGCGGCCGAGAAAGGAGGACGAGGGAGGACGAGGGGGGAGGAGAAGCAGCAGCAAGAGGATCGCCGATGGGGGCCTGATGGCCCGAGCCGCTGGGGAGCGTACGGATTGGCGATCGGGGCATCGCCGATCCATCGGCGATGTCTCGCAGAATCAGGCTCGATGGTCCTGCTGATCTGGTCCCCCCTCAGCGTTGCTCCTCAGAGGAGGAAGATCAGCAGGAGCAGGAGAAGGGATGAGGAGGAGGAGGAGGAGGAGGAGGAGGGGCAGGAGAAGGGAGGATGAGGAGGAGGAGGAGAAGGATGAGGAGGAGGAGGAGGAGGAGGGAGGATGAGAAGGAGGAGGGGGAGGAGGACGACGACGACGATGGCGCCAGTCACCTGACGAATCCGCCACCAGCGTCAGCAACAGGAGGAGCTTGCTCGTCCTCTTCCTCCGCCTCCGCCTCATCATCGTCCTCAACAGCATCATCATTATGACCATCAATAGCAGCAGCGTCATAATCATCATTATCATCACCACCATCATCAGCATCATCAGCATCATCATCATGATCATCAGCATCATCATCATCAACATCATCATCATAATCACAACCATCATCATCAGCAGCATCCCCATCACCATCATCAGCACTAGCCGCAGCATCATCATCGTCATCAGCATCATCATCAGCAGCATCAGCATCATCATCATCATCATCTCCTCCTCTTCTTCCTCCCCCACCTCCTCCTCATCATCCCCCTCCTCCCCCTCCTCGTCCTCCTCCCCCTCCTCCAAAATAACCCCCTCCATCCTCCCCCCTCCTCCTCCCTCCTCCGCGACCGAAGCCGAGGGAGGAGGGAGGAGGAGGAGGAGGAGGAGGAGGGGGAGGAGGAGGAGGAGGAGGAGGAGGAGGAGGAGGAGGAGGAGGAGGAGGAGGAGAAGGAGGGAGGAGGAGGAAGAGGAGGAAGAGGAGGATGAGGAGGAGGAGGAGGGAGGAGGAGGGAGGAGGAGGGAGGAGGGAGGAGGAGGAGGAGGAGGAGGAGGAGGAGGAGGAGGAGGAGAAGGAGGGGGGAGAGGAGGAGGCTCATCCTTGACCCTTCATGTGCTTGCAATGAAGGAAGCGGGTTGGGGCCAACTCTTCGGCCCCAACTGTTTTTGACGGTCCTGGGGCTCGAAGCAGGGCCGGGGCGCCCGAAGAGGGCGAACATTTCCAGGACCCCTTCGCGTCGGGGCCCTCTTCCTTCACAGCGACTGGCCCTCCTCCTCGTCCCCTCTCCTCCGACGGCGCACCTGCTCTGTAGCGGGGGACCCCGGGACCTCCTTCACGGCGATGGGCCCTCCCCCCTCGTCCCCTCTCCTCTCCGATGGCGCATGGGTTTCGCAGCGGGGGCCCCAGGGCCTCCCTGACGGCGATTGGCCCACCTCCTCATCCCCTCTCCTCCGATGGCGCTCCTGTTTTGCAACGGGGGGCCCCAATGCCTCGACGAGCTCCCCACTGGGCCAGCGCCGCATCCCGAGCCGCGCTTCGGGGCCCCGGGGGCCGGGAACACGGCTCCGTACAGCAGCAGTTTCCGTCGCGATTGTTTTGCGCCGCTTGGATGCGAGGTTCCTCCTTCCAAGCACCCTCCAACCCCAGACCCCCTCGAGCCATGAAAGAATCACGCCAGGAGTTTTGTTTCCATTTGCGGCACCTGGGGGCCCGGCCTGACCGTTTTCTTTTTCGTTGTTTTGCCGGTCGGCCCGGGCCCTCGCACCCCCGCCCTTTTCCCCACCCATCGAGTAGATCTTGGGTGTTCTTGGTGCCCGTGTCGAGCAGGCGGAGTCGCCCCCGTAGGACGCACTGTTGCAAACAGTCGCATTATGCAGAGGTCTGGAGCCAGACCCCCCCCCCCCTTTCGCCCAATGCCAAAACGCCGAATATGGAAACGTTGACCTGGCCCCATCCCTGTTTGGCGAGGGTATCTCAGCCACACCTGGTCAGCCGCGCCGCCCTTTCATGGGGCAGGCCCCGCGACGCGCGGAGGACATATAACATGCCCCCCCCCTCTAACTTAGTTAGAGGGGGGGGTCAGTCAACCAGTGGTTTCAATGCATCTCCTGGGAGTTTGCATCCAGCATCGGCGCTGGTGTACAGTGGGGGCCCATGCCAAGAGACACCCTGCGTGCCTCCAGGGTGCCCTGGGTTTCTTGGGTGTCGATGGTTTGGCTAAGGAAAGCGTGGCGTTCCCGCACCGAAAATCCATGGACGTCCTTGGGTCTCAGGGTTGGGTTTCTTGTGGAAACTTTCTTGTGGTCGGGCCCCCACTGTATAACATGTCCCCCCCCAGTGGGGTAAGCCAACCAGTGGCTTGAATGCATCTCCTGGGAGGTTGCATTCAGCATCGGCGCTGGTAGATCCGTGGTCGGGCACCAGGCAAATCTGGCCTAGTCCCGTTTCATCCCAGCTTGTTCCGCGCAGCCTTTCTTCATCATATTCCCTCTTGATCGTGGGCTCAGTCTGGGCTATTTCGGCTTACTGGCCCTAGAATCGGGCTTAACAGTTGACCATCCCTCGCACGAGTCGGGCCAAAGGCCAGGCCTGCGGGGACAGAGATCGGCGCAGCGATGCTCATCATCCTTCCCCGCCCTCAGGTGGGCGGCGCGCCGAAGGGGGTCGGCTTGTGGATGCCATGACGATGGACACCCGAACAGTCCTATCGTTGATTTATGTTTAAAGATGTTTGAGAAATGTTCTACAAATGTTTCAAACACGCTGTTTACATGTTTAAAACATGTTTTAACACATGTTCTAGATATCTGGCAATTGTTTTGCAACATGCTTCTTCTCCATGGATCGTCCTCCACAAGGGAAGTGGAGGGTGCAGGCCTGCTCGAAAGGCGGCTGGGCATCTCAGAAGCCCTCCGGCCTTCTGAGCAGCCCGCTGTGGTTTCGCAGGAGGCTCAGACAGCCTCTCGGCTGGCCGGAGGCCTCCTGATATTTTGGTTTTAATAGCACCAGAGACACACACCAATCAGTTGATGGTTGGAAAATGTGGGATCGTGGAATCCCGAAATCGGCCCAGAACCAGCAACCGGGGTCCTGGGAGCCCGGAACCGGGAACCCGGGAACCCGCTGGCTACGGAAATCGGCCCGGGACTTTCGCCAAGTCTCTCAGCACGCGTTGGGACCTCTTCAGTGCAAGCGCTGGTTGGGGAACAGTGCGGGGTCCCCGGAGCCCAGGACCACCGCCAAGGGCCGGCTTTTCGTCCCAGATTGTTGGTTGGGCGATCCTTGGGTGCGGCGGCGGCGCCCCGGACGCTGAGAGATGTGGAACACGTGCGTCTCGTTTTTGTCAACGCGTTTAAAGGTTTAAGAGCGATGCTTATCAGGACATCTTCCACTCCCCTCCCCTCTCCTCCTGACAGTCTGGGCCTTCTAGACGGGGTCCGAGTGGATGGGGTCGGGAGATCGCGCCGCATCGCCGATGCATCGCCGCTGCGGCGCGATGTGGAGCCCGTGTTCCTCCCCGCCGACGTCGCCGATGCATCGCCGATGCGTCGCCGATACATCGGCGATGCATTGGCGATGCGGCGCGATGCTCCGACCCCATCTGCTGGGACTCCATCTAGGAGGCCTCTGCCTCCCCTCCCCCCCTCCTGAGATTAGTGCGTGAACGAGCGAGGCGAATCATCAGCCATCGGGACAGAAGGCCCTCTAGCGGCTCCCCGTGACGGCTGGCACCCCCGCGATCTTGGCGTCGTCGCTCGCGGTCGGCATGGCGCTCTTCGGCGTGCCTCGTCCGAGACGTCGACCTTCGCTGCTTCGTGCGAGCGGTCTGGTGGCCCATGGCTGGTCAGGTCCAGCCTTGGGCCCCCCGCTGACGACTTGAGTTCCCCTAGGCCCCCCTCGCCGCTCCTCTCTGCTCCTCCGCGCGACGAGGAGCCGTGGCGACTTGGAGGAGCGGCGACGAGTCGGACGAGGGGCCGCTCGAAACAAGGAGGGAGGAGGAGGACGGAGGAGGAGGAGGAGGACGACGAGGACGAGGACGAGGACGAGGACGAGGGCGAGGACGAGGACGAGGACGAGAAGCAGGAGGAGGAGGAGGATAATTCAGGAGGAGAACGGAGGAGGGAGGAGGAGGAGGAGGACGACGAGGACGAGGACGAGGACGAGGACGAGGGCGAGGACGAGGACAAGGACGAGGAGCAGGAGGAGGAGGAGGAGGAGGAGGATAATTCAGGAGGAGAACGGAGGAGGGAGGAGGAGGAGGAGGAGGCGGAGGAGGAGGAATTAGTTACTGTCTGCATGGGTTCGGCCACCAGGGTGGGTTCGCTGACAGAGCCCTCCCCGCCGCGGCCGCCAGGCCGACGCCGGTGGCCCGCACTGCCCGGCCAGCTGCACGGCCGACTCCGCCACCTTCGTGGGCAGCGGCACCACGGGCGGCCTTGTCTGCGAGGACGCAGCCGGGGGCCGGGCGGCGGGCGGTCTGCGGTGATCACGAGGATCACGAGGCTTACGAGATGATGATGCTGATGTTGATTCTGATGGCCATTGTGATGGTGAAGGTGATGGTGATGACAATGATGATGCTGACGACGATGCTGATGCTGATGATGATACTGATGCTGATACTGATACTGATACTGATACTGATACTGGTGATTATGATGATTATGCTCATTATGATGATGATTATGTTGTTGTTGATGATAATGATGATGCTGGTATTGGCGATGCTGGTGATGATGGTGATGATGACGCTGGCGGTGATGATGGTGGTGATGGCGATGGTTGTGCTGGCGATGGTGATGGTGATGGTGATGGTGATTGCGATGATGTCGGTGATAATGGTTGAGCATCATATTGGTGATGATTGTGACGAGGATGATGATGGTGATGGTTATGATGATGATGATGATGGCGGTGGTAATGGTGATGTTGATGGTGATGCTGAGCATGGTGATGATGGTGGTGATGATGCGGCGGTGATGGTGATGGCGATGATGATCATGAATATTGTGATAATGATGATCATGATGATGATGGTGACGTTGGTAGTAGTGTTGATGACGGTGATGGTGATGCTGCTGAGGGTGATGGTGGTGGTGTTACTGTGGGTGCTTGTGATGATATCCCGACCGATTCGAACACCGTCATCACCGGCACCACCAGTATCACCATCGCCATCGTCATCATCATCAAAACGATCAACACCATCACCACCACCATCACCATTCCAACCATTACCACCAACGTCACCACCATCATGATCATCAGCATCGCTACCACCATCGATAGGATCGTCCGTAGCCGCTGTGGCTCAAGTTCGGAGCGTGCGGTCTGGCGCATCGAGCTTGCTCGCAGCCTAGGACCTGGCTCGAGAGCCTGGGCCTCAGGCGGCCGTGGCCTGCTTGTCCCAGCCACTGCACGAGTGTCAGCCCTCCCCTCCCTCTGAAGCAAGTCCTATCGCCATGGCGCCCAGTCTCTCTGCGATCCAGGCGATGTCCGACGCTTAGCTGGAATCCACCAGTGAGATGACTGATCAAAGGCCCGCTGGGATGAATGCGGCGGTCGCCACCCAAGGTCAGCAGATCAAGGATAGGCCCACGTGCTTGAGACACCCGAATGCGAGGCAGGACGTTGTGCACAATTTTTCTCGAGGCCGTCGAGAATGCGCACCGTTCCTGCGCGTCGAAGGTCCCCTCGCTTCTTGCTGCTCCAGGGGTCCTGGGGAAGAGCCGTGCTGTCGACTCGAGTTCGCTCGCGGATAGCAGCGCCTCAGGGTGTCTCGCTCCGACAGGTGGAGGGCGCCACAGGCTGCTCCTTCGAGGCTTCGTCATTTCGAAATGCGCGGGGGAGCAGGCAGGGAACCTGATCGGGGTTCGGGCATAGGGCCTCCAGAAGAAGGTTACTTTCGATTTCCCCCCACCAGCCGAAGCGTCGGACTTCCTGGATAACTTCCGGAAGGTTGCAGATGGTTTTCAGATGGAGAGAATCGCACACGCAACCCTAAAGACATGTTGGTCGTCGCATTCGCCGCAACCTTTCCCCTCGTCGTCGTCTACTGGTTCGTCGCGCTTTGCTGGAAGAGCTGAACAAGATAGGTTTAAAGGATAATTCGAACGGGGTTGGTGGGATTGCGCTGCTTTGAGGTCGAACGAGGATCCCGCCCCGCGTTTCCACCTCCACGGTTGCGCGCGGACTAATCAGGTAAGTCATGTGGCTGTCGATGAGAGGGATTTGAAAGCCCTTTATTTGGATGCCTCTCGCGTTACCGTCTAGGCCGCGTTCGAGACTGGTCCCTCGCTTCCCTTTCGAAGGCACATTTCACGGGTTTGAGGTCTCCAGGGGGAACCCGAGGCCACTGCGTTTGGCCCAGTCTTGTCCCTGGGCTGCTCATCATAAGGGCATTCATTAGATCAGTATTGTTCTAGCGGCTCTGTTTTGGAGACTGGCGCTTCTTGCTCCGAGCCTTGCGGTGGGCGGGGCCGCCCTGTTGAAACGTCGCCCCATCTTTCTCCTCCGCCCTCTCTCGCGCTTGCTGTTTCCCCGCAGAACACCAGGGGGCCCCGGTTCGCTTCCATTCTTCATGCGCCCATGCGCGCATCCAGGCGGCGCGAGCAAATCTTTGAATTACTGTCGATGACCAAGTATATTGTGTCTACAGGAGATTCACGGCACGGCGGGAGATGCCAAGTCTCTCAACCATGACCTGTGTTACACTGATATTGCTGGCGGTGTTCTTATTCTCCTCTTCTCTGACCCCTTCAAGGTCTCCTCGGGCATGGCCCATACTTCGACTCTGCCAGGGCGTATTCCCTGGGCGAAACGTCGCGGGCGGCGCGGCTCTCTCTGGGCATTGAACGCTAGTCCCCCCACCTTCGGGGGGCCCACTTGCCCACTTGGGTGTTCAGGAGGAGGAAGAGGGAGGAGGAGGGAGGGAGGAGGGAGGAGTAGTAGGAGGAGGAGGAGGAGGAGGGAGGAGGAGGGAGGAGGGAGGAGGAGGAGGGAGGGAGGAGAGAGGAGGAGGAGGAGGAGGAGGAGGGAGGATCAGGCTGCCCATGTAGCGCTTTGGGTGCGGCTCTGACTGTTCCGCGGCACGGGGTCGGGGGGCGGCGCGGGGGCGGCGCTGGGTAGCGAGCCGGGGGCCGTCACCGGCACGAGCTGCTCTCTCTGCTTCTCTTCCGTTTCGGACAGAGCTCCATCGGCCCGATCCATGCAGGCGGGAGACGCAAGGAGGGGACTTGCTCCACGCGCGCCGTCTTAATCATATCGCACCCTGCTAATCCGACAACGGTGGCATCTGGCTGCTCGGCCTCTTGCGCGGCGATTGGCAAGTCTACGCCGGTGGGGGGTGTCTCGTGTCATGCCTCTGTGATTGCGACGTCTCGCCAGCGCAGGAGTTCCCGAAAATCTCCGCTTGGGCCGGGGCCTATCTTATTTCCGTTGCTGAATTGGGGTGTCTGTTTGCTGAGATGGACCGTTCTACCCCCGTCCTCGATCAAGGTCGCTCTTTCGGAGAGCTGCGCGCAGACGCGCAAGCGCGCGGCGCGAGTGACTGCTGCCAGCGTTGATGAGGACACTCACTTTGGACTTGCTGTCTTACATGGACTGCGCCCACAGAACGTTGAGCGCTCGCGGTATGTCTGTGCTGCCGCACTTAGCGCCTCCCGCTTCGTCGACCTTGATGCCGGCACCTGCCGCTCCCTACTGGTGCTCTGCGACAGCGTTGAGTCTGCGCAGGAATCTCGGATCTCGGAGCTTGAGAGCTAGGTGGGCCAGGAGACAGAGGTTGAGGCGATGGCGAGTCTGAGGTCTAGGTTTCGGCGTCGCACGGATCTTTGGAGGCTTCTGAACAAACGGATTTCGCCCGAGGCGATCCTGGGCCCATCAGGGGATCCGTGCGAGACCACGGCTCAAGCCGGGAAAGAATTTGCTGGATATTGGGAGGCGGTCTTCGGGACTCACGACTGCCATGGAGTCTGCGGGCCTGACTCGGGTGCGCAGCGCGCCTGTCTCGGGGGATTTCTGATGAGCAGTGGGCTTTGCCTTCCGAGGATTCGAGAAGATGGCTCGGGGGCGGGCGGATTCCATGCCCAGCTCAGACGGCGATGGCATCGCCTGCTCGCGTGGGAGATCTCTCCTCCCTCCAGCAGCTCTGTATGGCTGGAGCTGCCGCATCGCGGCGGCCCGCGGGCGCTGGGCGCCACGCTCGGCGCGCGAAGCGTGGTTGGTGCTTCTTGCGAAGGGCTACTCCAGATTTCGCAATAAAGGGAGGGGGGTCCCATTTCGGGGAAAGGTCGCTTCCAGGCCATCTTGGAGGGCCTGGGGGGTCTGGGGGCGATGTTTTGGAGGGTTCTCCCAGGGGGGAGGTCTGAAATGGCTTGCCTTGGAGGGTCCAGCCCCCCTCCCTTTTCTTCCGAAATCTGGAGTACCAGCCATCCGATCCCACCTCTGCCCCAGCGCGTTCCCCTGATGCTGGCCGACCACCTGCCGCGGAGCCTTGAACGAGAAGCTCGGGAGGTGGCCGCCGAGGCGCGGGCGCGTCTGCTGGACCGGCCCATGACGGATCAGATTCCGGAATCCCAGTTCGGGGAGTTGCAACGGTGCATGCCAGGGAGGGATCCGACGGGCATGTGTCTGATTGACGTTGCGGCTGCGTCTCCGGGCATTGCAATCTCCTCGCGGCCGCGGGTTCTGGCCCCGATGCAGATTCACCCCGGCGCCACTGGGATCGTCTGCTTCGGCGGCGAGCAGCGTCGGAGCGGCGTTCAGCAAGGAGGCCCATCTATCGCGACTCTGGTTTGTCTGGCTCTCGAACCGCGCATTGGATGGATGTCCTCGTCTGTTGCACCGCGTGAATATTGGGCGCGCGGGTGATCTCTCGTTCGGGCTTCGCTCCTATCTTGGACCTTGCTGGTGGCGTCGATCTCAATCTGAGCCTTGGCATACGTGTGCTGGCGCACTGTGGCTTGGAGCTCTCCGCGGACGATTCGGCGCGATCGGAGGACGCTGGCCTCGCTTGGTCCTGTGGCCTCGTTGATCTGACAGGTCCGGCATGCCAGGTGCCCTCGGACCCAGAATGGGCCCGACGGTTGGAAGTTCGCCAGCGCTGCGAAGATCTGCCACCAGCGTTGCGCCGAGACTCGCAGGTCGAAGGCCGCTCTTGCCATGGTGGCCCGCATGCGTGGGATCTCTGTTGCATCTGTCCTGCGATCCGTGGTCAATAATAGATCGCGCTGCCAGAACTGTTGCGACATGTGCAGGGAACGCTCTGTAATAGTTGCTCGCTGGGCCTCTGTTTCTTTTTCGGCCTCGCCATGCGCGTTCGTTTCGGGGCCGCGGCCTCGGCGTGGAATTCCCCGACCTCTGCTGCGTCGGCAGTGCGCCCCAGGTTCGCTCTGCGCCGAGCTCTGGGGAGCTTCGGATGCCTTTGGCAGACCTACGAGCGCAGGGCGACTTCCTCCCGGTTCGGATGGACCATCCTTGGTGGCCACATTCTTTTGCGTTCTCCATCGCGGCGAATGGTGGCCCGAACGTCGGCCGTCGCGAGGCGCGTCTTGCAGCTTCGGGGGGGGGTCCAAGAAACAAACGAAACGCACGGTGAGAATTCGGGCCAGGCCCCGCCCGCCCTTCTTATTCAATGCGTGCAGGTAACTGTCGCGCGGTGGGTCCCAGGGATGATTGCCTGTCTCTGCTGGGATGATACCTGCGCGTCACAGGTGCCCGAGGTTGCTCCCACCCCGCTTTTGACCTTGCGGGGGTCTCACCGTCTTGCCCTCTGGCGCCCCTGCGGCAGCCTGCCGCTCTCTTCGACTGCGCGCTCCCTGGGTGCAGCTGCAGCTGCGGCGTTGGAGCGTCTCTCTCTCGTCGCCCCAGTGGTTTGCATAGTCCTGTCCCTGCGCGCCGCAGGTTCCGGGTGAAGTGATGGGACCGCCGCTCTGCGTTTTGTTTGTGTTTTCTTTCTCTCTCTCTCTCTCTCGCTCTCACTCTCCGCCCCTCTCTCTCTGGCTTTGTCTCTCTCTCTCTCTCGCGTTCTTTCTGTCTCCCTCTTTGTTTCTCTTTTTCTTTCCCTCTCTCTCTCTCTCGTTCTCTCTCTCGTTCTCTCTCTCGTTCTCTCTCTCTCTCTCTCTTTCTCTCTCCCTTCGTTCTCTCTCTCTCTCCTCCCTTTCCCTCTCCACTCTCTCTCTCTCTCTTTCTCTCTCTCTCTCTCTCTTCTATCTCTGTTCATCTTCCTCCTGTTTTGTGTCTCTCTCTCTCTCTTTTCTCTCTTCGGCCTAGGGGCCGTGTGGAGTGGATGTGGCGGGTCGCGCGAAGAGCTTATGATCTTGTCTCCTTTGCGTCTTCCCTTTTGAAAGGTCGAACTCGCACAATGGATTTGTATTGTGCTCTGGACTTTGGAGGAACCGATTGTTCATCGATTGCCATGGGCGCCGACTCGATACAGTCAAGGCGATGAAATATAGACCAGTTTTTCGGATGCAGCTCCTGGGACGTCAGAGTCTGATTTTGCCCTGGTCCGAAATCCAACGTAATCCCGCTGAGTCCGGCGCAGTCCGGCTCAATCCCGCTGAATCCCGCCTCATCCGAGGCCCACTCCGGCGTAGCAGCCCCCCAACTGGGGCCTACCCCTCTCGGTCTTTCCGGCGACGACCTCCCAGCAGCTGCCTCCTAGCAGCTTGGGCTCGGGAGGGGCCCCGGTGTTCTGGCCGCGCCTGCGATCCGGGGCAGGAGAGACTGGCTGCGTGGCCGAGAGGCCCGCCGCGGCCAGGAGAGCTCGCTCGCTCCCCGTTCGGCGTCCCCCTGCGGCAGCACGATGGCTGTACAGTCGGGGCCCTGCAGAAGGAACCCTTTTCGTTGGGGAGGGGCTCGGTGTTCCTTGATTGTTCTACAGTTTGCCTTCTTTTTTCCTAAGGTTTTCCATGGGAAATCAAAGTTCAATGTGTGGAGAAAAGGGGCCCCGTTCCTTATTTAGGGTTCCTTAGGTCAACGCCCCGACTGTACCTCAGAAGGCTGAAGGATCCCAGACGTCGGGCGTCTCGAAGAAAGTCGAGACGGAGGTTTCTGGTCATCTTTGGCCCCTCGGGGCCCTCGCCCAGCCTCGGGGCCGCGACAAGGAACGGCTCGGGATGAGAAGCCGGTCCCGGGGAAGTGGTCGGGAGGTCGGGGGCCCGTGCCTCGAAAAAATCGCGACGTCGGACGTGTGGGATACCGCTGCCGCTGCCCTTTCCTCGTCGCCGCGTCTGGATTCGTCTCGGAATGGTGGTCGAAGCATTTTTGGGGGACAGGTCCTGGGAATGATTAGTCACAGGGCCCCGCGGCGGCGGCCTGCGATCCGATCTTCGGGCGATCGGTCCTGCAGTTCTCGCAGGGCGTTGTCCCAGACAGGCGCGCGTCGTGAAATCACGACGGGATGTTTTTGGTCGCTGTCGGCCTCAAAGGGCTTTGCTTTGAAACAAAAACTGCTGTGAACAAAATCTGTCCCGGGGAAGGAGCCGGGATTGTGGGGGGCTCGCGCTCCGAAGAAAAACGCGACGTCGGGGGGTCTGGCTTCGATCCGATCCGCGACTTTCGGGCGATCGATGTTTACCAGCCTCGAACGTATCCCTATCCCTAAGATTGACACGCCAAAAGGCGATGACAATCTTAGGGATCCGCCCTCAAAAAATAAGGGAATCCCTAAGATTGGCATCGTGATGAGGAGGTGCCCAGCATAGGGATAGGGATATGTTCCAGGCTGGTAAGATGTTGCACTTTTCGAGCGGGCTCGTCGACTTCTGGAAAACATTGCCCTGCCTCTGGGGGTACACGCTTGGGCAGCTGCGCCTCGCCGAGGGCGCCCCGCGGTTGCCCGGATCGTCCCGAGCGGCCGCTGGGGGTACCCGAGCTGTGTGCCGAAAACCGATGGTGGAGTTGAGTCGGGCACGTCCGTCTGCAGGAGGAGTATTCAAAAAAAGGGTCAAGAAGTGGTCTGGGGGCGATGTTCTGGCTATGTTTGGTTATTTGTCGAGTATCGTTTGACTATTTTTCAGTTCTTCGTCCAACATCGGCCTGTAGGGGGTCAGGCCCGGCATAATGGTACGGCAGGTTCGTGTCGCGACGACCCTGGCGTTGGTTTCTGACACTGCGCGAATCGTTCAACCTTGAACGTTCGGCGGCTTCTCGATCGCCCGATCGTTCCATATAGGCCGATTCTGGGCCACTGGCGGCGTTCAACCTTGAACGACCTCGGCGGGGTCGCCGCCGGTCGACATGACGCGAACCTACCGTAGAGTACAGTGCCGTTTTTAATACATGCTCCGCGTGCGGATCATGTATTAAAAATGCAGGGGTTTAGTATTAAAGACAACGAGGAGTTCATGCATCGATTTTTCCATACATTAATCATGTATGAAAAATCTTATAGTTTAAAAATCCCATGTATTAAAACCTGCCCTGTAGAGCCAGCTCCGGTCCGGTCCGTCCGATTCGGTATCGATCCCGGCCGGCTCGGTCCGCTGCGGCTGCGAGGCGCGCCCACGGCCCGCCACGCCCTGTGAGGTCTGCGCGGCGCTGCCGCGCATCTCCTGGCGGCGCCGTGCCGGTCGGGTTCGGTCTCCCGGCGCCCGGCGCCGGGCCGATGCAGCCCTGTCCTTGGCATCGCTCGGACGTGTGCATGTTTCCTTCGGTGAGGACCATCGAGGAGCATCCGTGATCATTCGGCGAAACAACCACGCACGAAACCGACAAAAAAAACACAGGGAACGGACGTCCGAGCGATGGCCAGTGTCCGGGTATAGCCAGGACCCCGAATAAGAGGAGCCGGTTAGTGATTGGTCCCCGAAGCCCAAGATATGGGCTGTCGGGCCGGACGAAAGGGGGGGATTGGGAAAAGGGGGGATACGAGATTTGCTGCATGCAGCTGGTTTCGACCCCGCCGCCAGGCCCACTCCTCGATACATGGGCGCCTCCCGGCGCCGGGAGGCGCCGGGAAAATCAGCTACGTGAGCTGATTCTCTATCCCCCCCTTTCGCCCGACCCGAGACTGGAATCACTAAACCAGGTTTGCCATAGCTGATGCTCTTCGGGTGACGGCAGTTCCGGTGAGTGGAGTGGGACGGGGGGGCCACCGGAACTGCCACCAGTTTTCGGGTTCCAGTGAGTGGAGTGGAGTGGAGTGGGACGGGGGGGCCACCGGAGCTCACCGGCAGGACGGGTGAGGTGACCTGGGTTCCGGTACACATCTCTAAACCAGGTCCCACTAAACCCAGTTCTGCCAACGCCCGACCTGTCCGAGGGCAGAGGTTCAGAGGAGGAAAAGGTACCTATACCTCTAGCCTCCCCTCGTTTTCCCCTGTTGGTTTCCCCAGAGGGGGGTCTAGGCCGCGTGGCAGGGTTTCAACGCAGTTGCGGAGCGTCCTGGCTCGCCTAATAGGCTCACCAAGGACTGTTCCTAGAACCTTCCGTGATCTGCACGAAGTGTTCTTAGCACAGTTCTCGCTGAGACTGTCTTGCGCACATCGGGTTTTTGTGCTAAGAACATAATTTGTGTTCTTGGAACATTTTGGGGTTCTAAAAACATTCCGTGGTAAGTTTATAGGGATGCTTGGACGGTCGGTCCCTGCTCAAGAGCTGGCGGCCACTACCAGCCATCGTCGTTTCGTTACTACTCGGAGTTGCCATCGCACCACCTCAGGGCGGCAACTGCGGTGGCATCGGTGGCATGGCAGCAACGCCAAAACTCCATGAGCCCGATCCCATCCGACCACCAGGCACGCTGCCATACAAGTCCGACGCCCCCCGGAGGACCAGTGCGTCGAGGAGCCGGAAGGCGAGGGCGCGAAGGACAGCCATAGAAGTGCCGCCGGCGCTGCCGCGCACGCCACTGGCGCTCGGCGGGCGGCAACTATATACTTACACGATCCTGGCCAGGCAGATCCTTTGCCCAGGATGAGCCTGGCCAAGATCGGTGTATGTGTACAGTCGTTATCCTGCACGCTGCCGTGCTGCCTCCGCCGCCGTGTTGCCGCCGCCAGCCTGCTTGCCCCCGCCACCGCCCCGCTTCCAGTCTGGTCGGACGCAGTCGGCAGCGCGTAAGAGTGACCCTTCGCCAGACTGGCCTTTTTGATGCGAGCCCACAGGGGGCCCCTCCATCACGAACAGGAGGAGCAGGAGAAGGAGGATGAGGAAGGGGACGACGACGACGACGAGGAGACAATTAGGACAACGACGACGACGATGATGACAACAACAACAAGAGTCATTTTCAGACTGCTCATTCTTACCTGCTCGGATGCCACCCAGCCATTATATCCCAAACCTTCGGTACCCGCCCTATTGGTCTTCGGTCGTACCCCCCCCTTGGGGGTATATCTTCCCTACCTGCCGCGTGTAGTTGGCGCAGCCCCTCAAGCACGAGAAGAGAAGACAGATGGAGGGGGGAGGGAGCTTAGTGGGCCCTGGAAACGACAGGGCCGTTTTTCTACCGGTTCCGTTTTGCCGTTTTCTGCCGGTTCCGACCTCGTTTTTTTGTTGGGTCCGTCGCCGTTCTTTTACGGGTTTCCCGCTCCGGTTCCATTCCTGGAGCCGTTTTTGTTGCCGTTTCCCATCGCTGTTTTTGTTGCCGTTTCCATGTTCAAGGGACATTTTTTCGGAAACGGTGAAAAAACGGCCCTGCCGTTTCCGGGGCCCACTAGGGGAGGGAGAAGGATCGAGCACGAGAGAGATAGCAGGAGGGGGGCTAGGAGCAGAAGCCACGTGGCAGAACCAGACGGGCAGACCGGGCGGGTGGACCTCGATTGGCGGGTCGGGCTGGCCGGCCCAGGCGGCCAGGTCGAGCAGGCGGGTTGTCGAAGCGCGAGCACCAATCGCGAGAACGCTTCGAGCGATAGCGCGATTCCAAAGTCAATCGTGGGAAAGGCCAGAGCGACAATGTGATTCCTGAGGGATGGAGGCGCGACGCCTGCACACACGGCGAGGAAGTCCCGCGCGAAAGCGCGATTCGTGCATACATTGTGGAGGCGTCCCGCGCGAGAGCGCGATTTCCCAATACGTTTTGAGGAAGTATCCGGCGGGAGCCGTGGTTGTTGTAATCCCGGCGCCCGCAGCCCAGTTTGAGGCTCAAGACCTTCTCTGACCAAAACAGGGAACGAGCCCCGGGAGGGGCACTTCAATAGGACGAATACAATGATTACCAGAAGGGTGGGATCAAGGATACCCATTCTTCAGAAATGGGAGTTCAACAACAGAGGGGCGGGACACAACGCCCTCTTCGTCTTCCATCGTCCCCTCCGCGGGGATGTCTTCCTTCCCTGCCGCGCGTGATTGGAGCAGCCCTCGAGAAAAGGGGAAGAGAGGACGGATGGAAGGGTGAGGGATAAGGACGGAGCACGGGATTCGCAGGATGGGGGCTATAGGAGCAGCAAGCACGTGGCAGAACCAGACGGGCCCAGCGGGTGGGTAGAGCCTGACGGGCGGGTCGGGGAGGCGAGCCCAAGCGGCCAGGTCGAGCAGGCGTGTTGCGGATGCGTGAATCTTGCATGAAGCGCGAGGAGGGCTCGAGCGAGACCGCGGTTCCGAAGTAGATCGTGAGAGTGGCCACAGCGAAGCCGCGAGTCCTGACTGTCGAGGGCGCTGCGTCTGAATGTATTGCGAGGGAATCCCATGCGAAATCGCGATGCCTGCATAACTTGTGAGGAGGTCCCGCGCGAGACCGCGAGTTTGGAATACATAGTGAGAATGTATCAGGCGGGGGTCGTTGTTGTTGTAACTCGGCGGCCAGGGGCCCAGTTTGGTGACCCCTCGGTTTCCAGAAAAAAAGGTGGGAGCCATGAGAGGAGCATTCTGATTGAAAGACATAATGCGCCCAACAGGGGGGATCAATAATAATTATTAGTTCGGGAAAAGATTTAAACAACAATACTAGCAGCAGCAACAGTGGACGAGCTGAAGACGCGCATCCCTGAACGCAGCCAGGAGACACCCCAGGCGTGTCTGCACTGCCCAGAGGAAAGGAGCCACGGGTGGAAAGATTGGCCCCGGCGAAGGGCTGCAGTCGCCGAGGTGAAGCATGATTGCACCAGGGCTGCGGTGCAGACCTTCCGGGGACAGACTTTGTTGCCCGCGTGCGAAGCAACGGCAGCCGCACAGAGCGACCAGCTACTGCAGTATCCTTTCGACGCCGTCGATCCGCGCAAGGCCTTGGATGAGGCCTTGAAGGCAGCGGAGCAGACCAAGATGAATATCAGCGAGACGGACGTGAGGTACAAGCTGCAGCAGTTGCGCGTGGGAGCGCAAACCCGAGGATCCGCAACGTGCAACGACGCTCCGTGCGCCAGTGGTGAGGCGAAGGGGGGCGTCAGGTGCCTCACAGCCTGGGCCCAGGCGTGGCCCGACGGCAAAGTGCCCCACCCCTCGCACGCCTCATGCTGGAGCAGGTCATGAGGTCCGTGAACAAGGAGAACGGGAAGCCGAGGAACGTCTCGCTGGCTGAGTGTTTCTTCAAGTTCGAGAGTGGTGTAGTCCAGGAGACGGATCGACACCAACGGCCGTGCGAGGGCGCTTCCATCTCCGAGGGGCTGCACTGGACACAGTATGGATGTCAACCAGCGGGGCCAGAGCTTATGCTCATGGGGCACCCAGGGCTTACGAATTTAGGCCCCAAGCTGGCTTATTGCAGCCTGGACGCGGCGAGCGCCTACGGCACCATCGCGCTCGCCGCCATGCTCCGGGGCACGACGGCCTGGTGCCCAGCCAACGGGGCGTTCCTGGCAGGCATCTGGAGGGCGCCCAACACGGCGCTCATGGAGAAAGAGGCGGGCCGCTGGAGGAGGATCAGGGTACGGGGCAGGGTGATACATCCTCAACGCCTGCCTTCTCGCGAGGCTTGAGGCTGCGCCTGCCAGCTGCTGGCCCTCGCCCGGCGGCCAAGCAGATCTGGGCCCACATCCCCAGCCTGGTGGATGACATGCTGCTGGTTGTGGGGCCGACGCACGTCGACGAGGCCCTCGGCATCCCCGAGGAAGAGCTGGCCCGCGTTAGCCTCAAGCTCGACCTGTAAGAGTGCAGCGTGCATCCCCGAGCGCGGCGAAAAAGGAGCTCGGACCCGACCCGGCCATCACAAACTTCAATCAGGTGGAGGGCGGCTTGCCTGCCCTGGGCAGCGCGCATTGGGGCGAGTTCGAGACCGAACCAGAGCCCCTGCTCAGTGGCGGCGGAGCCGGCTCGAAGGCGGCTTGAAGCAGCGCGCACAACCGCGGCGAATGCCGCAAGGAGGCGACGCCGCAGGCAGCGTGGCATGTCCAACGCAAGGTGGCGTCGAAAGCCCTCTTGCACGACGCGCGCACCCTGGAGCCTTAGCCGGTGGCGGAAGAGCAGGACAGCGTCGTCGGCGACGCTGCCTGGAAATAGCTGGGCGCGCCAGCCCACGACGGGTGGGCGGAGGATTCGTCCCGCCGGTTGAGGTTGCAGTGGGCACCAAAGCTTGGCGGCGTGGACTTCGGTCCTGCGACATTGGGGTCGAGGGTGGGCTGGCTGGCCGCATTCGGGCGCTGCTTGCCCGCGGCAGAACCCGCGGGCATTGCTGCCAGAGGCAACCGAGGAGGAGATCTTAAACGCCATCCCCCTCACTGGGGCCGAGCGCGCGCAGGAGTGGCTGAAGGCGACTTGGGGGTTTCTCGGGGCGCTTCTCGTGGGGGCTCTTGTGGGGCCTTTTGTGACCCGCTTGGGCGTCCTGGGACTTGTGATCATGTTGAAGGGGATGGCTTCCAGAGCGCGGCGGTAGCGCGCTCCGGGGTCTCCTCTTGTGGCCGTCTCCTGGGCCTCGCGGGCGCCTCGGGCCATGTTGGGCCAGTCATGGCTGCCTGGGCTGTCTCGGACGCTCTTGCGACCGATGCCTAAGGGATGCGGCCGATTCTGGCCTCGCCGACGTCGTCGTCGTCGTCGGCGTCGTCGGCGATGGTCGGTCGTCGGTCGTCGGTCGTCGGCCGTCGACCGTCGCCTCATTCAGAGGCGCCTAAGGGATTCAGCCGAGACCTGGCCTCCCTCGGTCGGCTCATGGCCTCCAGCACTTCCCTCGAAGGCTCCAAGACTCAGCGAGGTCGGCCGAGGTTCAGGAGGGGACAAAAACACACAGACACAATGAATCGTCGACTCCCAGGAAAATATAGGAAGATATGGGACGTGGGGGGGAAGACAAACACTTAGGAAATATGGGAAAATGTGGGGGATCCTGTTGTTTGTGTGTATTTCTTAGTGTGTCCTTGGGCCCCTTCAGAGGTTCGCCCCGAGAGGGCCCCCGCAGGCCCAGTGGTCTCCCGTGCATCGGCAGAGTGGCCCCGAGAAGGTCGCTCGAGTCAATCCCGGGCGGGGCGCGTTGGGGGCCAACGTCCTGAACTCTGGGGCGGTCAAGGAGGGAGTGATGACTAGAGGAGGGGGGGGCCATGACATCTCCACATGTTTCACGGCGCCTCTTCTCGTTTCAATGTGTCCCCAGCCCCCCCCTGGGCCGCGCACGTGCCGCCGGCCATGATTTGCGCCCCCTCCCGCCCTGTTGGACGCCCCCCCCTTGGCCGCCCCCGATGGACCCCCACCGAGACTCCCCCGGGACACTCCCACCCACCCCAGCGGCCCAGTGGGAAAGGGATCGAAGGGGAGGGGCTAAACCAGGGCTGGATCTAAACGCTGTTTTGCAAGACTTCGGCTGCGTTTTGTCATGCGTTCTGGCAGGGAGGGACCCGGAAGACAGGCAGAGCAAAGCGAACAACAGATCGAAAGCAAGACGAAAGACAACGTTTACAGGTCCAGCCCTGGGCCAGACCTCCGACTCGATGGCGATCTTGGCCGGGTTCGCCTCGTGGCGGCGAGCCGACGGAGCCTTATGGGTGGCCGCGGGCCGCGGGGCAGGGGGCGGCGAGCCTCGAACGGAGAGAGGCGTTCCCGTGGACCACGGCGCCAGACTCCCCCCCTCCTGCTCCTCCTTCTCTTCATCCTCCCCCTCCTCCTCCTCCTCCCCCTCCTCCTCCTCCTCCTCCTCCTCCTCCTCCTCCTCCTCCTCCTCCTCCTCCTCCTGTTCCTCCGTAGCCATTTTGGCTCAAGTCGTGTGTTCCGCCCGCTTTCGGCCGCGCGGGACCGCTTGGGATGGCACGGGCAGGGTCGCCGCCTGGCGATCCTCATGGAGGTCAACGGCGCTCGCGTGCCGAGCGCTCGGCCGCACGGCGGCGGGCGCAGGCTGCTGCTGACCTCGGGCTCGCTGCAGCGCATGCCGAGGTGGCACGGCTGAACACCCAGCTGATGGCGCAGAAGGACAAGTTCGTCGAGCTCCTCGAGTCCGTCGAGCTCGTGTCTGGAGGCGACCGTGAGCTGGTCGATCGGCTGCTGGCAGCGGTGCCCTTTTTGAGCAAGATGCTGGCCGGCCAGGTTCCGGAGCATCTTGGTGTGCTACGTCGCAATACGGCACTCCACGCTGATGGCGGAGGTCTGCGCTTTGCGGATGCCTCGTGCGCTGAGCTCAGGCACGCCCAAGGGGGACCTCGGCTGGAAGTACGCCGTCATTGTGTCGGGCTCCGTCGTGATGCTGCTCCCTTCTGGCCGCTGCGGCCGCCTGGAGTCTGGGAGGTTCCTCCCGAGGTGCTCCTGTTGGAGGAGCTCGGGTACGGCTCCGCAGGCGACGCAGCTGTGGAGGAGGTGGACGCGTGCCCGTCGAAGGTGTGGCCTTTGGCGGTGGAGCCCGCCAGCGCTACTGCCGCCATGGTGGTGCTGGAGGCCCAGGTGGTGGGAGGAGAGGCCGAGTGTTGCAGCGGTGGACTCGCAGGTGAGAGCCCCGCGTCGGGAAGGGCCCAGGTGGCGGGAGGAGAGGCCAGGACCCAGGTGGTTGGCGGAGAGGTCCGAGGGAGGAGCCCGACCCAGGTGGAGGGAGGAGTGGTCGGCTCCCCACGCCGCGCCCAGGTGGTTGGAGGAGAGGCGGAGGCGATTTCCCCGACATCCTGCGTGGAGCAGGAGGCCCAGGTGGTAGGTGGAGTGGCCCTCGGCGAGATGATAGACCCTAGGGAGTCCGTCGGCATGTCGCAGTCCGTGCAGCAGGCCAGCAACCACATGATCGAGAAGGCGCACGTCGAGGTCGTCGGCGCTGGCCCGCACGTGCACCCGTGCGTCCTGGTCGTGGCGAACTCGTGCATGGTGGAGGCTTCGGCTTGGTTGGACGGCTGGTGGCCGCTGCTGGGGGACGATCCCTATGGAGAAACGTCTTGCTTCCTCGAAGCCCTGTATGAGGACGACCTGGATAGGAACTGGGAGGAGATGGTCGCCGAGATCAACGCGAGCATCAGGCCCATGCCCACCAGCTACCTGACCAGGAGCAGGGACTTCGGGGCTTTCGTGCAGCACCCGCCTTCATGCCTGTGTATTTCGTGCTTCCGCTCGTGCTGTCGCGATGAAGCTGGAGACAGTGGGCGTGCTGTTCCTCGGTGTCTACGTGCGGGCATCCTGCGGATAGGCGCCACGATTCTCAAGCCGAAGGCGACGGTCAAGGCGAGGCGCCCAGGATGAGGGCGAGTGTCCCCCCCCCCCTCCCCTTCTCCCTCCTTTCGCCTCCCCTTAGTCTCGCCTCGGGCCTCGGTGCGATGCGCGGCGACGGGCGGCCCGCGGAGTACTAAATACTCCTCCTCCTCCACCTCCTCCTCCTCCTCCTCCTC
>CAUYUJ010015144.1:236016-242685 GCA_963575745.1 Prorocentrum cordatum | reverse complement strand
GCCCACCAAAGAATTGTTTAAGAACCTTTTGTGGTTTGCACGACATTTCCTTAGAACACTTCTGTCTGAGCCCGTCTTGTTTTAACACATCGGTTTTATGTGTTATGTTATTAGAACATGTTTGTAGGCCTATAGGAACGCCGGGACGGTCGGTCCCTGCTCAAGAGGTGAGGTTTTCTGTTGCAACCTCCCGAGGCCGTCTTCGGGCCCCATGGGACCGGCAGAAACGGATCCAGGGCGAGACGTCACGCCAGATGGACCTGGGGAGGGGTCCCAGGGCCCGTTTCGAGCAGATTTGCCCGTGTAAGCCCCCCTCCTTGGCTCGCTCTCTCGGGGCCCATGCGCGGTTCAGGACCCCCCTTGCCGCCTCCCCAAGCCCGAGGTGCGCGGGCAGGCGGGCATGGTGTCGGCGTGGCCCTCGCACCCGCTGGAGCTGCCCGAGCGCCTGGGCCTCGCGCAGGCGGTGGCAGAGCGCGCGGCCGCGCCTGGCACGGAGGCCGCGCTCCGCGCCGGCGCGCTAGCTGCGCTGGGCCACGAGGTCCTCGACCGGGGCGGCATCCTGGGCGTGCGGAGCGAGGGCACGGCGCGCTGCGCGGTGGTCGTGGCCGCCAGCGAGGGCGACGTGCCGTCGGCGGCGTGCGAGGCGGCGGCGCTGCTGCTGAAGGGCCACTCCGTCAGCCTGGCGGCGCCCCGCGGCGCCGCGCTGGCGGCCGCCGAGGCGGTGGCGGAGGGGCTGCCGCAGGAGCTCGTCCCCCCTCCTCGCCCCCTTCCGCCGGACAGCACAGCCTGCCCGGGACCAGCGTGGCGGCATGTATAGGGCTTCGGCCAGCGAGCCGTCTTCCGCCACGCACGTCTCTGCAACTCTTGACCCATCCCCCGTGACCCGCTTGTCATCCCGAATCGTTTTTCTGGGACGGTCCCGCGGCAGGGTGAGGGCCCCCAGGAGCCGACGCCGGCCAAGCAGTGTCCGTCGTGTGTTGCCCACGGCGCAGGAGCTGCTGCAGGCGGTGGAGTGCGGCGACCCGCTCGCGCTGCCGGAGGCGGTGCACACCGTGCGCTTCGTCGGGGGCCCCACGGCCTCCGAGCTGTGGTCCGAGCGTCGGCCGCCGCGCGACTACGGCGGCCGCGGCGGTGGACGCCGACGTGCCCGTGGCGCCGGGGCTGGCCAGGCCCCGGTGGGCCCGGAGCCCCTACGACCGCGGGCTGGAGGAGATCCACGACCTCCTCGATCTCCTGTGGGCGTTTCGGGAGCCCTTCGAGGGCACGGACGGCCGTCCTGCGATCGCGCTCGCGGCAGCGTGCAAGCACGTGGTCCTCACGGCCGAGGACGTTCCCGATGGGGGCCGCGAGGGCAGGGTCCGTCGATCCGATCAATCCTGTCCGATATTCGATCTGGCCAGCTCGATCCGATTCGAGTTAGATGTTTCGACGAGGTGCATTTTTGGCGCGCATGGCGCCATTCCTTCTGGCGCGCCCGACCCTCGTCGATCCAGACTCTGTGCCGATGCGGCCCGACCTGGCGCATGCTCCGATCATGTCCGATTGGTCGAGATTCGATGTTGACCGCTCCTCGGTCTGCCCCGTCTCTAGCCGATACCCCCACTCCCACCGGGCCACGGTAGCTCAGCCCCACCAGCCAACCCCCCTGGTGGTGATGGGTCCCGCGAACCCTGGAGTGAACCGCGTACAGATACCTGCATGGGCCAACTATATATATATATATACATATATATGCACAGATGTAGATGTAAAGAACTGCATACAAGAGGTGTACACATATATATATATATATACACCCACCTACGGGGGTGCGGAAGTCGGCCAGTGGGGCCAAGGCCATGCCTGCGGGGTTTGGGCCTGGTCAGGCGATGCCTATGAGTGGGCGGCGCGCCCAGGGGGAAGGCAGAGGAGGCGGATGAGGAGGAGGAGGCGGAGGAGGAGGAGGGAAGGGAGTAGGATGATGTAGGGGAGGGAGGAGGAGAGGGAGGGGGGACCACAGAAAGTCTATGGGGTGGGGGGGTCGTGGAAGGGGTGGGGAGTTATCCTGCGTCGGCGGCGTCTTCTTCTTCTGTCTTCTCGTCGTCTTCGTGCTCCGGAGTGCCTGTGACTTCTGATTGCGGCGGAGGAGGAGGAGAAGGAGGCGGAAGAGGGGCGAGCCTTCTCAGAAGGCCCTCAGAGGGCTTCCGGCCTTCCGAGCCGCTGCCTAGAAGCCTTCTCTGGAGAGCCTGTCCCGCCGCCTCTTACCAGCCTGGAACATATCCCTATCCCTTTGCTGGGCACCTCCTCATCACAATGCCAATCTTAGGGATTCCCTTATTTTTTGAGGGCGAATCCCTAAGATTGTCATTGCCTTTCGGCGTGTCAATCTTAGGGATAGGGATACGTTCGAGGCTGGTAAAGGAGGGCGTGTGCGCCGATTCGAAGGCCCAGGATAGGCGTAGGTCGGGCCTGTCCCTCGGCAGGAGGAATATTCAAAACTAGCCCACAGCAGCTGGGGGACGAATCTGTGACTATCGGGGGCGGCAAAGAGGGGGGTGATGACTAGGGGGGGTGGATATCATGGCAGGGGCCATGATATTTCCCCAGATTTCATGGCGCCTCTTCTTATTTCATTACGTTCCTGGCCTCCCCGCTGAGCCGCGCACATGCCGCCAGTCATGATTTGCACCCCCCCCTCTTGGACACCCCCCTCTTGGCCGCTCCCGAGGATAGGCGTAAGTCGGGCCTGTCCCTCGACAGGAGGAATATATTCAAAACTAGCCCACAGCAGCCCGGTGACGAATCTGTGACGATTGTGGAGCATGTTTCGAACATGTTTCACCTGTCCTCCACAATCCGCCTGCTGGAGGACATGCCCGACCTGAGGATCGGCCTGGCCCGCATCGGTCGGGGTGTGTAGAGGGCGCCCCCCTGCAGTGCAACCCCATGCCAGGAAACAGCCTGCCTGCCTCCAGGGTGCCCTGGGTTTCTTGGGTTTCGACGGTCTTGCTCTGGAGAGCGTGGCGCTCTCACACAGAAATCAATGAACATCCTGGGGTCTCTCGGGGTTGGGTTTCTGGTGGAAGGTTTCTTCTGGTCGAGCTTCGCTGGCGCACTCCTGTCGTTCGGATGCAACTCCTGGGAATTCAAGTTCTGATTTTGCCCAGGTCCGAAATCCAGCTCAATCCGGTTCAATCCCGCTTCATCTGGCTAGATCCCGTTTGTCACCACCCACCAAATCACCCCAACCCAACACGAAGCCCTCGATTTGCCCTCCATTTCCGGTGGGGGGGGGGTTCGGGGAACGTTGAAAAAACACATGGAATCCGTACCCCCCCAACCCGAAATTCGGGTCAAATTCGGGTCTTCGGGTTGGGTTGGGGTGGTCTGGTAGGTAGTCAGTTTGATCCCGCTCAGTCAGGCTCCATCCTGCTTTACCCGAGGCCCACTCCGGCGCCACACAGCCTCCCCCTATGGGGCTTAAGCATCCTCCTCTTATCGCCCCTCCGGCGGCGACCTCCCAGGAGAGAGTTGCCTCCCGCCCATTCGTGAGGACATCTCCGAGGAGGTCGCGAAGGCCGCGGCCGTCTCCGCCATTAGGGGGCCAGATGCGAACCCTACCCCTACCTCCCACGCTTTCTGAAGGGGAGGGTGGGGTTCACTTCGTTCGGGAGCTCCGGAGCAAAGCGAACCCCACCCTCCCCCTCAGAAATCGTGGGCGGCAGGGGTATGGGTTCGCATCTGGCCCCCTGGCCATGAGCCCCTTCTGCGAGCCCGTCACGCTGCACCTCGTCGGCCTCGGGCCGCGCGCCCTCGCGCGCGACCCGCTGCGCGGCTTCTGCCGCCTCGTGCAGAGCGGGCGGGGCGGCCTCGCGTGGGCCGTGCGGGAGCACGCGGCGCTCCCGGACCTCCGTGGGCGGGGAGGGCTCCCCGTGACGTGATCGCGCCGCAAAGAGTTCGGGACGAAGGCTGTTCACTCTTTTCGGCCCCTGGCGCCCCTCGCCGGTCCCCGGGACCGTCAACAAGGTCTAGGCCTCCCAGATGGGGTCCGAGCAGACGTGGTCGGAGGGTCGCGCCGCAAAAAGGTCAGGACGAAGGCTTTTCGCCATGTTCGGCCCCTGGGGGCCCTCGCCGGTCCCCGGGGCCGTCAACAAGGTCTAGGCCTCCCAGATGGGGTCCGAGCAGACGTGGTCGGAGGGTCGCGCCGCAAAAAGGTCAGGACGAAGGCTTTTCGCCATGTTCGGCCCCTGGGGGCCCTCGCCGGTCCCCGGGGCCGTCAACAAACTCTAGGCCTCCCAGATGGGGTCCGAGCAGATGTGGTCGGAGGGTCGCGCCGCAAAAATCGGTGGTTGACAGACTTCCTACCCTGACACCTCGATTGGCGAATCGGCCGTTCTCGGTTCGCGAGGGGGCGTCGCGGCCGTCATTTTTGCGGGTCCAGGTCTGTCGATTTCGGTCCGAGGCCGTTATCACTAAGGGGAGGTCTACTAAAGGGAGGTTCGTCCACCGCCGAGTAAAAAGTTCAGGACGAAGGTTCTTCGCTATTTTCGGCCCCTGGGGGCCCTCGCCGGTGCCCGGGACCGTCAAAAGACGAGTCAGGCTGAAAAGCCGGTCCTGGGGAAAGGGTTTGGACTTCTGGGGGCGCCGCCCTGAAAAAAACAGGACGTCGCAGGTCTGGGTCGGGAGCCTTGTCACGGGGGTCCATCAAACGGGGGTCAGCCAGAGAGCTTGGTCTTGCAGGATCCCGCAGGTCCAGGTTCGCACTGACCTGGGCTTGCGTGCAGGATCCGGCAGGATCTTGCAGGATCCTGCAGAACAAGGGTCTCACTGACGCGGGCGTGGGTGCAGGATCCCGCAGCATCCTGCAAGGCCCGACTGACCCAGGTCTGCGTTGACCCGGGCCAGACGATCCCCGAAAGCCCTTGAGACCCTGGCGCTGCAATGTTTGTTTTCGCACCGTGGGAAAAAAAAAACACACTGCGGGAAACAACACAGTGTGTGTTTTTTCCCCACAGACACAGTGTGTGGGAACAAAAACTCAGTGAATATTTTTTTCCCCACAGTGTGTTTTTTTTCCCACAGTGTGTGTGTGTGTGTGTGTGTGTATATGTTTTCCCACAGTCAGTGTGTGTGTGTTTTCCCACAGCGTGTTTGCTCGTGGTCGGGCCCCGGAGCCCTCACAGACGATCGACGTCGGGCTCGAAGGAGGACGCGGGCGCGGGAGGCCGGGGTCCAGGGCTCGGGGCGTGATTTGGTTCGCGATGTTGCCATTTTTGTTCGCAACGCGAGAGCTCGTGGGGAAGTGTGCGAACGGGTTCTCTGGACTCGGCTCGAAGTGCTGCGATCGGCGTTGCGGGGGAAGGCGCCGAGTTCGGCCACACTTGGGGTCCCGGAGGGGCCCCAAACCATTCCGTTCCCCGCCCTCGCCTCTGCGTCAAGCTCCGTTGTCGACAATGCACGCCCGCATCTGTGTATATACCGTAGCGCCCCGCAGATGCGGATAAGAGTGAGGGGGCGGTAGGGACGTCGGCAGTTTGCGAGACTCTGGAGAAGCCCGCCGCAGGCGCCTGAGTTTCACAAATTATACAACGAGCCCGCCGCAGGCGCCGATTTTTCCGCTAAACCAATGTGGGTAGGTCGCGGTGGGTCGCAAGTGGGTCGCGGGTGGGTCGCGGGTGGGTCGCTGTTGGGTCGTGGGTGGGTCGCGGGGGTAAAGGGCAGAAAAAATCCACCCCATAAGAATCACCCCGACGAGCGAAGCCGTTTAGTATTAGTAAACACACACAAAGAATGAATCGAACAGGGCAGGGTTGTTTATTAAACGCCCAGGGCCGTTTAGTAAACGTCAATTGTCGGGTCCAGGTGGTTTCTCATCCCTGGAGGGTGGGTCGCGGGGTGGGTCGCGAGGTGGGTCGCTGGTGGGTCGCGGATGGGTCTCGGATGGGTCGCGGGGTGGGTCGCGGATGGGTCGTGGGGTGGGTCGTGGGTGGGTCGCGGGTGGGTCGCGGGCGGGTCGCGGGGTGGCTCGCGGGGTGGATCGCGGGTGGGACGACGACAATAAACAAGATCAACAACCACAACAGCCACAACCACAACAACAACAACCACAACCACAACCATAACCACAACAACAACAACAACAACAACAACACCAACGCAACAATCAGAGCTCCCACCACATATTCCCTATTCAACCACGCACCCAGGGACAATGAATGACCCTTCGGCCCGCTCTCTCTGATACATATATATATATATATATATATATATATATATATATATATATATGTGCCTTTTATATACCTATATATATATATGTATGAACAAAATCTTAGAAGCTGCGCCCTCTGCCGCCTGCTCCCCTATCACTAGTGCGCGCGGCTGCGTGGATAGCGCAGTGTGTGCTTCTCGTGGCAGGCTTCTCGGCAGCGTCTGCGGGTTATTGTTGGAGCTTCTTGGAAGCCGTTTTGGAGCCTCTTGGGGCATATTTTGGGTTCCTTGGGGGTCTCCATGGGGCCTCTTGGGTGCCTCTTGGGGGCCTCATGGGGCCTCTTGGGGCCTTATTGGGGCCTTCTTGGGGCCTGGTGCCCTCTCGGGGCGGAAAGGTCGGTCTTTCGGCGCGTGAGCTCCCTCTTGGGCCTCTCTTGGGACCGTCTTAGGGCCCCTTAAGGCCATCTGGGGCACCTCTCG
>CAUYUJ010015144.1:221016-231016 GCA_963575745.1 Prorocentrum cordatum | reverse complement strand
CATTCGGGCGCTGCGTGGCGGGGGCCATGCACGGAGGGGGTGCAGAAACGTGCACCTCTTGTGCCCAGAAGGGGCTCTCTGGGGCCCAACAAGGGGCACGAGAGGTGCACGTCTCTCCCGCCCCTTTTACCGCCCCTCCACGAGGCCACGCCCGACCTGCTGCCCAAATGGGCCGAACCCTTCTCGTCGTGACTTCTCTTGTGGACCGAGGGGCCTGCCCGAAGAGGACCTGTTCTCCGCCTTCCGCGACGGGCGCGGGGACGGCGCGGAGGGCGCCCCCCCGATGCTCTTCGGGTGCCCGCCCTCCTGTGGCCGGGACGACGCGCTCGAGCTGCGCCGCCTCTGCGCCCGGGCCGGGGGCGTGCTGTGGCGGTCGGGCGTCTCGCAACGGGAAAGCCAAAGAAGGCTCTTGCTGTGATTGCGCATGTTTTCTTCTGCGTGGCTCTGGCACGTGTCGTGGATGATTGCGAGATGCGAGCTTGGGCGGCCTCGGGGGCGGTCAGGCCACGGCACCGATACCGCTCGGAGGGCCAAGTCGACCTGCTTCTCAGAAGACCACTGTCCAATGTACTGGGGCCTATGCCAAATACCGTCCCCACCGTCTAGCCACAAGCGAACATTGGCACATGTGATGCCGCACCGACATAAAGTATGTGTATAGATATACATATGTTTAAACATGTATGTGTGTATGTATGTATATGTTGACCTCAATGGTAAAGACGAAATAGACGTCAACTCGGCCCAAACATGTTGCTCGCTAAGACGAAGGCAATCGTCAATTCGGCTCCAACGCTCCGCTCGTCAAGGCGAGAGGAACCGTCTGTTCGGCGCCCCGACACTGCGTCCGTCAAGACCGAAGGCGCCTTTAACCATCTGTCGATGGGGGTTCGCCAAGTCGGAAGGAGGCCGTCAAGACAGAGGCGACGGCCAAATCTTTTCACTACGCGAGAGAGTTGACGAGCAAATCCTTCTGCTGAGAGGGAGTCGACGGGCTCCATCGCCGGACGGGGTATAGGGGGGGCCGTCCGTCGTGAGGTTGAGGCCAACCTTCCCAACCAGCCGCCCGCCACGGACCCAACACATGCACATTCGGTGCGGATGCGTCTACAGACATCGCCTGAAGCCGGGCATGCCCCTCTACAGGACGAACATTCGAGATATGGGGAGTGTTTCTTGAGAATCATGTGACGCTGAGATTCCCGCATGTGCATCTCATCCTTCAGTCACGTCCCGTTGAGGAGCCCTGCCTGTGAGAATCTGGGGTCGACAGCGAGTCCGCGTAGACGACGGGCGCGACAGTGACGACGACGTCTCATTGCGGCAGCTCGGGCAAAAGTGAACGGCGTTGCTACGCCCGCTCTCTGGCGTTCTACTCGCGGCGCCTGCTGGCACCCTGGGTGCCTGAATCCCACGCATGCTACATCGCGGCAGCCGCTTTTGTGTGAGCCTTAGGGCGAGTGAGTCTGAGCGTGAGTGATCTGCGTGTGAATCAGTCTAAGTGTGCGTGAATCCAGGTATGTCTGACCCTGAGATTGAGTGAGTCTGAGTATCACAGGTCGGAGCACGGGCGGGTCTGAATATGAAACAGTGTGAGTGCGAGTGAGTTTGAATGCGAGTGGGTCTGAGTGAGTGTGAGTGAGCCTGGTTTTCATTGGATATGAGTGCGCGTATGGCTAATACGAGTCCGAGTATGAGTGAGCCTCAAGACAGTTGAGCCTGTGCACGAGTGAGTCTGAGAGCGGGTGAGTCTGAATTCGAGTGCGGCTGAGTGTGAGTTTGTTTGGGCGGTAGTGGTTTGGGTTTTGAGTGAGTTCGAAGATGAGTGAGTTTACGTATGAGCGAATCTGACTATGAGTGTGCCCGAGTAAAGGTGAACCTGATGGCGTTGAATGGGCCTCGCTGAGAAAGACGCGTTCGCAAGTAAGGATGTATGTGTGGACGCGTGCTTCGGCATGAGGAAGGAGGATAAGGAGGAGGAGGTGAGTGAGTGAGTGAGTGAGTGAGTGAGTGAGTGAGTAAGGACCACGCAAGTCCAAAGAGAAACTTACGCGGCTGAAATCCCCACAATTTGGGCGCGAATCTTGGAGTGTTGCCGCCCCCGTCCAGGAGCCTTCTTGGGCTTGAAAAGGGTCGATGCAGCAGTTGGGCGGCGGAATGGCGGAGGCTTTTGGGGGGGGGGGTAATGGGTGGGCGAAAGCCCTGTAATGAGCTCTCGCAGTTAAGTTTCACATGCCCCTCAGCCAAGTGGGCGGGCGGATGCAAGATGCTGTCGACATTCCGCCGACCCCCAGAAGAGGGAAGGGGTCAACGATACCCACCAATCATGTGAGCCTTTTGGAAGCCTCTGTTGGCAGTCCAGTGGCATTCGGCCAGGCCGTCACCGTGCCTGGCTTGTGGGTCAGAGGCTCCTTGGACGCCCGCAGGGGTCTCTTGGGAAGCCTCTGGGGAGCGTCTTGGAGGCAGTTCGGAGGCCCCGTGACCGTTTGGGGGCCTCTCTGGAGCCTCGTGGGGTTTTTTGGTGGTCTCTTCTTGGGCGCCTGGTTGCGATCTCGGGCCTCCTCGGGGGGCGGAGGGCTCGCCATGTCACACCGCTGGCCATCCCTCGGACGTCCATTCCCTGTGTTTTTTTGGTTTCGTGCGTTGTTTTTTCGCCAAATGATCAAGGATGCTCCTCGATGGTCCTCGCCGAAGGAAAAATGCACACGTCCGAGCGATGCCAAGACCGTGGATGGTGGCCCCCCCGTGAAGCGCCGCCCGAGGCGGGAGCTGTTCGCGCCGGAGCCGCTGGAGCAGCTGCGCCGCTGGACGCGCCCGGTGGCGCTGGCCCCGGAGGCGGGAGGGCGACCGCCACTATTTTCGGGGGCGGCAGAGGGGGGTGGTGAGGACTCGGGTTGTCCGCATCGAAAAGGAACCCTTTTCGTTGGGGAGGGGCTCCGTGATCCCCAGTTGTGTCGCAGCTTGCCTCGGGTTTGCCTTGGGTTTTCCACAGGAAATCGAAGTTCAACGTGTGGAGGAAAGGGGCATCGTTCCTTATTTAGGGTTCCTTAGGTCAACGCCCCGGCTGTAGGGGGGGGGCGGGGATATCATGGCGGGGGCCATGATATTTCCCCAGGTTTCATGGCGCCTCTTCTTAGTTCATGACGTCCCTGGTCCCCCCGCTGGGCTGCGCACACGCCGCTGGTCATGATTTGCACACCCCCCTCTCGGACACCCCCCTCTTGGTCGCTCCCGAGCTTTGGATGCTCATCATGATGGGCAGATGTCCACCACCGCTACCATGTGTAGGACGGGGGAGAAGGGAGGATGAGGAGGTCCTCCTCCTCCTCCTTCTCCTCCTCCTCCTCCTCCTCCTTCTCCTCCTCCTCCTCCTGCATATGGTGGTGGTGGTGGAGTATGGCCCATCACATCACGGATCGCATGGCGCCAACATCGCGGACCGGATTTCGCTCGGAAAACAGTGGGATGGGCCCAGAGTGTCCTGGAGAATGTCGCTCCGGATTTTGAAGTGACTTCCGTGCGGATCTTTTTTCCAGGAATCCACGCGGAATCATTTCGTTTCTCGCTCGCCGCTTCGGGGCTTGGCATTGGTAGAAATCCATGCAAGAATCCGCTGCAGCACGTCTGCAAGGTCAGTGCAGTGACCGATCTATTCGACTCTAGTTCGCGCTTGGCACGAGTGCCCGGCAACGTCGGCGATCTTCGGGGCAGGGTCTTGGCATGTTTCAGCAGGGATATTGCGGTCGATGCGAAGTTGGGAGTTGGAGAAGCTTAGACATATGTTCAGATTCAGAAGGCGGCCAGAGGAATCGCCAATGTTATTCAACCAACGCACGGTTGCTAAGATCATGGATTGGATGCGCCGGGCCAAAGTGAGCATGATACACCACATGATCCTTAAGTTAATCTACAAGCCAGCGTGGCAGGAACAGTCGTCACCGTGCGATTTCGGAGACAACCCGCTGGCCAGCGCTCGTACTACCGGCCCAGAGCCTGGTGGGACACCGTCTGCTTCGTGAGCACCCGCAGCCAACGACGGAAGGCAGGCTACGAGCACACCCACGGCGGTCAACAGAAGCTCTCTTGGGAATCGCCGTTCGTGCATGTTTACGGAGTGCATTGGCGACTACACGGGGATTCTCACAACTCAGAGGCGGAGTGGATGAAGGTAACAAGTTCATAGATTCATGTTGTTCTGCATGGAAACTCCCGCGCGTTGCGGAAGACACCAGAGAATGCGCCGGAGGCGCCGCTCATTTCCGATTCGTGGATTCTCCGCGGGAGCCCGCCGTGGTGATCCAGCCGCCGATGATGCAGCCGCACCCCTTGGACAATGCGTGGCAAACGGAGGGTGGACGCCTCTGGATTCAGGTGGATTGTGCGGCCTTGGCGGGGACGTTGGCCGGACGCGCAGAAATGCGATCGGATCGTCACGTGCCAGTGTTCCGGCGTATCTCGCACATGATTATCCGACTGCATTCGCATGGCATGCGGCCTCTGCATGATGCCTCGGATTTTGTCCTGTGGGCCCTGCGCGAGTTCAACGCCATCGCCGACCACTGCGTGAATGCAGCGCTGGACGAGCGACGGTCATGGTCGAACGGCCCCGGGCTTCCCGCGGATGGCACTAGCAACCGCAGCCTGCGTTTGTGCACCGACGGCGGCCCACGGCGCAACGGCGAAGGCGCCATTGGTCTTGCTGTCTTCACGCCTCTGGGGACGGGGACACAGGTCGGTTCAAGCACACCGCAGCATGGAGAGAAGGGGTGCCAGTTCAAGGGCTCGCATCGGCGTTCGAGGCCGGGCCTTGGCACTAGAAGCGGGCTTGCGGTGGCTGGCAACTGCGCTGTTACCCTCCTGAGTTTAGATCACTGGGTCTTCGGGCGGGCCATGGCCCACGCTCTGTCGAAAGAAAGAAGAAGAAGTTTGACTCTAGTTCGGATCTGCGGTCGGGAACTCCGGGACAGTTTGTCGCTCCTCTGGTTCTGGCCCACCACGCTGTGGCGCGGCACGCTGTCCATTTCCCCGCCTCCCGCCCTGTGGATCAGAGCGACAGGTTATCCGTTCGCAACGGATAGCGCGTCGCCAGGGCCGCCACTGGCTGAGCAAAAGTTCCCGACCGTAGATCGACTCAAGTTCGACCCCTCTTCGACGCAAATTCGATTGACTCAGGTCGACGGACGTTCGTCGCAGCGTCGAGGCATGAGTGGAGCGAGTGGCTCCAGGAAGGCCCATAGAACAAGCCTAGAATACTTCTTTTCGATGCGGGCAAATCACGGGGACAGTTGTTGGCAGTTTTCGGGGTCTGGGAGTTTTTGCCACGCCGCGGCGCTGTCAAACACTACTCCGGGGTAGGGAACCAGTCCCAACGAAGAGTTCCAGACCTCCACGGAACCATGCTGCGAACAAATCGCGTCGTCTGATGTCTGGGAAACATACCGGCACCACCACGCTTCACGAGCCAAGTTTTCTCGGGAGTCCGTGACCACACCGTCCGGAAGAGGAGGAGGACGAGGAGGAGGATGAGGAGGACCCCGCCGGTTTGGGACTTGGGTCGTTCTCCGAAATTGTCTCGGGTGATTGGGGCCCCACTGGCCCAGAGTCGTGCGGTGACGGGCTGTGCGGCGAAGTCGTTGGGGGGTCACGAGGTCAGCGCACGGCGTGTCACCGCGTGGGGGACCTCCAGTTCTCCCGTAGACACGCCAACGGAGAGGTAGGCAACGGCGATGTAGGTTTTGGTTTTGTGGGAACGCGTGGCTCGTGCTTTCCTAAAGTTCGCTGTGTCGTTTTCGTCCGATACGTTTGCACATTGGAAGTGTAGGAAAGTGCGGATCGTGATTCCTACAAGTTGGTTCTCAACATCACCGCTCAGCAACATCGCCGGTACCGTGGCCTTGGTTCTCGGAAAGATCGAGATGGGGACTGAAAAATTGTGACGAAGCACGCCAGCTCCGATCCGTTCTGATCAGGACTCGTTCGCCGCCGTCGCCGCGGACGTGGCCCACATTGGGCCAAGAGGTGTCTGCCCAACAGCGGCCGCTGTCAGTTTTGCGCAGCATGTGCTGCTGGGCATCGTCACGTTTTTGCCTGCCCGTTTTTCGTCAGGGGCATCCCTAGGGCGATCGGTTCCTTGGGGGGTCGCATCGATCCCCAAACGCCCGCTCGTCGCCGATAGGGGCCAGATGCCGCCTAGGGACGTGCGGGTTCGTTATCGGGGGCTGATCGCCGGTTCCTCGGCGGTGTGTCGCCGAGTCCAGCTCGATGGCTTCCCCGCTGTTGCCCTTCGGTTCGGACGTGCCAGACATGGTATGCCGTGGGGACCCAGGGTGGGGATCGGTTTTTCCAGCGACTTAGGGAAACCAGATCCGCTAAGATCTGAGCATCGGTGGACTCGTTGCAGCATGCCCATCCGTCGTGGAGAGGGAGGTGCCGAAGGCTTCAGGCGGGCCTGTCCCAGTACCAGAAGAATATCGAAAAATAGTTACAAGTAGTCAGGTGACCATTGTTTGATTTTTGTTTGTGTTTCTGATCATTTTAAATGTTTCCTCGAACATCCTCCCGTAGGGGGACATGCCCGACCTAACCGTAGGCACATCACGTAAGACATCGGCCTGCCAGCAGGTGCTTCTGTGAATTTTCTGAACCCCCGATGGCCCCAGGAATCCACAGAGGCTCTACGGTACCTTAGGGACCTCAAATATTCGACAAAGAATGCACCCCAAGGTTTTTGACATCAAAATTTTTACCAGCGTTGGCTCCATGCAGTGTGCTTCCTAGCAATATACGTTGTGCAAGCTGTGTAGTGCAGTGTATGTTGTGCAATCTATGTGGTGCAATATTTGATGCGCAATCCATGTGGTGCAATCTATGTGGTTTGTCAAATGTTGTGCGAGCTATGTGGTGCAGTCTAAGTGGCGTTGTTATGTGGTGCAATATGTGGTGTAACCCGTGTGGAGCAATGTATGTGGTACAAGTTACGTTGAGCACGTGGTGCAATATGTGCGGTGCAGTCCGCATGGCGCAATATATGTGATCCAATATATGTTGTGCATTATATGCTGTGCAATATGTGTGGTGCAGCCTATGTGGCACAATATATGTTGTGCACTCCTATGTGGTGCAGTGTATGTTGTACATTCCATGTGGTGCAATCTATGCGGTGCTATCTATGCTGTGCAAGCTATGTGGTGCAATTTAAGGGTACAACTCACCATGCCGAATTGTAAATTGTCAACTCCACTGCTCGCGCAATCATCACACCCACCCGCCCGCAACTTGGTTTGCGAAGCCCATGCAGCGGCGATTGTCATGACTGCTTGGCGCTGGCTGGCACTTCGCTGCGGGCGCTCTAGCTCACGCAGGCTCGCGCGCAGAGCGGCCGGCTAGTCTGGCGCGACCGACGCGACCGACGCGGCCGCAGTTCCGTTGACCGTTAGGGACTTCCCATCGCGTCTCGCAGGCCGTGCTGACGCGCGGGCACTTCACTGCGAGGCGGTGATCCGGGCGGGCAGCGTACCATGTCGACGTCGACAGCGGCAGACACGATGATGGAAGCAACGATGCTGGTGCCGACGATGACGATGACGATGGCAAGGCCAATGATGGCGCCCATGCTAACCACGCCGATTGCGATTGTTGCGTCCACGTGTCAGTCATGAAGGTTCTGGAAGGATTTCGCCATGCGCGCGCGGCCATCGAGCGCGAGCGGCAGGGTGTGGCCCCCCCCCCCGCCTGCGCGCAAGTGCGTTTCAACGATTTGACAGCGCTGCCCACACTGTTTGGCAAGCCCCCTCCAGGTTCGCTCGGCTCTGTTCGGGTCCTGGTCCGTCCCTCGCTTCTTTCGGCCCTTCTTCGGGCCCCTCGCTCGTCGTTTCGGCGCCACGGGCAGGAGTGTTCGGCAGACGATCACCCGCGCGCAAATCCAAAAAGAAGGGCGGGGCAGTGTCCGTCATCCCCCCACCGGTTGGGACCGGGGGAGGGGGGAGGAAGGGTGACAGCCCCCCGCCCCTGTTCGGTCTGGGGGGGGGGGAGGCGACCCCCGTCCCTCCTTCCATTCGAAACAGAGGAGGGGGGTGTTCCAACCCGAACTGGGGGGCGGCGATTCCTCCCCGTGATTGGGACCAGGGGTGGGAACAAAGCTCAACCACAAAGTTCAATCAATGCTCCAGCAAAACCCCAAAAGTATCCAAAAAGAAGCAAAGCAAATGTATCGAACAAAGTTCAACAAAGCATACATAAAATGACAACAAAGATCAAAGTAAGCTTATACGAAGCTCGAGCCCACGCCAGCGAGCGCGGCAAGTGGGACAAGTGAGGTATGTGGGGCGCTATTCGAATGGTGGCGCATGACGTGGCCGTTGTCGCATAGGTGCCTGCCCACCCCCGAGCACCTACGGGTGGTCCCTGAGACCGTCTTGGGCTGACTACGATGATGATGCTGCTGATGATGTCGATGATGATGACGACGATGGTGAAGGTGGTGGTGATGATGATGTTGACCTCCCATGAAAGAGTGAAGGTGGTGTTGGTGATGATGTCGATGATGATGATGACGACGATGGTGGAGGTGGTGGTGATGATGATGATGATGCTGGCGCCCCATGACTGAGTGAGGGTCTATTCTAAAGTCCTGCCCGACCAGACGGCGTTCTTGGCGGTTGTGATATATGTTCCCCAACCTTGTCCCATTACTAAAGAGTGAGGATTGCATTTAATGTCCGGCCCGCCCGCCCGACAGAATGCCCCATCAGTGAGCGAATCGTGCACTTCATGTTCCGCCCGCCCGAACGGTGTTCCTGGCGGTTGTGATATATGTTCCCCCGACTTTGTCGCATCTCCGCGTGAAAGTTGCATTCAGTGCCCCGCCCGTCGCCATCGCCGTCGCCGCTTCCGTCGTCGTCGTCGTCGTCGTCGTCGTTGTAAGCTCAAACGAGGCTCAAACAATTTTCAAATCAAGCTCCCCCAAAGCTCTAACAACACTCAATATAGCACACATATTTTCAGCAGAAGCTCAGACAAACTTCAAACACGGCTCAAACAAAGCTCCAATAAACCGCAAACGGAGTTCAAACAAAACTCAAGCAAAATCCCGTCAAAATTCCAAACAAAGTTCAAACACAATTCAGCCGAATCTCCAAGACATTTCAAACAAAATTCAATATCAAACAGATCTCAAGCCAACTTCCAACGAAACTCAACACAGCTCAACCACAATCTCAAACACAGCTCAACCAAAGTCCGACAACACAGACACAAGCCTGCAGCAAAGCTCCAACACAACCCAAACAAAACGGAAAGAAAGCTCACACAAAGCTGAAGCAACGATCAGCGAAAGTCCAAACAAGACTCCAACACAAATTGAGCAATTGTTCATCAGTGGCTGTTTTTTTCCCAACCATCCTGTGGTGTTGGGTCCTCGTTTTGAAGAGACAGCGCCCCGCGTGTCCACCTCCCGCTGCCCCCTCCCCCCTCCCCCTCCTCCCTCCTCCTCCCTTTCCTCCCCCCTCCTTGCGTTTCACCCACCCATTACAGCGCTTCGTGGCTCCATAGGGAGCTCCAGCAAAGGCCCCAGTGGCAGGGTCCGCATGCAGTTCCACCTCCATTTCGGCGCACCTCTCACACGTTTCGTGGCCCTAGGGTGCTCCACCCAAGGCCCCAGTGGCAGGGTCCGCATGCAGTTCCACCCCCATGTCGGCGCACCCCTCACACGTTTCGTGGCCCCATAGGGTGTTCCGTCGAAGGCCCTCGTGACAGGGTCCGCATGCAGTTCCACCTCCATTTCGGCGCACTCCTCACACGTTTCGTGGCCCCATAGGGTGCTCCACCCAAGGCCCCAGTGGCAGGGTCCGCATGCAGTTCCATCCCCATTTCGGCGCACCCCTCACACGTTTCGTGGCCCCATAGGGTGCTCCACCAAGGCCCCAGTGGCAGGGTCCGCATGCAGTTCCACCTCCATTTCGGCGCACCCCTTCCACATTTCGTGGCCCCATAGGGTGCTCCG
>CAUYUJ010015144.1:171016-216016 GCA_963575745.1 Prorocentrum cordatum | reverse complement strand
TGGAGCAACCCGGTTCCCCTGGCAACTGGGTGAGCGGTTGGGCAAGCGCGCATTGTCAGCAACATGGCGATGGCGATCGTAAGATGGGCAACGAAGAGCATGGCACCACGCAGCTGAGAAGCGAAGCGCTGGATTCACACATTGCTACGCTCAACAAACTGGGCGAGCACGACGGGGCGCAGCACTAGAAATCCATGCTAACGAACCGAAGGTTCACAGTCAAGGAGCTCCCCATGCAGCGGCAGGTCTCTCGCGAGGTCCACGTACTTCGAGCAGCTGAAGGGCGACTCTCCAAAGCGGTGGCGCACTTCGACAAGCTCGGGGCGCAGATGGCCAAGGATCGAGGAGGAGCCCAACGGCTCACTGTTGAACTACAGTCAGCTGGGGAGAAGCATGGCGCTTTCGCTCGTAAACATATTAGGCGAATTCTCCTCCGCAAGCACAGCCTGCATTCCAAGCTCCACCCAAGCTAACCGTTCGCAGCATCTTGGACGGCACCTTGGAGGATCTTCCCATCGGGCTTGGAGGCGTCCCTCAGTCCGCGCGTGAGGGCTCCGAGGGCATGAAGTTTTGTGTTTAAGACAGGCCGCAAGCAGAGGCTTCGGTCAAGAGTCTCGGGCAGGGCCTTCAGTTGCAGACGAATGCCCTTTCCGCAGCGGCTTTCTTCATGGCAGACACCATCACAATTGCACAAGGACCTTATCACTCGTTTGGCACAGAAGAATCTCGCGCTGAGTGAGGGCCTGCGGCAGGGGCCAGCTCGGTCGGAGGAGCATGTTATCCACCCCTGAGCCCCAGATGCCACTGGCGCCGACGGCAGAAACCAACCAAGACGCACCCAGGTTAGGGGCCGTCTTGACGGGCACGGCCCGAGGGAACGGCAGACAGATCACCGCAGGCGGTTCGGCCTTTGCCGCGGATCCGAAGCTGGCGCAGCAGCAGCTTCGGCGAGTTGTTCGGAGTTCTCAGCAAGCGTCACCTGCGACAGTCGATTGGGGCTTCTTGGGGAGCGATGGCACCCCCCTCCGCAGGGCGACGCAAATTGGAACCTCTGGAGTTGCCCCTTCTTGCGAGGCTCGCGCGCAGAGGCCATTCGACTCAGCTTGCCTCTTTGGCTTGGTTCCTCGGCGCCCTCGGACTCGTCGTCGGTCGTTGCCTCCGCCATCGCTTCGGTATGAGGCCCAGGCCGTAGCCGGCTCGCCCAGGCTCAGGTCAACGCGGTCTGCTCGCGAGGGCGCCGTTCCGGATCCCACCTTTTCCATGCTTCCGCCCAGGCCCCCTGACGCGTGGAAGTTGGGCGGCGGCCACCTTTACAAAAAATGGCGGCGCGCGGGGAGGTGCGACGATCTTGGCGAGCAGCTACTTAGGGGTAGCATGTTCTTGGGCGTCCAGTCTGCGTTTTGATGACAGGGCGACGCGTGGAGTTCTGCATGTCCTTGGAGGCTGTCACACCGCTATCTCTTCGATCTAGTTGATGCATGGCTCTGGCTCGGCAGGGTCAAGCGCCGGAAAGGTCGCGGCGTCGCCGAGCCCCCCGTGGCTCGCCAGTGTCGACGTTGTTTTCGGCCCCCGAGATTTTGTCAAATCGGCGTCCGCGACGTCGCAAAAGGAGAACTGGTTGCGCCGCCAGAGCCGACGCGCTCGGGCACGGGTGGCACTAGGGTGAACGGCTCTTTCATATAAAGTCACGGCCGTAGCGAGGCCGCCAGATCGGACAAGTATGGATTGTCGGGTTTGGCCCTTCGCACCCCGCCGATGCTCGCCAATTCCCCGGCGCGGGCGGTTTCCTCGTGCAGCGTGCGGTTTCCGCGTGCAGCGTTGATCTTGGCGCTCCGACCGACGAGTCTCTGGGGACTTTGCGGCCGTTCGATGCACTTATTTGAGCATCTGCCTTTGCCCCCGCCCAGGCCCATCTAGCTGTCGCCGCGCTGCTCCCAGATTCCGCGGGCGGCCGTCGGCCCATCGGCATTGCCCGCGGGCGCATCCGCCCGCGGGGCGGCCGCGACGACCCGCGGCGACCCAGCGGGGGAATCGGCATCGCGGGCCCTGGCTCGACGCGGGAAAACGCAGCGGCGGCGGGCGCGGCTCAGAGGCGGCCCCAGGTAAAGATGACGCAGGGCCAGCGTTCAGCGATTTTCTTTCGGGATTTGGTCTACGCGCTATGAGTTTCTGTCTATCGAGCAGGCGCTTCTGCGTTGTGGGCGGCTGGGTCCCCTGATGGGCGCGGCCCGCGGTGCTCGCTGCAGATGTCGCGCCCGTTGTCGCTTCGGCCTGCGCAGCCTCCAGCGTTGCCGCGCGCGCCCAGAGTGCCGCGGTCGCGGGCTGCCCGCGCGCCGCATTTTTTGCCGGTTCAACTCCATCGAGGGTCTTGAGTCGATTCCCTCGGCGCCCGCGCGTAGACCACTGCTTCTACATTGGCGTTCGGGAGAGTTATCACGTGGGAACTGATCAGCAATTTGACGGGGCATTGTCCAGGGGTCGGAGCAGCTGGTGCGAGCGATGAGCGATGAGATCGGCGCTTCAATGTCCGAAGACACGGCGGCCCTCCTGGCTTCGTACCGCGCCATCGGGCAAGGCACCCTCAGACGTCTCATTGTTCCCCGCGCTCGCCCAATTGTTTCGGCCACCCCGAACCGTGGTTTCGACGGCGCTGCAGGCGCGCTTCTCCAGCATCGCGGCATAGACGCCAAGGCCAAGAAGGGGCGAGCTGCTGCCGCTACGCGCGCGACGCCCGGACAAGCTCGCGCGCGCGTCGAGCGTCGAGCCCGCCGCGTCTGGGCGGCGGGAAGTAGGCCTGCGGCCTCTTATGGGGCTGAAGTTCTTGGCGCGTCGGAGTCGGAGATGCCGGGGCCCGGGAGGCCCTCCGCCCCCGCCTTGATGCCCACGGCGGGGGTCCAGCCCCTTTCGATCCTGCTCGCGCTGGGGCGCGATCCCCCCTGGACTGAAAAAAGCCTGGACCGCCTGGTGGGGGGCCCATCCCTCGACCCTTCAGGGAATCCTCGGGCGCAGTTTTAGCGGGGGGCTTTGTGCCTGGAGAATCGTCTTGGGCCAATGGTCGGCTGCGAGGAAACGCGCGAGCGACCGGGCTGGCAAATTCACGATTGCTGCACTGTCGTTGCGGACTTGGGGCACGGGGCGCCCCGCGCCCTGCCGGGGCCCGCCCGCGCGGCGTTGTTGTCCGACGACTGGCGCCAGAGATTGGCGCCAAGGGCGAGTTCGCCCAGCGCGCGTGCTTCGACGTGTTCGCCCGCCCCCTTGCTTGAACGGAATATGCGACATTGGGGAAAGGTGCCCCCGGGTCTGCTTGCGATGGGCCCCTCTTGATCACGGCCTGCGATATCTCTTGGGGATGCTCGCATTCGGGGTTATGATCATTGGGGCGCGGTCCAAGAGACGCCCTGTCTCACTGCATTGGGAGATGCGAAGCTGTCGGCGAGCCGCGGCCTGAAGCTGCCGACCAGAACTGCTGGAATCATTGGGCAGCTTGCTTGTTGATTGGGTTCCCGTTCTCTGCCATCGCTCGTGGGGCTGCCGCGCCAGGGGGGCGCGCGCCCCACCCCGCATGTGGAAGAGGCTCGGGGAATTGCGCGTTTCGGCGAGCCCCCCGCCCCCGGACCCTGCCATGTTGTAGGCGGCTTGTGCAGCAGACGTGCCATCAAAGAGCTCTGTCGAGTTGCCCGGTCTCTTTTGTAACCAGGGAGGGCTGGACAGCTCTTGATTTGCCAAAACGCCAAAATTGATTTTAAATCGGGTTATAATAGGTTTTGGCGCAAAACAGAAAATCGGTTTTAAATCGGGTTTAGATAGGAGTTGGGAATTCGCTTTGTTGGCCCTACGAAGGCCTCTTGTGTCCTGATGATGGGGTCTGGGAAGGGTGGGGAAATCTGGGGCCACTGTGAAATCAATGGGGCCTACATTGCTTCGCAGAAGCACTCATCGCATCCCAAGTAGTCGTCGTGGCCCCTGGCGTTGTTCATTACCGCAGTTGAGCGCGAACAATGGGGCCGACCCTGCCCAATCAATGATGGCGACGATGGCCTGCCCCGCGCGATCAGACGCCCTAGCGTTTGCCCCGCCCCCCGCGCAGACGCGCAAACATCTTGCGCCGATGCAGGCGCGCCTCGGGCGAAGAGATCCTTTTGCCCCAGCGTAGGAAAAAAACAAACGGAACGGATCCCTGGCGGAGACGGGAAACATGCATGAGCTCGAAGGGGGGCGGGGCGGGGGGGGCTGAGAACGAAGCGAGGGACGAGGAAGACGGAGGGGGGTGAGAGGGGGGATGGGAATTCATGGGGGGGGGGGGGGAGGAGGAGGACGACGAGTGGAGAGGGAAGACGGGAGGGAGGGAAGGCAGAACGGATGATGGACACGAAGGGGGGAAGGGGCGGAGGGGGGGGGAGGGGAACGCGACAGGAGACGCATGCTAACCAAACAGTGCTTGCGATCGCGCCCGACGACAAACCAAATGAAATTAAGCTGCGGTTCTGGTGGTATACACCTCACACTTACAACAGTATCTGGGCCCCTTCGGGCCACCCAGCTGCTCGTTGTGATGCGAAAGGCACCCTTCGCAAACAACCCCGCGCAGCTCTTTGCATAAATAGCAAGGCCGAAACCAAACATAAACGCTTCTTGACCCTTGCGTTCGCGACCCGATCCAGCATCCTTCGATGTCCCTGGCATGGTTTTCGGTGTATTGCCTTTGGCCGCAAGGGCAAGGCTTTGCCTTTCGATGCAAGCACTGGTTGGGCGGTGCCCTCGACGCGCCGAGGCTTCTTGCTAAAACGCAGGTTGCAGGCCCCGTCACAGCTTACGCTCTTCAGGGTTAGGCCCATTGCCGTCATCAGTGATGACGGCAATGGGCGGGGTCTAGACATGTTTGCTCACGCGTCCGCCTCCGTTGAGGGCCGCGCCGAGTTGTGCCAGCATTATTTCTTATGTTGTGGGAGGGCGGCTGGGAATGAACGAAGCCCGCCGACTCGATCTGTCATCCTTCCTCCTATCCCCTTCCTTGCCCTGGCTCCACCCCCTCCCTCCCCCTTCCCTTTCCCCCCCCATCGTTCCGCAGCGTTTTGGCGCGATGATTTTGTTCGTCGTGTGCGCCATTCGGCAGTGCATGCCAGAGTGGCCCGCTGCACCTCCGTGTCAGTTAGATCCATATGCAAGTGACGACCAATCATCGTTGGAGTTACTTCTTCGCGAATGTGTAGCTAATGATGCCGACGTTGCCGACGACCTGAGTTTGCAAGAGCTCCTGGGCGGCAGCGTCGATTCAGATCCTGATTTTCATCGCTCGGACGCCGAGCCGCTGCCAGTCGTTCCTCACGCCGCGGCCATCGTCCATCGGCCCCTGCGAGATGATCTTTCATTGGTGGCGTCGCGCGTCCCATATGACATGAATGATATTTTGGCGAGAGTTGAGGCAGATGGATCGTGGAATTACATCGGCACTTTTATTGATGGTCTGGGGGCCCTCTTGGCGACGGACGCTGGCGATCAATTCCTGTCCAGCAGCGGCCTCGCATGCGTGGGCGCCTGCGCGGGGGCCCGCGACACAGTGCCGTTCAGTTCGATTGCAGATTCAGCACAACAGGATTTTTCGTGTGTGATGGACCGCTACCTGTTCTATTCAGCGTGCGCCTTTCAGATCGAGCGCCGTCGGACTCTGCGCACATTCAAGACACTAGCTCGTTGCGTTGCTGCCACTGGCGGGGCAGCACTACGGTACTCAGTGCACGTCTCCATGGACGAGACACCTCTATACCATAAGGTCCGCGGCCACGAACGCATCACAGACGCCATCATAGACGCAGCGAACGAGACAGGCGAGACCAACATCATCACTGCAGAGCCCGGCAAAGCAGAGACAGAGCACCGCGGCCAGGTGGTCGCTTACGAGTTGAAGATCGGCGCTGTGTTCAGGATGCCTCCTCAAGACGGCGACGCGGGGCCGAGACACCTTCACGTGATTGCGGAATTGCCGTGCACGCTCACGAGCGTTGACCGCAAGACAGCAGAGATCTACGCGCACATCGGGAAGATGCAAACGGCTGGTATTCATGATGAGCTGGGTGGTCTCTTCCAGAGGTTCGATCGCACTTCGATGTCGGACGGGGATGGGGCCATCGCCAAGGCAGAGCGGCACCTTGGCCGAGCTGAAGAAATCTCACACAGGCGTTGCAAGATCCACCTGTTGCAGGGCGCCCACGAGAAAAGCAGCGGGTCGGTCTTCGACGAAACTTTGACAGAGCACTATCACATGAGTTAGGCTCTTCAGGCACCTGGCGGCATGCGGGCGTTCAAGAACATATTCAGGGAGGTGCTGTCCAGGCGCATGGAGATCAAGTTCGGCGAGTCGCCCATGCTCGCCGCCGACCGTCGGCGGGCTGTCATCGACGAGTTCCTCCCGCGGTCTGCGGCGGAACTCAAGGTCGTCAAGGTAGCGCTGCCACCAAACGAGCCCCACATCTGAAGAAATCCAGTTAAAGTCTGTCAGGGCCAGGACTCCCCACCCCCGCGGCGCCTCCCAGGGCCAGCGAACCACGACGGAATCCACGGTGCCATCAACATCCAAACCTCTTCGGTGGAGTCATCGTTCGGTGGCAGCGTATCGGTGCCTCGAGGCGCGCTTGATTGTGAGCATGGTCGCAAACGGCGACTACGACCGGATGGGCACCTTCGAGATGTATGCGCCCAATGCCGACGAGAATCCTGCAGCGCGTCGGCATTGGGCATTGAAGTACTACGTCGATGCCATTCTCGCATTAGGTGTCTATCCATTTCCACGGTCCCGCTGGACAAGGGCAGCGGAGAGCTTGCGCGTCATCGGGCTGTTGGCGAACACCCACGGTTTGCTACAAGAGATATTTCCTATTTACGCGGCGCGCCATCTCAAGACCACCGTGCCTGATGGCGTTGGCGACGGGCCGCTGGCCATTGCAGACTTTGGTGCGCACTTGTGCGACGCGGGCGACGCTCAGCCCTTTGCCGACGCATGTGCCGTGGATGCAAGGAACATGGCAACGCGCGTGAAGAAAGGCTTGGTTGCGTGTAAGGGCGACGCGTTCGCCGCCAGGATGCTGTTGTTGACGATCCTTGTGAAGCCGCAGCAGCACTTTATGTACAGTTGCCTCGGCCTGGGTTCTGTTCGCGCCTCGGAGCGGGCTCATGCTCGCAATGCGGCCCTGGCATGTGGAGGCGTTGGAACTGGCGCCTGCTTGCCGCCGCACATCGAGGCGAACCTCGCTGTTTCTTTGGAGAAGCAATTCCTGGATGACTTGGGCGATCTATTACAATTGGATCACAAGTGGGCTGCGCTTCCCGTCGGTGGTGGACGCACCTGGACCTCCAGTTTGCTTGCATTCCGTGTCATTGCCATCGCTGGTGCGGTGGTGACCGACGAGGTCATCGGCATGCTCGAGGGTTCCCCGTGGAAGTTGTACGCCTTGGCTCAGCTGAGCGCGGAGACGGGGGACGCCTCGCACATGACTAATGGTTTGGAGGCAACGCCAGCGTGTATGCTCGACCCCTGGACTCGCGGTCTGATTGCCCACTATTCGGACAAGGGTGGCATGGGCAGCGCCGACGCGCTGGCGGACGTCCTTGCCCACGCGGCGGAAGCCGAGAGCGAGAACAGCAGGCGCGAGAACATCCACGCATGGGTTCGACGAACAGCCGTGGTCGGATCTTGCCAGACACATTCTTTGAATATCCAGATCGCCAGCAGTAAGAACATGCACAGGAACATCAAGCGATGGCACGCTTCGGCACGCGAGGTCCAGGCACCACCACCACCATCGGAACCCGACCGCGCCAGCAGGCACGACCCAGACGCTCCCCCTACGCAACTTTTTGGGGGAGGCGGTGGCCAGCGCGCTTACATCAGTGAGCAGCTCAGAGCTGGTCGGCGCGGCGTCGGGTTTCGAGAGCTTAACCGTGAGTATCGCGAAGAGCTCACTGAGGAGGAACGCAGCAGGTATTTGGAGAGGGGCTCCGAGGCGTCTATATCGAGGCGGCACGGCCAGCGCTATCCATTCGGAGTTCCAGAGGATCGCTTTGCCAAGAGGGCGCGGAAAGATGCTAATCAAGCGCTCCTTGATCGTGAACGCCGTGCTGTCCAACAGTCATATCTGGACAATGCGAGTGCTTCTGCGGCTTCTGCTTCGGCGATGGTGGCTTTGGAGTCCGCTATTGCCATGCCTGGTTCTTCCTTGACAGATGCGCTATCAGCGATTTCCGATGTGACTCGCCAACGTCGGATTGCGACTGCTGCTTCGGTCGCCGAGAACAGACACCAACGCCATAATTACAAGGCAACGTTTTCGGACGCAGCTAAGCGTGATGTTGCTGAGCGTATCGAAGTGGACGGGTTCAATGATACTGCATTTGGTGCCACGCCATCGGCAGCGTCGATGACGAGAGTGGAATACACGAGTGCGGATACGTATCACTTGACCCGACGGGTGGCATCCCTGAAAGCATCCCACAAGATTGGGCGCATGATCAAGGCTGCAGCTATCAGCGACTGGGATACCAGACGCCAGCTACTTTGCCAAGCTGATTGCGAAGCCCTGCCGCGCCTAGGACCACCGCGGGCGCGATGCTTCGAGGCTGGTCTCTGCTTGTGCGGCGACGGCGGCGGATTAGTCGACATGTTCGTCAAGCACTGGGAGGGCGCTGTCAAGATGCAGTTCCCTGCCAAGAGCACAGAGCGTAACCTTCTCAAGAGTGCAAGCTTTTGTCAGGTCTTAGTTGGCACGTACCAGCTCGCAGGTTTAGATGCCCACGGAGGTGCTGATTCACCAGATCAGGTTGTTACCATTGAGGAATGGAGCTGCATCGCCTTCCAATGCCTGTCACCATGGAAGGCTGTGCTCATGCCTGCAACCACGCCTGGGAGTGCCAGCGACGTGAGGGTCACGATCACGATGAAGCCGAAGTGGTTGAGGCGCCATTTGTATTTCAAAGAGCTTTTGGACATGTATGGTTCTGATGTTCAGTGGTCTATCCAGTTCTTTCAGTTCCAGCCGTCTGCGGCACTGAAGGGCGCGTTTGCTCCAGCGGTGCAAATGGCCAAGCGACTTGACGGTGATGCGGTGTCCTTCTGGAGTGGTGATGACGACTTTGGCAGGCTGGCGAATTTCCTCCACCGACGGGCTCGCAGAGACCGCGAGGGAGGTGGACCAGCAGCCGACGGCGACGATGACGGTGGAGGTGGCCATCGTGCAGATGGGGGCGACCACCGCAGCGACGACGAGCTCAGCGGCCATGGCGACGTCGATCTGATCGACGACGCAGTCATGTTTGACGGCGACGGCCGAGAGCCTGGAGATGAGATCGTCGGCGATGACTTCGACGCCGTTGGAGGGCTCCCGACCCCAGAGGCGTCAGATGACGAGGTGGCGCCCGACGCTGGCGTTGGCGATGCTGGTCCACCAGGCGATGGAGAGCCACGTGCCCACGGGCCCCATGGTGCAGCTGACATCACTGCACACTTTCCCAACGGTCGAATTTCTTTGTACTTGCATCCGAGGCCCCGTTTCGTGGCGACGTGCCAGTGCGGGCATTTTAAGTGCAGCCGAGAGCGAAGTGCAGTGGGCGGGGCTCGGCCTGCACAGGGGCGGCCAGTGGGGTTCCTGGCAGCTTTCTTGGAGGACGGCCCCAACCACGACTCGAAGGCCGATCACGTGGCCCATGCGGTCTACAGCCATGCTACTCGCTTAGCTGCGCGGCACCGTCTGATGGCCAGCGAGGATCCTGACGTGCAGGAGTTGCTGCGCTCGGAGAGGCCTCAGGTGCCAGACGAGCCGCTCGAGCCACCCCACCAGCCATGAGTCGGGGCCGAATGGCATTCCGATGCGAGGCTGGCGTTATACAGTTTGTTGCACGAGTGACACGTTGAACGTTCTTTGTTCGATTGTTGCGCATGGACTGCAACCGTCACTTGATGATCCAAAGATTGTTGCCATCACTCTTTGAGGCTGTGTAGATCGACTGCGCTTCGCGCGAACCCCTCGTCTTCGCCGCGGCCACGCCGATGCCCTGGGTTCTTTATCACAGTCGCTCGTACGATGTGCTCCGTAGCAATACTGGGGTACATCGCGGGCTTGTCAACGCGCCCGAAGTCCCTTGAGCCACGCTGGAGCCCTTGAGATGCCTTTGCATGGGGAGGATGATGGAAGCTGGAGGAGGGGGGGGAGGGCGTTGAGGGATGAGGTGGTGCCAGACATGATGTGTCATGCGCGAGGGGTGGCTGGGGCAATCGCGCAGGGAAGTGGTGGGCGGGCGCAGTGGGGCCGCGTCTCGGCTCGGCGATCGAGGGTGGGGGAGTTAACGCTGCCCTAGAGGAACCTGCCACCCATATTATGTGGAGTGGTGTCGCGATGCTTGCGCCGACCCTGGCAGTGGCCTTAGAGGAAACCCAAGGGGGGAACCAAGGCGTCACCAGACAGACCCGCAAACGCTCCAAGGTCCCCAAACAGACCCAACAAGCAAGCCTCCTGTGGCCCAAGATCCCCCTATGGCGCGCTCAAGCGGCCCCGATGGAGACCTCGCGTGGCCCAGTTGCATGGCGTTGCATTGCATCTGCCAGCGGTTCCGTGAAGAACTAGCGTTGCGCATGCATTAGATCGTTGGCTGCATTGCTTGGCCGCGCTGCAGCGCTGCAGCGTTGTGGCGGTGTCCATCGGGCTTCGCCCGATGCAGTGTTACGGATGATGACGTGGCAGCGCCGCGTCTTAGGAAACTCACAGACTAAAATGTCGCCATTCATATGTGTAAAAGTTTACAGCGTTAATTCGGCCGCACGCAGACTATGAGGGTTTGCGCCGCGCGAAATAGAACGTGTAGTAAAGCATATGCGCGAGTGCATTGTCACTCTTCGCCTTGATGCTTTCATGTGGGTGCGTGGTGTCTTCCGTTTACCGCTGCAACGCGCGATCGTGCGCTCCTTGCTCGCAGTGCTCATTCATCGCGTCAGCGCAATCGCAGCACGCGCGGCGCGGTCACGCGCGTTCTTCTGCGCGCCGAGGCTGTCGTGGGCGGCGCTCGCGGCACGGCGGCGGCGTCCCGCGCCAAGGGGTTCATCTTGCGTTTGTGCGCGGGGCTTCGGGGTTGCCCAGCAATGGAAGCGCGCGGCGCAAGTGCGCGCGAGTGCGGACTCACGCGCGGCAGCTGCGCTTGGCTTGGCCAGTTGGCAGACGGCGGCGCCACCAGGCGCCTGCGCCTTCGGTCCAGTCGGGGGCGGGCGGCGCGCGCGCGCGCAAGCTCCCAGAACGGACCGAGTGCCAGAGAATTTGCGCGACGCGGAGGTATGCCAGATCCAGGCAAAGAGGACGCACCAAAACGGGGCGCCACGCAAGTGCCAGAGACGCGCGGTCACGTCGGCACCCGTGCCCGCGCATTGGCACGGCTTTCGGCGAAACGAAAGCGAGCGAACGCCCGCGCCCGCGCAAGGGCCAAACCTCGAGCGCGCCACGGCGACTGCGCGCACGCTCGCCCATGGCGCGGCCAAGACACGGCGCGCGCTCAGCGTTGGCCTCGGGCCTGCTCGCAACGCGAAGCCGAGCCCAGCCAATGGCCAGGTTCGGACGTTGCGGCCGGCCGCGGGCGATCGTTTGCGCGCGCAGAGGCACCGCGCCGCGCGAGAACGAGCGCGGCGCCATTCTCAATGTAGTCACCATTGCCGTCGGCTAAATAACCGTCGTGGGCGTGTCGCAGGCTTCGCCACCGCGTGGCAAGTGAGACCACCACTGCGTGGCACGCGTCATTACCACTTCCACCCGACAGGGGCCATTAACGTGCATGTGGCTTGTTCTTCGGCTATGTAACGCCGTTGCTCTTCATGTGCTGGCGGCGGCGCCCAGCGCGACTCATGCGCGGACAGGTCGCAAACGGCGGGGTATGTTCCAAGCGCGCTTCTAGACGTTGGTCCTTGCCAGTTCCCAAGCCGAGCCCCGCGCGCCGCGCCGAATGCCAGCGTCGGCGTGTTTTGCGCAAAAGCCCGAAGTCTGACGCACGGGGCGCAGCCGCTGCTCAATGCAGAGCTCGCGCGCAAACTAGCCCCCACCCCGCGCCGTTAAGAATTGACTGCCGAGGCGTTGCGCGGCCCGCCCCAACGGCCACGCGCAGTGCGCGACCAGCGCGCGCATCCACGCCTGATGCGAGCTGTGCTCGCTCGCCAATGCGCATGCCAACGTTCGAGCCCGCGCGGGTTCCCTTCCCAGGCCCGCCAATGGGGAGCGCCCCAGCGTTTGTTTCTTCTGCGCGGCCATTCAACCAAAACGGTATCGCCAGCCTCGCGCGTGGGGCCCACGCATCCTAATGCGCGCGGCACGTTGCCGTTGCGCCGCATGTGCCGCCAGCCGCTGGACGGTTGGCTTCCGTGCGTTTGACAGGGGCCGCCGCGCTAACGCAGCGTTGTCAGGTCTCCGCGGCCGCGCGCTTTGAACCAGGTTGCCCTCCTGTCGTCCTCTCCCACTATCCCTCGCCGCCGCGGTCGGGCCCAGCTCGAACGGATCCAATTGCGCTGGCGGCGCGCGAGCAGCTTGGGCACCCCGCGGCGCATGGTCCTCCCGCCCCCAGAAAGCAGCCAGCGCAACAGCGCGGTGCCCCAGGCTCTCCAAGACGTCCGCTGGAGGCTTGTAGGCGAGCAGGGTTCCCTTGCTCGCGTTGGCACAGTTGCGTTTGGGGGGCCCCGCAGGAATGCTTGCCATTGCGCCGCGCGGGTGCAGCGTGGCGCTGAACCGTCGCAGTGCGTTGGGGCTCGCGCGCGGGGCCCGCAGCGCGCGTCTGGTCGGCGTCGGAAGCGCGCGCAGGAGCATCGGTGTCTTGCAAGAGTGCGTCGGGCATTAGCACAGGAGCTTGTTGCATTTGTATTAGGATTTGCGTTGGAGGGTGGCGCCTGGGGGAGCAGCGCGCGCGCCTGGCGCGGGCGTCGAGGGCGCGTGCAGGGGATTCTGCGTGGGTGCGAAGGTGCCCTAAATGTATGTGCAGCACCAGCGCGGGGGGTCGGGGGGGGGCGCGGTGGGCCAACGTAGAGGAGCTGATCAGCGAGTGCCAGGCGCGCGTCGGCCGTGCATGCGCGCGGCTCGACCCCCTTGCAAGTGCGCGTTGCAGGTGCCCGCCAGCGAGCGGCATTGCACCCGTGGGCGCATCGTGGCGGGTGGGGGCGGCGCCCTTCGACTCGCGCAGGGGGGGGGGGGGGGGGGAATAATTTTCGAAATTATTCCAGGGGGGGTCCAGGGGGGCGCCGCGGGCGCCCGAAATAAAACCGAAATTGAACCGAAATTGCAGAAATAATTCCGAAATTGAGCCGCAATTGCCGAAATAATCTGTAAATTTTACGCAGCGGATTTTGGCGGCCTATTTAAATTCGATTTGGATTGCGCAGGGGGGCGGGGGGGGCAATTTAAATCCGATTTGGGACCGCGGGGGGGGGGCGGGGGGGGCTCGCTGCAATCGCAGTATGAATGTGCCACCCCTGGCGGGCTGGTCGCCACTCTTCGCGCGGGGGGGGGGGGCTCCGACGAGCTGCGCTCATTGATGGGTGGCGTTTGTTGGTTTCTAAGCCAGTCGCAGCTTGCGCGTGTGTGATGATGTCTTACATTGCCTAGTTAGTTCAGGGCGCCAGAGCGCTCAAATTTTCGCAATCTTTTTTTTTCCGATGTTTTTTTCGCCGCCAGCCCATCGGCGCATTTGGGTCGTTGTTTTTTTCTCTGCTGCGGCGCATATGCATTGAGCGACGCGCAGTTGTCGTGCGAAGCGCGCTGGTCATGATTGGGGAAGGCCAGCAACGTGTTTTTATGTGTTTTTGCGCTTGTGGTTGGCCACGCCCGCCGCGCGATGCCGCGGCCCAGAGCGCCCCGACGCGCTGATCAGTTTCCGCGGCGTCGCCCCTGGTCAGTGCATCCAGCGCCAGACGCGGCGCCAGCAGCCCCGTCGATTCTCCTGTCGCGCTTGGGCCGTTGGCGCCATGTCTGCCAGACTAGAGCGTCGCGCCCGCCTCTCCAACTGCGCCCCGACTAGCAGTCTGGGCCGCCGCCCGCGGGCGCCACCTCGTCGCCCCTGAGGCAGTCGCGCGGGGAGGGGCCAGTTGGAAGGGGGAGAGGGGTGGAAGTCTGCGGCTTCGGTCGGGTTTCGCCGCAAGCTTCCCCGAAGGCTCCAGCGCCGCCGCCCGCGCGCGCCCCCAGTGCGCGCGCCCTCTAAGCGCGGTGCATGGCCCATGAAAAACGCTGCCACGCAAGTGAATTCTACGCCGTCGTTGCCAGTCGCGCGGGTTGCATCTGAACCCGACACCGCGCGCGCCCCGCGCGCGCAGAACGCGCGCGACAAAATGTGTCGGCGGCACGCAGAAGGCGCGCTCTGATTGTTTCAATGTACCAAACGCAAGGCCAGCGGCGGCGCCAAATGGCGCTGGCACCGCGCGCTATGCCGCGCGAGCTCCCGCCGCCCCCTTCCCCCCGTTGCACTTTACCAATGCGCCGCCCGCCCGCGCCATTATATGTGGCGCGCGCACTGCGCGGCCATCATGGGTGCCAACGCGCGCCAACGCCAACGGGCAAGGCAGCGCGCCCTTGCCAAAGCCCACGACCGACCCCGACCCACCTTCACTTGACGCCCATGCCCGATGTCGACCGCGGGCCCTTGCGAACGAAAGGTGGCGCTTGTGGTTCCATCGGCATCGTCGATGCCTGCCAGCGCCCAGGCGGGCACGCGCGCGCATTAACGCAACCGCCGCTTGCCCAAGCAACCGCGCGCGACCGAGGTGACCGAGCCAATGCGCAACAGATAGCGCTCGTGTCTGCCCCCCCCCGCCCCCCTGCGCGTTCGGGGCTTTCCTGATGCCGCCTGCGCCGCCCCCGCCCCGCCCTGCGATGCCTGATCGATTAGCCTGGCGACGCGCCCAACCACGTGCAGTTGTGAGGATAGTTGCTAATTTTGTTCGGTGGAATTCCTTAGGGCTAGGAATTTGCCCGATGCCTCGACGTTGTCACCCCCCGAGGAGGCCAGCGCGACTCGCCGCGCAGGCGGCTTGCCAACGACCGCTCGTATGCAAGCACTGTCCGAGCGCGTCCAGGCACGTGACAGAGCTTGTTTGGCCTTTGATGTTGGCGACAGCAGGTGACCAGGTGTGCCCCTTGTGGCCGCCGAGCCGCTACACGCAGCCACAGGCAGACATGTCAGATGTTCGCCGCAGCTTGTTTTGCGAAGGGTTGCCGCTTTCGGATTGGCACATGCTCGCCGCAACCTGTGTTACATAGCTTTGCGGATCTAGAGCAGCAAAGCTGTATGCCATACGTTGCCGCGCACATGGGTAATTCCCAGAACAGCTACGCAATGCAAAATAGGTTGTAGCGACCGTGGGTAAATCCTGCACCTGCAAGGCTATACAAAACAACTGGTAGGGAACATGGGTAATTCCTGCCACGCCAGAGCGATGCAAACCAGGTTGTAGCGAACGCGGGCTTCGCCTAGAGCAGCAACACTATATAACTTAGGTTGCAGCAAACAGGGGTAACTCCCAGAGCATCTGAACTTTACAAAACAGCTTGTAGGGAACATGGGTGGACCCTGAGGCAGCAAGGCTATACACAAGTGGCAAAATGGAGCATGGGTAAGCCCTAGAGCCGCAAAGCAGTCCAACCTAGGTTGTATCGAACAGGGGTATACCACAGAGCAGCAAAGCTATACAACATAGTTTGTAGCGAACGCGTGTAAACTTCTAGACCAGCAAAGCTATGCAGACTGGGTTGTAGGGAACATGGGTAAACCCTAGATCAACAGAGCTATGCAAACATATGTTGGGGCGAACATGGGATCATCTTGGAGCAGCAAGGCTGTGCAGAATAGGTGGTGACGAACAGGGGTAAATCCCTGGACTTGCCCATTGTTGGCTACAACCTATTTTGCATAGCCTTGCAGCCCTCTGTGTTTTATCCATGTTCGCTACAGCATATTGTGCATGGCTGTGCTGCTTTAGGGTCCACACATGTTCGCTACAACCTGTTTTTGCATAGCTTTGTTGATCTGGGATTTACACATGATCGCCACAACAAGTATTGCATAGCTGTGCTCCCTAAAATTTACAAGTGATCGCTCCAACCTATCTTAGATAGCTTTGCTGCTGAAGGGTTTACCCGTGCCCGCTACAAACTAGTGTATGTAGCTTTGCGGATCAAGGGTTTACACATGTTCGCTACGACCTGTTTATTTTGCTTTGCTAGTCTACGGTTTGTCCATGGTCGATGTTGTCTAGTTTGTTTAGCGTTGCTGCCCTTGGGGGTTACCCCTATTCGCTACAACCTATGTTGCGTAGCTTTTTGTTTTTGGGATTTACCAATGTTCGTTGCAACCTGTTTTTGAATAGCCTTGCCGCTCTAGGTATTTCCAAGGTTCGCTACAGCCTGTGTTATGTACCCTTGCTTCTCTGGGATTTACACATGCTCGCTACAGCTTCTGGTGCAGCTTTGCTGCCCTGGGATTCACCCATGTTCGCTAGACGGTGTGATGTAGGGCTGTGCTGCTCTAGGATGTACGCATGCTCGCTACAACCCGTTGTACCTAGCTTTGCCGTTCTAGGGTTTACGTATGTTTGTGCTACAACCTAGTTTACATAGTTGTGCTGCTCTAGTTTTCACGGGTGCTCGATACAATCTATGGTGCAGAGTTTTGCGGATCCAGGACTTGCCCATATTAGCTACAACATAGTTTGTATAGCGCTGCGGCTCTAGGATGTGCCCATGCTCGCTGCATTTATTGGTTGGACAGCTTTGTCGCTCTAGGTTGCGCCCATGGTTGCTACAACCTATTTTACATAGTTTTGCTGCTCTATGGTTTACACACGTTCGCTACAACATCTGGTGTGTAGTTTTGCTGTGTCAGGCGCCGCCCATATTCGTTACAACCTATTTGGGATAGTTTTGCTGCTGTATAATTTCGACATATCCGCTACAACCTAGTTTATACAGCTTTGTTGTTCAATGGTGCACCCATGTTCGCGACAACCTGTGTTTCATAGTTTTGTTGTTCTGGGGATTACCCGCGTTCGTTACAACATGCTTTGTGTAGCTTTCCTGCTCTAGAATGTACCCGCCGTCGTTACGTGTGAGGGGTGTGCCGAACTGGGTGCGGGGCCCAAAGCTAACAACATTAGTATGCTTGTATCATGTCCGCGTGCTTGTCTTATACGTTGCGCACGCAAGCCTGGTTTCTCAGCCTGGCCGTGGTGTTCACAGATAAAGCAATGGTTGGTAACGGTCAAATCGTCTGCGTAGCGTGCGGAGAAGGGGGCCCACGTCGTGCCTCAGGACTGAGTAGTAGGTGCAGTCGCGTGCAAGACACGCACAACAAGGTGTATACAATTCCATTATTAACAGTTACGGTTGTGTCTATTGTATGGGACGTGTGGCCACGCGGGTCAGTATCCACGCGTGTTCTTGCATGATCGGGTCGCGTTCTCAACGCACATACGCATATGTTCTTTCCGGAATGATATGTGCCCCCGTGGCCCGTGCCATCGAGCGCGCCAGCGTCTCTGCTTCAGTGCTCAGGTCCAGAAGTCTCCCTAGGGCACCCCAGGCATACCACAGGCCATCAGCATGCCTTGTCGGTCTCGTTAGTCAGGTTCATCGCTCCGAAATTCTCTCTCCCTCTCGCTGCCATCGTAGCCACTTGGGGTCAGAGGTCGAAAGCTGTGTTCCTCTCACCTGCACGGGTGCACCTTAGCATTCTCTTTCGGGCCTTCGCGAGATGACCAGGAGGGCCAAGGCTGCCAGTTCGAAGCCCGAGCATCGGTCTGAGTCGCCTGCTCGCAGCGGCCCGACAGCCAAGCGCGCCAAGAAGATCGACCGCGACCAGTCTTCAGGAGCTCGCGGCAGTGCTGATGCCGCCCCCGCAGCTCCGAAGGCGAGGAGAGTCACCAAGGCGGCTGGCTGCGGCATCTGCGGGACGACCCACAGGCAGAACAAGATGGATCACGCGACTCGTTGCTCGGCTTGCGGGGAGACCGCTGCCAAGGCGTTCCCCTTCTGGGAATGGGACGACTTGTGCGAGAGGTACCACGAGGACGACCTGGTCACTGAGGGCTTCGACAACGCGCACGCTCTGGTACACAAGAACGGCGGCAAACGCCCACAGAAAAGCGAGGCCGACGAGGTCAGCACCAACACCATGCTCTTCGAGGACACGGTGCAGTCGTACAGGGCTTTGAAGCTCTCCGACGCCAGGGACATCTACAATAGCGATCCGCACAAGATCGGTTTCAAGCAGGCTACGATCACCGATATGGCTGGCGTTGCCCGTTCGCGGTTCGTGCAGGTCAACCCAGATCAGCCATGCACCATCGTGAACGTAGTTCGTCGCAGGGCGATCGGGCACGAGCAGACCGTCTTGTCGAACGACCAGGTGCTTTGGAACGGCCAGGCCGACGCTCACTATGGCGCACTCGTCGACCAGAAGTGCGCCGACATGAAGGCCTTCACCAATGCGCCGACGCACGAGGAAGTTCTTGCCATGGCGGAGGCGTTCAAGGCGGGGCAGGTCATTGCTCAGGCGAACAGGGAGATCAAGGATTCCAAGCAGCAGGGGATGCAGCGCGCGATTCTCGGTGATGCTGAGCCCGATGCTTCGTCTCAGGCGGGCCTGGGGCTTGGTGACATGGGCCCGCCTGCGTCGTCCCCGAGGTCGGCCTTGACATCTGTCCATGGGACTCCTGAGGCCAAGGCGGGCTATGCGGCGTCGGTCGTGACAGGGGCTCCATCGGCCAGCGGGGTGGACTCGTCTACTGACGTGGAGGTGGATGAGACAATGAGCAAGCTAAGGTTTGAGGGCTACTGGATTGAATTTTTGGGCGAACAACAACACCTTTCAAACGTCGGGCAGTGGTCGAAAAAATATTCCTGAGGTTGGAGCACAGTGCTCGGTGGTCCAGGGGCGTTCCTCAGTTTGTCCAGGGCCCCCCCCCGTCACCCAGGAGTTCCCCCAGGGCCCGACATGTACTGTTACCCTGGGGCCAAACAAACTTTAGCATGCACCATCGTCTCGAAGGTTTCTGATGGGCAAGGTGAAGATCCACAGGCTTTTAGCTGGGCACAAGAGGGGGCATCAGATCCGCTGCCTGTGGGAACACCTGTCCAAGAGCTCCAAGGACGACCAGGATTATGACGCCGCCTCGTCATGGTTGAGTCTGTCGGAGAGGGCGAAGAAAGCAGGAGATCAGAAGGCCAAGGACGTGGCGAGCATGAACCGCGATGACCTCGATTCACTGTCGAAGGACTTGGACAAAGAGTCCGTGAAGATCCCCCCCAGCTTCCAGCGAGCCCTTTGGGATCGGGCCGTTGCCGACTGGAAGAACGGGTCTGACTGGGGAACGCAAAAGGGCACCGAGGGCATGTTGGCGTTGGTCTTGCCGTGGGGCCCATCAGAGGAGTCGGTCAACGTGGATGAGCCCCAGAAGTTCAGTTGCCTTGCCCCCGTGCTGTCGCAGTTGGAGTTGCCGCCATCGGAGAAGGCGACCCTGTTCAAGGACACGGTCGTCAAGAGCATCATCGTATCCTACCTCCAAGCGGGCAAGTCCATGCTGAAAGAAACGCTGGAGATGGTCTCGTTGCTGATCGCGCAGATCAAGGCCATGCCCATGTCATGCGAGGTCGAGGTCGACAATTCAAGCAGCGAGGTGATGCTGGCGCTGAAGTTCTTGAACACCATTGGTGGGTCCCAGGTCGACACTTTGTCCTTGGTGCAGGTCGACAAGTTCGTCAAGGCAAAGGCCACGACGATCGAGGGCTCTTTGTGCGCCAGCTTGCGCGCACTTCCTTTCTGGCACGAACGGCTGCATCAGTACTTGAAGTATCCACCATCGCTGAAGTACTGGTGCCCCATCATCAAGGACTACCAGCTGTCACTCTCAGGGTCGCCGAACGACTTGACGCTCATGCTGCAGTGCATCTCCGACGTGAGTAGGATCGAGAAGGTTTTGCCACCGTCCGAGATCACTTCCTACAAGGAGTGGGTCAAAGGGGTCGTCGATAGATTTGTGACTGCGGCGCTGCAGGTATCGTCTCAAGGTCTTGCGCTTCCAGGGCCGCCTGACGATGCAGAGAATGTCGTGAAGATGGCGGTGGGGGTCTTTGGAACTAATGTCTCTTGGCAGCAGCTACTGGAGGCCTTGACGAACCAGAGGTCGAAGAGCCATGGGCGCGCGCTCTTGGACAAGTTCATCGGGGACATCGGCACCTACAACTCGAAGAGCTTGCAGTACGCCGCTGCGAACTTCGGGATCATCGAGGGGCTTCGCGGGCTCGCATCGGATAGTCATTTAGAGAGGCTTCGTGATTTCAGCGGGACGGCTTTGGATTGCATCTTGGGGAAGAGAGGCACCTGGCCAACGTTCCACGCCGCCACCGACTTCGATGCCGCCTGGAAGTGGGTCAATTGCGCGTCCCGTTGGTTTGAGCCAGTGGACCTCATGGGCCCCGACTGCCCTTGGGAGTCGTTCCGCAAGTTACTCGACAAGGTCAAGGTCCACTTCGCGCTGGTGAAATCGTATCGGGAGATTATCGGGGAGAACGGCATCCTCAAGGACCATCTCGCGGAGACCCCTTTGCCGCTCGTGGGCGCATTCCTGGGTTTGCTCGAACAGGCCTCCCATTTGAAGGCCGACGATTCTACTGAGGAGAAGCTCATCAACGACACGTTCATGGAGGGCTTCGAGGCCGCCGCGCTGCAGCTCAAGCTGCAGATGTTCGAACAGATCACAGAGGCTGGCCTGCAGGCGTTCGTGGCGGGGTCCGAGGACGTCCCCCTGAGCAAGGTCAAGGGTGGGCCTGTCGACAAGCTGTGGTCAGAGGGCTTGGCCGATGCTGCGAGCATCGAGGACGCCATCGCTGCGTTCGATCAGCACCTCGCGCCTGCGATGTCCTTTGACAGCTTCAAGGAGGAGGTGAGCCGCAAATTCCAGCAGCTGGACGCCCTCACTGAGACGGAGCAGAGGTTCGGCATGGCTGTGCCGCCTGAAAAGAAGCCCGAAGCGATGGTGGCCATCTGCCGCCGCGCCGCCCAGACGCTCTGCGAGTACCAGGCCCTCGAGGGCATCAAGAAGGTGGGCAGCAACGCGGTGGCCGTGAAGAAGTTCATGATGACAGTGGTCGCAAGCCAGGGGAAGTTCGGAGTCGAACAGTTGGTCAAGCCAGTGGACAACGCCGTGCAGCGCGCCATGGCCATGGAGTCGATCTTCCAGTGAGCGCAGCGGAGCGGCACTCTCGAGGAGGAGCCGTGGGCAGGATGGTGCGATGTCGGCGGGAGCGACCAGGAGGAACGAGGATGTGGCAAGGTGGCAGTGAGGAGTCACGGAGATGAGATGATCAGGGCACCGAGGACCACTCATTCCATATCTCAGGGGGGGCTCGTTCGTGCCCACGTTGCCCGCGCGATCTGCTGAATGCCGGACTCCCTAGAGTTTTCTGGGCAGCAGATTGGCGCGCCAGCCTCCCGCCCGAAGCAGGACCAGGACATGTGGCCGCCAGGCAACCCCTGTGTCGTCATCTCTGGCCGCTCTCGTCTGCTCTATTCGTTCTCACGTCCTGCTGCCGCCTCCATTCATTGAGTTGCGTCCTGATGCGGCTACCCCAGCTCATTATTCGCCGCGGTTGTTCGGCAAGTAGGGGGTCATACATATAACTGCCTTCGGCTTATTCCGCCGCTGTGATTGGGTTGTGGGTAAGCTGCCTTCGGGATGCTCGTTTGGGCGTCTTGGGGTAGCTCTCGGTGGCGTCTTGAATGTATCGTCGAATCATCCGAAGGCCTTGACCCGATTCGGGCCTCCCTGGTGGGGTGCCGCATAGTTTGCTGACGTGGTTTCCCATTGGAACCAAACGCGGGGATGCAACGGCGGCCGCCAAACACTCGGGCCCCAAACCGTGCAACGTTCAGCGATTAACGTTGGGATGGTGGTGGTGGTGGGCGCGGCGCGCCGCTAGGGTGTGGCTGTGCGTGTGGTGGTTGTTGGCGGGCGTGGGCTTCATTCCCATCGAGTGTTTGCCGAGCGCGTCTCTTGCAATGTCGCGCAGACTTGTTTGGGGCCCACGCGCCTCAATACAATAACACCTCATGCGCGCTAACGCGTTAGCATCACATGCCTGCACGGCCCGCTGGGGGCGGCGGACTTTTACCACCCATAGCCTTCGAAATAGCATTCGAATCCTCTCAAGGGGCCGCGGTATGTACGTACAACTCGGCTAGTTGTGACACTATTGTTGCGGGGTGGTGGGTGCGATGTTTGTTGTAGTAAGAGTACGGGGGGGCTTGTGTAGGTGATATCAGCCAAGTGGCCGAGGGGTTTGCGTAGCTTTAACGAGGTATACGTGTAGCCCGAGGGATATGTCTAGCCTAAGGGATCTGTTTGTGGTAGAAGGGCCTGAGGGGCACGTGTAGCCTGAGGGGTATGTGTGTTGATGTGGTGTCTTCGAGCCGTGACGCGTGGCCTTGTACCGATTCTTAATTAAACGTGTTGCACCATTGTCGCTCTTGTTTGGAAAACGCGGTTCTTGCCATCCAGATCTCGGCCGATGTGTAAGTTTTACAGGATATACGATTCTCTCTGCGACGCGCGGGTCTCAAGGTTGAACTATCATGTATTGATAGGGTACCCGCGTGTAATATCTACGATGTGTGCAATGTTGGTTGGTGTATTTGCACTGGGGCCCGTTGACCTCATAGTTTTCGGTGGTGCTTGTATTGGGCCGCCGCACAAAGCTAACATCAGACCTCCTGGGCCAAATCACAAAACGCCACAGCCAATTTGAATGGGGTCGGTGAGAAAAAAAAACATTGCGTATCCGATTTAAATAGTATTTTAAAGCAATTTTCAAGTTGTGGCGGAAATCATGTTTTTGTCGATTTAAAATCGTTTTGGGCGTTTTCACCAAATTCAGATCCTTCCACCGCTCGCAAGTTACAAGGTCTCCTTCGATTTTTCATGATGGCGAGCGCTAGCGCGAGATGGGCCGCCCTGCTGCCTCGTGCATGCGCCGCTGGCTCGAACGCGGCGCGCAGCGCGGAACTCTCGGCCGCTGGAGCGACCGCGCGCTTGGTTGGCCCGTCGCAAACCTTTTCGGACCGCGCGAGTGTCACCCGGCTCGCTTGGGCCCCCCCTGAGCAGCAGGTTAATGTCACAAAGATTCACGTTGGGCGCGCGTTGCAAGCTCGGCAGGATGTTTTAGTCAAGCTAATTGTCGAAGCCATTGGACTCACGGCCCATGAATCTATCGGCAGCGCGGAGTTGTCTGACGAGGAAAGGTCCGCGATAATTGGCAATGACTATGTTGATCGTGGCGCGAAGACGGCCTTCCGGCTGCGCCCGCGCGACGGCCAGCCGTTAGAGGCGATCGATCGGCAAGTAAATCTTGTTTCAACATGTTGCCCGGAAGCCATGGGCGACACCGCGCGTCACTACCTTGAAGGAAGATGGAGAGGTCGAGCGCCAGCCTGTCCTGAGCCCCGACCGCGCGTGCGAGGCCAGGTTGTCGCGCTCTTTTGAAAGGGCGGTTGGCTTCGAGTGGCGCGCCAGGTGCCGCCGAGCCGCGCGTCGCGCAGACTTTGCGACCGCCGCAGTGGGCGAGGCGCCTCGCCCTCCCCCGCGGCGGCGCGCGGGCGCTGTCTTCGGGCTCGAAGTGCGCGATACTGCTGATAATTGCCCTCGTATGCTTTCCGTGCTCGGACAGGCCTTGGCCGTTTATGCGCGCGCGCGCCGCGCTGCATATTCCCGCGGGCTCACCCATCAAATCCGACCTCTACTTGGAAAGGCGCGAGGCAACTCGCGATGCGAGGCAGCGGTGGAAGTGGAACCGAGTTCCACGTTGTAAGCGCCAGCAGTTTGGTAAAATGCACGGCGAGAGTCCTGCTCGATTATCCCGCAGATCAGGATGGCGCCGTCGGCCCCTCGCAGCAGCCTGACCCGAGCGCCACAGAGGGCGCGAACATCTGATTCCGAGGAGTCGGGAGGTTGCGTGCTGCTGCTGGCGCTGGCGGCAGCTCGTCCTCTCCTGGACGGATCGGCCTCTGGGCCTGCTACGCCTGTGCAGGGTGGGCGAGGCGCTGTGCCCGTGGGAGGCGGCCCCGCCACTTCTGCTGCTCTCGAGGAGGCTTCCTGCCCCGCCCTGGCAATGTCGCCCCGCGAGGGAATGCGGCCCTCGAGCGACGACCTCGCTTCAGCTCGCGCGCCCGCCGTGTCTGCGCAGGGCGGGCGAGGCAGATGCCCCCGCCATCTCTGCGGCCTTCGAGGCGCGCGCGAGCCAAGGCCAGGATGCAGGCGCCGGGGTTTGTTGCTAAATGCCTTCGGGCCGAGGAGGACGAACGCCCCTTGGCGGCTTGTCCGCGGCGCCCAAACGACGGAGATCCTGATTCAGGTTTTTCGCATTAGAGGGGTCAGCCCTGTCTGCGGCCGTCTGGCCACGCAGGACTTCACTCTCACCTGTCCCTCTCCCTCTCCCGTTCTCTTTTCTCGAGCCGCCTTTCGATTGGTCGGAGCCGCGGGTAGTATTGCTCAGCTTGCTGACTCCTCGGGCTGGCCGCGCGAGCCCATGTGGGCTCTGCTTCTGGCGAGGAGGCGCGATCCAGGCTGCGCCTCCGTCCCAGGCCGTCGGGGTTGCTGTCTCATCCGTTGCCCTTTGTTTTTGTTGGCGCCTTCTGGTCGGTCGCGGGCAGGGATGGAAAAATGCCGCCCCCCCCCCCCCCCATCCCCCCTCCCCCCCATTGCGCCCTGGCCTCCGATCGGGCATCTCCTCGGAGGGGCCGCCCCTGGCACCGCGGTCCCGCGGGGCCTTCCCGGCGCCGCCGCCCGCCCGCGAGCGGCAGCGGCGTGCTGCAGGTCCCCCCGCAACCGCTGCAATCGACAGATCGTCGCTGCAGTTTGCGCGCTCCACCCGCATAGTAGTAAGGGGGAGCAACCTTCCCAAGGGTGACTTTGCATCCTTGCCTCTTCGGTCCATCCTCGGCCAGTTTCGTTGGCCGCGCCCCGCTCGAAAAACTTGGACCTGGCCTTCCCAGGCCCTTTCATCCTTATCGCGCATCCTGATGATACGGGCCGGCTGTATCTGCCTTGGCCGCGGCGCAGCAGTTGGGCCCCCCCCAGGCTGACAAAGATAGTCCTCCTCCTCCGAGCTATGCGGCGTGCAGTCGGGGCGCTGAGGACTGAACCTTTCTCTTTGGGGAAAGGGTTCGGTGTGCTTCGATTGCTTTATAGTATGCCGGAGGTGTTTTGGCGGTCCAACAGTCATATCTGGACAATGCGAGTGCTTCTGCGGCTTCTGCTTCGGCGATGGTGGCTTTGGAGTCCGCTATTGCCATGCCTGGTGCTTCCTTGACAGATGCGCTATCAGTGATTTCCGATGTGACTCGCCAACGTCGGATTGCGACTGCTGCTTCGGTCGCCGAGAACAGACACCAACGCCAGAATTACAAGGCAACGTTTTCGGACGCAGCTAAGCGTGATGTTGCTGAGCGTATCGAAGTGGACGGGTTCAATGATACTGCATTTGGTGCCACGCCATCGGCAGCGTCGATGACGAGAGTGGAATACACGAGTGCGGATACGTATCACTTGACCCGACGGGTGGCATCCCTGAAAGCATCCCACAAGATTGGGCGCATGATCAAGGCTGCAGCTATCAGCGACTGGGATACCAGACGCCAGCTACTTTGCCAAGCTGATTGCGAAGCCCTGCCGCGCCTAGGACCACCGCGGGCGCGATGCTTCGAGGCTGGTCTCTGCTTGTGCGGCGACGGCGGCGGATTAGTCGACATGTTCGTCAAGCACTGGGAGGGCGCTGTCAAGATGCAGTTCCCTGCCAAGAGCACAGAGCGTAACCTTCTCAAGAGTGCAAGCTTTTGTCAGGTCTTAGTTGGCACGTACCAGCTCGCAGGTTTAGATGCCCACGGAGGTGCTGATTCACCAGATCAGGTTGTTACCATTGAGGAATGGAGCTGCATCGCCTTCCAATGCCTGTCACCATGGAAGGCTGTGCTCATGCCTGCAACCACGCCTGGGAGTGCCAGCGACGTGAGGGTCACGATCACGATGAAGCCGAAGTGGTTGAGGCGCCATTTGTATTTCAAAGAGCTTTTGGACATGTATGGTTCTGATGTTCAGTGGTCTATCCAGTTCTTTCAGTTCCAGCCGTCTGCGGCACTGAAGGGCGCGTTTGCTCCAGCGGTGCAAATGGCCAAGCGACTTGACGGTGATGCGGTGTCCTTCTGGAGTGGTGATGACGACTTTGGCAGGCTGGCGAATTTCCTCCACCGACGGGCTCGCAGAGACCGCGAGGGAGGTGGACCAGCAGCCGACGGCGACGATGACGGTGGAGGTGGCCATCGTGCAGATGGGGGCGACCACCGCAGCGACGACGAGCTCAGCGGCCATGGCGACGTCGATCTGATCGACGACGCAGTCATGTTTGACGGCGACGGCCGAGAGCCTGGAGATGAGATCGTCGGCGATGACTTCGATGCCGTTGGAGGGCTCCCGACCCCAGAGGCGTCAGATGACGAGGTGGCGCCCGACGCTGGCGTTGGCGATGCTGGTCCACCAGGCGATGGAGAGCCACGTGCCCACGGGCCCCATGGTGCAGCTGACATCACTGCACACTTTCCCAACGGTCGAATTTCTTTGTACTTGCATCCGAGGCCCCGTTTCGTGGCGACGTGCCAGTGCGGGCATTTTAAGTGCAGCCGAGAGCGAAGTGCAGTGGGCGGGGCTCGGCCTGCACAGGGGCGGCCAGTGGGGTTCCTGGCAGCTTTCTTGGAGGACGGCCCCAACCACGACTCGAAGGCCGATCACGTGGCCCATGCGGTCTACAGCCATGCTACTCGCTTAGCTGCGCGGCACCGTCTGATGGCCAGCGAGGATCCTGACGTGCAGGAGTTGCTGCGCTCGGAGAGGCCTCAGGTGCCAGACGAGCCGCTCGAGCCACCCCACCAGCCATGAGTCGGGGCCGAATGGCATTCCGATGCGAGGCTGGCGTTATACAGTTTGTTGCACGAGTGACACGTTGAACGTTCTTTGTTCGATTGTTGCGCATGGACTGCAACCGTCACTTGATGATCCAAATATTGTTGCCATCACTCTTTGAGGCTGTGTAGATCGACTGCGCTTCGCGCGAACCCCTCGTCTTCGCCGCGGCCACGCCGATGCCCTGGGTTCTTTATCACAGTCGCTCGTACGATGTGCTCCGTAGCAATACTGGGGTACATCGCGGGCTTGTCAACGCGCCCGAAGTCCCTTGAGCCACGCTGGAGCCCTTGAGATGCCTTTGCATGGGGAGGATGATGGAAGCTGGAGGAGGGGGGGGAGGGCGTTGAGGGATGAGGTGGTGCCAGACATGATGTGTCATGCGCGAGGGGTGGCTGGGGCAATCGCGCAGGGAAGTGGTGGGCGGGCGCAGTGGGGCCGCGTCTCGGCTCGGCGATCGAGGGTGGGGGAGTTAACGCTGCCCTAGAGGAACCTGCCACCCATATTATGTGGAGTGGTGTCGCGATGCTTGCGCCGACCCTGGCAGTGGCCTTAGAGGAAACCCAAGGGGGGAACCAAGGCGTCACCAGACAGACCCGCAAACGCTCCAAGGTCCCCAAACAGACCCAACAAGCAAGCCTCCTGTGGCCCAAGATCCCCCTATGGCGCGCTCAAGCGGCCCCGATGGAGACCTCGCGTGGCCCAGTTGCATGGCGTTGCATTGCATCTGCCAGCGGTTCCGTGAAGAACTAGCGTTGCGCATGCATTAGATCGTTGGTTGCATTGCTTGGCCGCGCTGCAGCGCTGCAGCGTTGTGGCGGTGTCCATCGGGCTTCGCCCGATGCAGTGTTACGGATGATGACGTGGCAGCGCCGCGTCTTAGGAAACTCACAGACTAAAATGTCGCCATTCATATGTGTAAAAGTTTACAGCGTTAATTCGGCCGCACGCAGACTATGAGGGTTTGCGCCGCGCGAAATAGAACGTGTAGTAAAGCATATGCGCGAGTGCATTGTCACTCTTCGCCTTGATGCTTTCATGTGGGTGCGTGGTGTCTTCCGTTTACCGCTGCAACGCGCGATCGCGCGTTCCTTGCTCGCAGTGCTCATTCATCGCGTCAGCGCAATCGCAGCACGCGCGGCGCGGTCACGCGCGTTCTTCTGCGCGCCGAGGCTGTCGTGGGCGGCGCTCGCGGCACGGCGGCGGCGTCCCGCGCCAAGGGGTTCATCTTGCGTTTGTGCGCGGGGCTTCGGGGTTGCCCAGCAATGGAAGCGCGCGGCGCAAGTGCGCGCGAGTGCGGACTCACGCGCGGCAGCTGCGCTTGGCTTGGCCAGTTGGCAGACGGCGGCGCCACCAGGCGCCTGCGCCTTCGGTCCAGTCGGGGGCGGGCGGCGCGCGCGCGCGCAAGCTCCCAGAACGGACCGAGTGCCAGAGAATTTGCGCGACGCGGAGGTATGCCAGATCCAGGCAAAGAGGACGCACCAAAACGGTGCGCCACGCAAGTGCCAGAGACGCGCGGTCACGTCGGCACCCGTGCCCGCGCATTGGCACGGCTTTCGGCGAAACGAAAGCGAGCGAACGCCCGCGCCCGTGCAAGGGCCAAACCTCGAGCGCGCCACGGCGACTGCGCGCACGCTCGCCCATGGCGCGGCCAAGACACGGCGCGCGCTCAGCGTTGGCCTCGGGCCTGCTCGCAACGCGAAGCCGAGCCCAGCCAATGGTCAGGTTCGGACGTTGCGGCTGGCCGCGGGCGATCGTTTGCGCGCGCAGAGGCACCGCGCCGCGCGAGAACGAGCGCGGCGCCATTCTCAATGTAGTCACCATTGCCGTCGGCTAAATAACCGTCGTGGGCGTGTCGCAGGCTTCGCCACCGCGTGGCAAGTGAGACCACCACTGCGTGGCACGCGTCATTACCACTTCCACCCGACAGGGGCCATTAACGTGCATGTGGCTTGTTCTTCGGCTATGTAACGCCGTTGCTCTTCATGTGCTGGCGGCGGCGCCCAGCGCGACTCATGCGCGGACAGGTCGCAAACGGCGGGGTATGTTCCAAGCGCGCTTCTAGACGTTGGTCCTTGCCAGTTCCCAAGCCGAGCCCCGCGCGCCGCGCCGAATGCCAGCGTCGGCGTGTTTTGCGCAAAAGCCCGAAGTCTGACGCACGGGGCGCAGCCGCTGCTCAATGCAGAGCTCGCGCGCAAACTAGCCCCCACCCCGCGCCGTTAAGAATTGACTGCCGAGGCGTTGCGCGGCCCGCCCCAACGGCCACGCGCAGTGCGCGACCAGCGCGCGCATCCACGCCTGATGCGAGCTGTGCTCGCTCGCCAATGCGCATGCCAACGTTCGAGCCCGCGCGGGTTCCCTTCCCAGGCCCGCCAATGGGGAGCGCCCCAGCGTGTGTTTCTTCTGCGCGGCCATTCAACCAAAACGGTATCGCCAGCCTCGCGCGTGGGGCCCACGCATCCTAATGCGCGCGGCGCGTTGCCGTTGCGCCGCATGTGCCGCCAGCCGCTGGACGGTTGGCTTCCGTGCGTTTGACAGGGGCCGCCGCGCTAACGCAGCGTTGTCAGGTCTCCGCGGCCGCGCGCTTTGAACCAGGTTGCCCTCCTGTCGTCCTCTCCCACTATCCCTCGCCGCCGCGGTCGGGCCCAGCTCGAACGGATCCAATTGCGCTGGCGGCGCGCGAGCAGCTTGGGCACCCCGCGGCGCATGGTCCTCCCGCCCCCAGAAAGCAGCCAGCGCAACAGCGCGGTGCCCCAGGCTCTCCAAGACGTCCGCTGGAGGCTTGTAGGCGAGCAGGGTTCCCTTGCTCGCGTTGGCACAGTTGCGTTTGGGGGGCCCCGCAGGAATGCTTGCCATTGCGCCGCGCGGGTGCAGCGTGGCGCTGAACCGTCGCAGTGCGTTGGGGCTCGCGCGCGGGGCCCGCAGCGCGCGTCTGGTCGGCGTCGGAAGCGCGCGCAGGAGCATCGGTGTCTTGCAAGAGCGCGTCGGGCATTAGCACAGGAGCTTGTTGCATTTGTATTAGGATTTGCGTTGGAGGGTGGCGCCTGGGGGAGCAGCGCGCGCGCCTGGCGCGGGCGTCGAGGGCGCGTGCAGGTGATTCTGCGTGGGTGCGAAGGTGCCCTAAATGTATGTGCAGCACCAGCGCGGGGGGTCGGGGGGGGGCGCGGTGGGCCAACGTAGAGGAGCTGATCAGCGAGTGCCAGGCGCGCGTCGGCCGTGCATGCGCGCGGCTCGACCCCCTTGCAAGTGCGCGTTGCAGGTGCCCGCCAGCGAGCGGCATTGCACCCGTGGGCGCATCGTGGCGGGTGGGGGCGGCGCCCTTCGACTCGCGCAGGGGGGGGGGGGGGGGGGAATAATTTTCGAAATTATTCCAGGGGGGGTCCAGGGGGGCGCCGCGGGCGCCCGAAATAAAACCGAAATTGAACCGAAATTGCAGAAATAATTCCGAAATTGAGCCGCAATTGCCGAAATAATCTGTAAATTTTACGCAGCGGATTTTGGCGGCCTATTTAAATTCGATTTGGATTGCGCAGGGGGGCGGGGGGGGCAATTTAAATCCGATTTGGGACCGCGGGGGGGGGGCGGGGGGGGCTCGCTGCAATCGCAGTATGAATGTGCCACCCCTGGCGGGCTGGTCGCCACTCTTCGCGCGGGGGGGGGGGGCTCCGACGAGCTGCGCTCATTGATGGGTGGCGTTTGTTGGTTTCTGAGCCAGTCGCAGCTTGCGCGTGTGTGATGATGTCTTACATTGCCTAGTTAGTTCAGGGCGCCAGAGCGCTCAAATTTTCGCAATCTTTTTTTTTCCGATGTTTTTTTCGCCGCCAGCCCATCGGCGCATTTGGGTCGTTGTTTTTTTTCTCTGCTGCGGCGCATATGCATTGAGCGACGCGCAGTTGTCGTGCGAAGCGCGCTGGTCATGATTGGGGAAGGCCAGCAACGTGTTTTTATGTGTTTTTGCGCTTGTGGTTGGCCACGCCCGCCGCGCGATGCCGCGGCCCAGAGCGCCCCGACGCGCTGATCAGTTTCCGCGGCGTCGCCCCTGGTCAGTGCATCCAGCGCCAGACGCGGCGCCAGCAGCCCCGTCGATTCTCCTGTCGCGCTTGGGCCGTTGGCGCCATGTCTGCCAGACTAGAGCGTCGCGCCCGCCTCTCCAACTGCGCCCCGACTAGCAGTCTGGGCCGCCGCCCGCGGGCGCCACCTCGTCGCCCCTGAGGCAGTCGCGCGGGGAGGGGCCAGTTGGAAGGGGGAGAGGGGTGGAAGTCTGCGGCTTCGGTCGGGTTTCGCCGCAAGCTTCCCCGAAGGCTCCAGCGCCGCCGCCCGCGCGTGCCCCCAGTGCGCGCGCCCTCTAAGCGCGGTGCATGGCCCATGAAAAACGCTGCCACGCAAGTGAATTCTACGCCGTCGTTGCCAGTCGCGCGGGTTGCATCTGAACCCGACACCGCAGAAGGCGCGCAGAAGGCGCGCTCTGATTGTTTCAATGTACCAAGCGCAAGGCCAGCGGCGGCGCCAAATGGCGCTGGCACCGCGCGCTATGCCGCGCGAGCTCCCGCCGCCCCCTTCCCCCCGTTGCACTTTACCAATGCGCCGCCCGCCCGCGCCATTATATGTGGCGCGCGCACTGCGCGGCCATCATGGGTGCCAACGCGCGCCAACGCCAACGGGCAAGGCAGCGCGCCCTTGCCAAAGCCCACGACCGACCCCGACCCACCTTCACTTGACGCCCATGCCCGATGTCGACCGCGGGCCCTTGCGAACGAAAGGTGGCGCTTGTGGTTCCATCGGCATCGTCGATGCCTGCCAGCGCCCAGGCGGGCACGCGCGCGCATTAACGCAACCGCCGCTTGCCCAAGCAACCGCGCGCGCTACCGAGGTGACCGAGCCAATGCGCAACAGATAGCGCTCGTGTCTGCCCCCCCCCGCCCCCCTGCGCGTTCGGGGCTTTCCTGATGCCGCCTGCGCCGCCCCCGCCCCGCCCTGCGATGCCTGATCGATTAGCCTGGCGACGCGCCCAACCACGTGCAGTTGTGAGGATAGTTGCTAATTTTGTTCGGTGGAATTCCTTAGGGCTAGGAATTTGCCCGATGCCTCGACGTTGTCACCCCCCGAGGAGGCCAAACGCGACTCGCCGCGCAGGCGGCTTGCCAACGACCGCTCGTATGCAAGCACTGTCCGAGCGCGTCCAGGCACGTGACAGAGCTTGTTTGGCCTTTGATGTTGGCGACAGCAGGTGACCAGGTGTGCCCCTTGTGGCCGCCGAGCCGCTACACGCAGCCACAGGCAGACATGTCAGATGTTCGCCGCAGCTTGTTTTGCGAAGGGTTGCCGCTTTCGGATTGGCACATGCTCGCCGCAACCTGTGTTACATAGCTTTGCGGATCTAGAGCAGCAAAGCTGTATGCCATACGTTGCCGCGCACATGGGTAATTCCCAGAACAGCTACGCAATGCAAAATAGGTTGTAGCGACCGTGGGTAAATCCTGCACCTGCAAGGCTATACAAAACAACTGGTAGGGAACATGGGTAATTCCTGCCACGCCAGAGCGATGCAAACCAGGTTGTAGCGAACGCGGGCTTCGCCTAGAGCAGCAACACTATATAACTTAGGTTGCAGCAAACAGGGGTAACTCCCAGAGCATCTGAACTTTACAAAACAGCTTGTAGGGAACATGGGTGGACCCTGAGGCAGCAAGGCTATACACAAGTGGCAAAATGGAGCATGGGTAAGCCCTAGAGCCGCAAAGCAGTCCAACCTAGGTTGTATCGAACAGGGGTATACCACAGAGCAGCAAAGCTATACAACATAGTTTGCAGCGAACGCGTGTAAACTTCTAGACCAGCAAAGCTATGCAGACTGGGTTGTAGGGAACATGGGTAAACCCTAGATCAACAGAGCTATGCAAACATATGTTGGGGCGAACATGGGATCATCTTGGAGCAGCAAGGCTGTGCAGAATAGGTGGTGACGAACAGGGGTAAATCTCTGGACTTGCCCATTGTTGGCTACAACCTATTTTGCATAGCCTTGCAGCCCTCTGTGTTTTATCCATGTTCGCTACAGCATATTGTGCATGGCTGTGCTGCTTTAGGGTCCACACATGTTCGCTACAACCTGTGTTGCATAGCTTTGTTGATCTGGGATTTACACATGATCGCCACAACAAGTATTGCATAGCTGTGCTCCCTAAAATTTACAAGTGATCGCTCCAACCTATCTTAGATAGCTTTGCTGCTGAAGGGTTTACCCGTGCCCGCTACAAACTAGTGTATGTAGCTTTGCGGATCAAGGGTTTACACATGTTCGCTACGACCTGTTTATTTTGCTTTGCTAGTCTACGGTTTGTCCATGGTCGATGTTGTCTAGTTTGTTTAGCGTTGCTGCCCTTGGGGGTTACCCCTATTCGCTACAACCTATGTTGCGTAGCTTTTTGTTTTTTGGGATTTACCAATGTTCGTTGCAACCTGTTTTTGAATAGCCTTGCCGCTCTAGGTATTTCCAAGGTTCGCTACAGCCTGTGTTATGTACCCTTGCTTCTCTGGGATTTACACATGCTCGCTACAGCTTCTGGTGCAGCTTTGCTGCCCTGGGATTCACCCATGTTCGCTGGACGGTGTGATGTAGGGCTGTGCTGCTCTAGGATGTACGCATGCTCGCTACAACCCGTTGTACCTAGCTTTGCCGTTCGAGGGTTTACGCATGTTTGTGCTACAACCTAGTTTACATAGTTGTGCTGCTCTAGTTTTCACGGGTGCTCGATACAATCTATGGTGCAGAGTTCTGCGGATCCAGGACTTGCCCATATTAGCTACAACATAGTTTGTATAGCGCTGCGGCTCTAGGATGTGCCCATGCTCGCTGCATTGTATTGGTTGGACAGCTTTGTCGCTCTAGGTTGCGCCCATGGTTGCTACAACCTATTTTACATAGTTTTGCTGCTCTATGGTTTACACACGTTCGCTACAACATCTGGTGTGTAGTTTTGCTGTGTCAGGCGCCGCCCATATTCGTTACAACCTATTTGGGATAGTTTTGCTGCTGTATAATTTCGACATATCCGCTACAACATAGTTTATACAGCTTTGTTGTTCAATGGTGCACCCATGTTCGCGACAACCTGTGTTTCATAGTTTTGTTGTTCTGGGGATTACCCGCGTTCGTTACAACATGCTTTGTGTAGCTTTCCTGCTCTAGAATGTACCCGCCGTCGTTACGTGTGAGGGGTGTGCCGAACTGGGTGCGGGGCCCAAAGCTAACAACATTAGTATGCTTGTATCATGTCCGCGTGCTTGTCTTATACGTTGCGCACGCAAGCCTGGTTTCTCAGCCTGGCCGTGGTGTTCACAGATAAAGCAATGGTTGGTAACGGTCAAATCGTCTGCGTAGCGTGCGGAGAAGGGGGCCCACGTCGTGCCTCAGGACTGAGTAGTAGGTGCAGTCGCGTGCAAGACACGCACAACAAGGTGTATACAATTCCATTATTAACAGTTACGGTTGTGTCTATTGTATAGGACGTGTGGCCACGCGGGTCAGTATCCACGCGTGTTCTTGCATGATCGGGTCGCGTTCTCAACGCACATACGCATATGTTCTTTCCGGAATGATATGTGCCCCCGTGGCCCGTGCCATCGAGCGCGCCAGCGTCTCTGCTTCAGTGCTCAGGTCCAGAAGTCTCCCTAGGGCACCCCAGGCATACCACAGGCCATCAGCATGCCTTGTCGGTCTCGTTAGTCAGGTTCATCGCCCCGAAATTCTCTCTCCCTCTCGCTGCCATCGTAGCCACTTGGGGTCAGAGGTCGAAAGCTGTGTTCCTCTCACCTGCACGGGTGCACCTTAGCATTCTTTTTCGGGCCTTCGCGAGATGACCAGGAGGGCCAAGGCTGCCAGTTCGAAGCCCGAGCATCGGTCTGAGTCGCCTGCTCGCAGCGGCCCGACAGCCAAGCGCGCCAAGAAGATCGACCGCGACCAGTCTTCAGGAGCTCGCGGCAGTGCTGATGCCGCCCCCGCAGCTCCGAAGGCGAGGAGAGTCACCAAGGCGGCTGGCTGCGGCATCTGCGGGACGACCCACAGGCAGAACAAGATGGATCACGCGACTCGTTGCTCGGCTTGCGGGGAGACCGCTGCCAAGGCGTTCCCCTTCTGGGAATGGGACGACTTGTGCGAGAGGTACCACGAGGACGACCTGGTCACTGAGGGCTTCGACAACGCGCACGCTCTGGTACACAAGAACGGCGGCAAACGCCCACAGAAAAGCGAGGCCGACGAGGTCAGCACCAACACCATGCTCTTCGAGGACACGGTGCAGTCGTACAGGGCTTTGAAGCTCTCCGACGCCAGGGGCATCTACAATAGCGATCCGCACAAGATCGGTTTCAAGCAGGCTACGATCACCGATATGGCTGGCGTTGCCCGTTCGCGGTTCGTGCAGGTCAACCCAGATCAGCCATACACCATCGTGAACGTAGTTCGTCGCAGGGCGATCGGGCACGAGCAGACCGTCTTGTCGAACGACCAGGTGCTTTGGAACGGCCAGGCCGACGCTCACTATGGCGCACTCGTCGACCAGAAGTGCGCCGACATGAAAGCCTTCACCAATGCGCCGACGCACGAGGAAGTTCTTGCCATGGCGGAGGCGTTCAAGGCGGGGCAGGTCATTGCTCAGGCGAACAGGGAGATCAAGGATTCCAAGCAGCAGGGGATGCAGCGCGCGATTCTCGGTGATGCTGAGCCCGATGCTTCGTCTCAGGCGGGCCTGGGGCTTGGTGACATGGGCCCGCCTGCGTCGTCCCCGAGGTCGGCCTTGACATCTGTCCATGGGACTCCTGAGGCCAAGGCGGGCTATGCGGCGTCGGTCGTGACAGGGGCTCCATCGGCCAGCGGGGTGGACTCGTCTACTGACGTGGAGGTGGATGAGACAATGAGCAAGCTAAGGTTTGAGGGCTACTGGATTGAATTTTTGGGCGAACAACAACACCTTTCAACCGTCGGGCAGTGGTCGAAAAAATATACCTGTGGTTGGAGCACAGTGCTCGGTGGTCCAGGGGCGTTCCTCAGTTTGTCCAGGCCCCCCCCCCGTCACCCAGGAGTCCCCCCAGGGCCCGACATGTACTGTTACCCTGGGGCCAAACAAACTTTAGCATGCACCATCGCCTCGAAGGTTTCTGATGGGCAAGGTGAAGATCCACAGGCTTTTAGCTGGGCACAAGAGGGGGCATCAGATCCGCTGCCTGTGGGAACACCTGCCCAAGAGCTCCAAGGACGACCAGGATTATGACGCCGCCTCGTCATGGTTGAGTCTGTCGGAGAGGGCGAAGAAAGCAGGAGATCAGAAGGCCAAGGACGTGGCGAGCATGAACCGCGATGACCTCGATTCACTGTCGAAGGACTTGGACAAAGAGTCCGTGAAGATCCCCCCCAGCTTCCAGCGAGCCCTTTGGGATCGGGCCGTTGCCGACTGGAAGAACGGGTCTGACTGGGGAACGCAAAAGGGCACCGAGGGCATGTTGGCGTTGGTCTTGCCGTGGGGCCCATCAGAGGAGTCGGTCAACGTGGATGAGCCCCAGAAGTTCAGTTGCCTTGCCCCCGTGCTGTCGCAGTTGGAGTTGCCGCCATCGGAGAAGGCGACCCTGTTCAAGGACACGGTCGTCAAGGGCATCATCGTATCCTACCTCCAAGCGGGCAAGTCCATGCTGAAAGAAACGCTGGAGATGGTCTCGTTGCTGGTCGCGCAGATCAAGGCCATGCCCATGTCATGCGAGGTCGAGGTCGACAATTCAAGCAGCGAGGTGATGCTGGCGCTGAAGTTCTTGAACACCATTGGTGGGTCCCAGGTCGACACTTTGTCCTTGGTGCAGGTCGACAAGTTCGTCAAGGCAAAGGCCACGACGATCGAGGGCTCTTTGTGCGCCAGCTTGCGCGCACTTCCTTTCTGGCACGAACGGCTGCATCAGTACTTGAAGTATCCACCATCGCTGAAGTACTGGTGCCCCATCATCAAGGACTACCAGCTGTCACTCTCAGGGTCGCCGAACGACTTGACGCTCATGCTGCAGTGCATCTCCGACGTGAGTAGGATCGAGAAGGTTTTGCCACCGTCCGAGATCACTTCCTACAAGGAGTGGGTCAAAGGGGTCGTCGATAGATTTGTGACTGCGGCGCTGCAGGTATCGTCTCAAGGTCTTGCGCTTCCAGGGCCGCCTGACGATGCAGAGAATGTCGTGAAGATGGCGGTGGGGGTCTTTGGAACTAATGTCTCTTGGCAGCAGCTACTGGAGGCCTTGACGAACCAGAGGTCGAAGAGCCATGGGCGCGCGCTCTTGGACAAGTTCATCGGGGACATCGGCACCTACAACTCGAAGAGCTTGCAGTACGCCGCTGCGAACTTCGGGATGATCGAGGGGCTTCGCGGGCTCGCATCGGATAGTCATTTAGAGAGGCTTCGTGATTTCAGCGGGACGGCTTTGGATTGCATCTTGGGGAAGAGAGGCACCTGGCCAACGTTCCACGCCGCCACCGACTTCGATGCCGCCTGGAAGTGGGTCAATTGCGCGTCCCGTTGGTTTGAGCCAGTGGACCTCATGGGCCCCGACTGCCCTTGGGAGTCGTTCCGCAAGTTACTCGACAAGGTCAAGGTCCACTTCGCGCTGGTGAAATCGTATCGGGAGATTATCGGGGAGAACGGCATCCTCAAGGACCATCTCGCGGAGACCCCTTTGCCGCTCGTGGGCGCATTCCTGGGTTTGCTCGAACAGGCCTCCCATTTGAAGGCCGACGATTCTACTGAGGAGAAGCTCATCAACGACACGTTCATGGAGGGCTTCGAGGCCGCCGCGCTGCAGCTCAAGCTGCAGATGTTCGAACAGATCACAGAGGCTGGCCTGCAGGCGTTCGTGGCGGAGTCCGAGGACGTCCCCCTGAGCAAGGTCAAGGGTGGGCCTGTCGACAAGCTGTGGTCAGAGGGCTTGGCCGATGCTGCGAGCATCGAGGACGCCATCGCTGCGTTCGATCAGCACCTCGCGCCTGCGATGTCCTTTGACAGCTTCAAGGAGGAGGTGAGCCGCAAATTCCAGCAGCTGGACGCCCTCACTGAGACGGAGCAGAGGTTCGGCATGGCTGTGCCGCCTGAAAAGAAGCCCGAAGCGATGGTGGCCATCTGCCGCCGCGCCGCCCAGACGCTCTGCGAGTACCAGGCCCTCGAGGGCATCGAGAAGGTGGGCAGCAACGCGGTGGCCGTGAAGAAGTTCATGATGACAGTGGTCGCAAGCCAGGGGAAGTTCGGAGTCGAACAGTTGGTCAAGCCAGTGGACAACGCCGTGCAGCGCGCCATGGCCATGGAGTCGATCTTCCAGTGAGCGCAGCGGAGCGGCACTCTCGAGGAGGAGCCGTGGGCAGGATGGTGCGATGTCGGCGGGAGCGACCAGGAGGAACGAGGATGTGGCAAGGTGGCAGTGAGGAGTCACGGAGATGAGATGATCAGGGCACCGAGGACCACTCATTCCATATCTCAGGGGGGGCTCGTTCGTGCCCACGTTGCCCGCGCGATCTGCTGAATGCCGGACTCCCTAGAGTTTTCTGGGCAGCAGATTGGCGCGCCAGCCTCCCGCCCGAAGCAGGACCAGGACATGTGGCCGCCAGGCAACCCCTGTGTCGTCATCTCTGGCCGCTCTCGTCTGCTCTATTCGTTCTCACGTCCTGCTGCCGCCTCCATTCATTGAGTTGCGTCCTGATGCGGCTACCCCAGCTCATTATTCGCCGCGGTTGTTCGGCAAGTAGGGGGTCATACATATAACTGCCTTCGGCTTATTCCGCCGCTGTGATTGGGTTGTGGGTAAGCTGCCTTCGGGATGCTCGTTTGGGCGTCTTGGGGTAGCTCTCGGTGGCGTCTTGAATGTATCGTCGAATCATCCGAAGGCCTTGACCCGATTCGGGCCTCCCTGGTGGGGTGCCGCATAGTTTGCTGACGTGGTTTCCCATTGGAACCAAACGCGGGGATGCAACGGCGGCCGCCAAACACTCGGGCCCCAAACCGTGCAACGTTCAGCGATTAACGTTGGGATGGTGGTGGTGGTGGGCGCGGCGCGCCGCTAGGGCGTGGCTGTGCGTGTGGTGGTTGTTGGCGGGCGTGGGCTTCATTCCCATCGAGTGTTTGCCGAGCGCGTCTCTTGCAATGTCGCGCAGACTTGTTTGGGGCCCACGCGCCTCAATACAATAACACCTCATGCGCGCTAACGCGTTAGCATCGCATGCCTGCACGGCCCGCTGGGGGCGGCGGACTTTTACCACCCATAGCCTTCGAAATAGCATTCGAATCCTCTCAAGGGGCCGCGGTATGTACGTACAACTCGGCTAGTTGTGACACTATTGTTGCGGGGTGGTGGGTGCGATGTTTGTTGTAGTAAGAGTACGGGGGGGCTTGTGTAGGTGATATCAGCCAAGTGGCCGAGGGGTTTGCGTAGCTTTAACGAGGTATACGTGTAGCCCGAGGGATATGTCTAGCCTAAGGGATCTGTTTGTGGTAGAAGGGCCTGAGGGGCACGTGTAGCCTGAGGGGTATGTGTGTTGATGTGGTGTCTTCGAGCCGTGACGCGTGGCCTTGTACCGATTCTTAATTAAACGTGTTGCACCATTGTCGCTCTTGTTTGGAAAACGCGGCTCTTGCCATCCAGATCTCGGCCGATGTGTAAGTTTTACAGGATATACGATTCTCTCTGCGACGCGCGGGTCTCAAGGTTGAACTATCATGTATTGATAGGGTACCCGCGTGTAATATCTACGATGTGTGCAATGTTGGTTGGTGTATTTGCACTGGGGCCCGTTGACCTCATAGTTTTCGGTGGTGCTTGTATTGGGCCGCCGCACAAAGCTAACATCAGACCTCCTGGGCCAAATCACAAAACGCCACAGCCAATTTGAATGGGGTCGGTGAGAAAAAAAAACATTGCGTATCCGATTTAAATAGTATTTTACAGCAATTTTCAAGTTGTGGCGGAAATCATTTTTTGTCGATTTAAAATCGTTTTGGGCGTTTTCACCAAATTCAGATCCTTCCACCGCTCGCAAGTTACAAGGTCTCTTTCGATTTTTCATGATGGCGAGCGCTAGCGCGAGATGGGCCGCCCTGCTGCCTCGTGCATGCGCCGCTGGCTCGAACGCGGCGCGCAGCGCGGAACTCTCGGCCGCTGGAGCGACCGCGCGCTTGGTTGGCCCGTCGCAAACCTTTTCGGACCGCGCGAGTGTCACCCGGCTCGCTTGGGCCCCCCCTGAGCAGCAGGTTAATGTCACAAAGATTCACGTTGGGCGCGCGTTGCAAGCTCGGCAGGATGTTTTAGTCAAGCTAATTGTCGAAGCCTTTGGACTCACGGCCCATGAATCTATCGGCAGCGCGGAGTTGTCTGACGAGGAAAGGTCCGCGATAATTGGCAATGACTATGTTGATCGCGGCGCGAAGACGGCCTTCCGGCTGCGCCCGCGCGACGGCCAGCCGTTAGAGGCGATCGATCGGCAAGTAAATCTTGTTTCAACATGTTGCCCGGAAGCCATGGGCGACACCGCGCGTCACTACCTTGAAGGAAGATGGAGAGGTCGAGCGCCAGCCTGTCCTGAGCCCCGACCGCGCGTGCGAGGCCAGGTTGTCGCGCTCTTTTGAAAGGGCGGTTGGCTTCGAGTGGCGCGCCAGGTGCCGCCGAGCCGCGCGTCGCGCAGACTTTGCGACCGCCGCAGTGGGCGAGGCGCCTCGCCCTCCCCCGCGGCGGCGCGCGGGCGCTGTCTTCGGGCTCGAAGTGCGCGATACTGCTGATAATTGCCCTCGTATGCTTTCCGTGCTCGGACAGGCCTTGGCCGTTTATGCGCGCGCGCGCCGCGCTGCATATTCCCGCGGGCTCACCCATCAAATCCGACCTCTACTTGGAAAGGCGCGAGGCAACTCGCGATGCGAGGCAGCGGTGGAAGTGGAACCGAGTTCCACGTTGTAAGCGCCAGCAGTTTGGTAAAATGCACGGCGAGAGTCCTGCTCGATTATCCCGCAGATCAGGATGGCGCCGTCGGCCCCTCGCAGCAGCCTGACCCGAGCGCCACAGAGGGCGCGAACATCTGATTCCGAGGAGTCGGGAGGTTGCGTGCTGCTGCTGGCGCTGGCGGCAGCTCGTCCTCTCCTGGACGGATCAGCCTCTGGGCCTGCTACGCCTGTGCAGGGTGGGCGAGGCGCTGTGCCCGTGGGAGGCGGCCCCGCCACTTCTGCTGCTCTCGAGGAGGCTTCCTGCCCCGCCCTGGCAATGTCGCCCCGCGAGGGAATGCGGCCCTCGAGCGACGACCTCGCTTCAGCTCGCGCGCCCGCCGTGTCTGCGCAGGGCGGGCGAGGCAGATGCCCCCGCCATCTCTGCGGCCTTCGAGGCGCGCGCGAGCCAAGGCCAGGATGCAGGCGCCGGGGTTTGTTGCTAAATGCCTTCGGGCCGAGGAGGACGAACGCCCCTTGGGGGCTTGTCCGCGGCGCCCAAACGACGGAGATCCTGATTCAGGTTTTTCGCATTAGAGGGGTCAGCCCTGTCTGCGGCCGTCTGGCCACGCAGGACTTCACTCTCACCTGTCCCTCTCCCTCTCCCGTTCTCTTTTCTCGAGCCGCCTTTCGATTGGTCGGAGCCGCGGGTAGCATTGCTCAGCTTGCTGACTCCTCGGGCTGGCCGCGCGAGCCCATGTGGGCTCTGCTTCTGGCGAGGAGGCGCGATCCAGGCTGCGCCTCCGTCCCAGGCCGTCGGGGTTGCTGTCTCATCCGTTGCCCTTTGTTTTTGTTGGCGCCTTCTGGTCGGTCGCGGGCAGGGATGGAAAAATGCCGCCCCCCCCCCCCCCCATCCCCCCTCCCCCCCATTGCGCCCTGGCCTCCGATCGGGCATCTCCTCGGAGGGGCCGCCCCTGGCACCGCGGTCCCGCGGGGCCTTCCCGGCGCCGCCGCCCGCCCGCGAGCGGCAGCGGCGTGCTGCAGGTCCCCCCGCAACCGCTGCAATCGACAGATCGTCGGTGCAGTTTGCGCGCTCCACCCGCATAGTAGTAAGGGGGAGCAACCTTCCCAAGGGTGACTTTGCATCCTTGCCTCTTCGGTCCATCCTCGGCCAGTTTCGTTGGCCGCGCCCCGCTCGAAAAACTTGGACATGGCCTTCCCAGGCCCTTTCATCCTTATCGCGCATCCTGATGATACGGGCCGGCTGTATCTGCCTTGGCCGCGGCGCAGCAGTTGGGCCCCCCCCAGGCTGACAAAGATAGTCCTCCTCCTCCGAGCTATGCGGCGTGCAGTCGGGGCGCTGAGGACTGAACCTTTCTCTTTGGGGAAAGGGTTCGGTGTGCTTCGATTGCTTTATAGTATGCCGGAGGTGTTTTGGCGGTTCCCCATGGGAAATCGAAAATTAAATCTATATCGGAGGTGGAGGAGGAGGGGGGAACCATCAACATGATTTTTTGCCGCTCCGCGCGGATTTCTTGGATTTGCGCTGGGCCTCCCCTGGCGGCGCGCCCGGCGCCGCCCCTGGCGCGCCCCGCGCGCCAGAGAGGGGGAGGTCCGGCGCAGATCCACACAATCCGCGCGGACCGTCGAAAGTTCCTGTTTTTGGCGTTTTTGTTTCCTTCTGTTTCCTTCTCCTGTAGGAAATGAAGGAGCCCCGTTCCTTCTTTAGGGTTCCTTTTCAGATCAACTACAGGGGGAAATGTGCCTCGTTCCTTCTTCAGGGTTCCTTCTGCTTCCTCTACTATAGGAAATGAAGGAGCCTAGTTCCTTATTTAGGGTTTTTTTTTCAGATGAACTACAGGAAAAAGGGGCCTTGTTCCTTCTTGAGGGCTCCTTTAGGTCAGCGCCCCAAGTGCACCAACGCGCGCGCCGCGCCAGCGAGGTGGCCACGAGCGAGCACCGGGCAGCGCCCCGGCACGCCCGCCCGGCGCGCGAGGCGCCCACGATTGCGTCGGGCGCGCCCCTCCAGAGGAGGAGTTTTCAAACATGTGGCTTGTTGTTTAACAAAAAACAACAACCATAACAACAACAGCAGCAGCAACAACAGCAACAACAACATCAACAACAACAACAACAACAACAACACCACCAACAACAACAGCAACAACCACAGCAACAACAACAGCAACAACAACAGCAGCAGCAACAACAGCAACAACAACAACATCATCAACAATAACCCTGGGAAGCAATCAGTAAACCCCCCTCCCCCCCCCCCTCATCAGAGGAAATTATAACGCTTCCGGCACCGGGGCCGGGGCGGAAGCGATATCCCCCGCAGGTCACCAGAGGTCCGCGGAGGGGAGGTCCCCAGAGGTTCCCAGGAGGCATCCTCCAGAAAGGCCTCCACAAGCCTCTGAATGCCCGGTCCCCTTGTAGTCCAGAGCTCAGCGACAAGGCACACCTGCCCAGAGTCGCTTCCTGTGATTCTGTGCGTTTCTGTGAGATTCGTCAGAGATTCCTCTGATACTCCGATTGGCTTCTTTTGAGATTCCTTGCCTTTTCCATTGTGATTATGTTGGGGCTCCTTTGAGACTCCTTTTGTGTTTCTTTGATGTTATTCTGGGGGTCCCTTGAGGCTCCGGTCATATCCGTTTGATACCCCATTGCTTAAGAGAGCATCACATCGACATCCGGGGCGGTGGATTATTTTATTTTTAGTGCATGTGCTAACATATCGCGGGGGGGTTCGCGGAATCCGTCTGCGATATCCCTCCGTGGACTCTCCCATAGGATCCCCTGAAAGAATCAATTTCCCTAGTGCGGTCGCAATAGGGATTGCTTATGTCCACGCGAGCCCGCGTTTTCCAAATTCCTTAGATTCCTTTGTGGTTCGTTTGAGCTGCCGCTGAGATGCCTTTGCGATTTCTGTTGGGCTCCTTTGAGATTGCTTTGAACTTCCATTGGTTCCTTCGATATCGTGCGTGGGATTTCTTGTTTGCGGTGATTTCATTGTTTGTCATTTTTTATTTACCTTTGATTTCCGATGCGCGTCAGTTTCCCAGTGTTCTAGCAAGGCGGGAACCCATTGGCAAGCGTTCGTGCGCGTTGGTTCTTCAGGCCGTCGCCTCGCGTTGCCGCCAGCTTCGGGCCCGGGGGGGGCAAATTAATTAATTAATTATCATATTTTTTTATGTGCTAACGATATCGCCGGAGGGCGCCGCCCAAAATAATTATTTATTTCATTTTCTGTGCTAGCGATATCGCCGGGGGGGTTACTGTTTGCTTGCCAGGGTTAACAACAACAGCAACCACAGCAACGACAACAATAGCAACAACAACAGCAGCAGCAACAACAGCAACAACAACAGCAGCAACAACAATACCAACAACAGCAACAACAACAACAACAGCAGCAACAGTAACAGTAACAGCAACAGCAACAACAACAGCAACAGCAACAACAACAGCAGCAGCAACAACAGCAACAACAACAACATCAACAACAACAAAATAAAATCGGGGGACAATGTTCGACTAGTTTTGGCTATGTTGGAGTATGGTTTGTCTTGGTTGCTACTGTTCCTCCCAAAGCCGCTTCTAGGAGGACGTGCCCGACCTAAACCCACGAGCGGGCACGGGGCGCAGCCCCAGGCGCACACCCAAGCCACCAACGCGGGGCACCAGGCGACGGCCCAGCAGCACACCCAATTCAAGTCTTCGGGCAGTCGGAGTAAGGACCTTCCTTGCACGGGAGATAAAAATCCCATACGGTGGATGGTGTGATCGACTGGGAGATCGATCAGGAACCCGGGAACCCATGGGTTCCCGGGAACGGCCTAGCGCACCCATGCAAGTCCTCGGGCAGTCGGAGTAAGGACCTCTCTTTCGGGGGAACGCAAGACCCGAGTAGGCCGGAACTCGGGTGTGCCGATGTTTTTGTTGACGAGCGCGTCCTAGATTTTGACGGTCCAGTTTTCGTGGGACGTCTGCAGCGGGAGCTCGTCAAATTTCAGATTGGGCCTCGTCATTTTTATGATGGCCCCGTCGGGCCAACCCGAGTCCCCCGTACCC
>CAUYUJ010015144.1:163516-166016 GCA_963575745.1 Prorocentrum cordatum | reverse complement strand
GCCCTCCGAGCAGTGATCCGAACGAGAAGCGCGCTGTCGATTCGAGTCGAGTTGAAGCGCTCCGGTCGGCGTCGCGGGGAGCGCGCGGGTCCTGACCAGATCTGGGGCCCTTGTGACAGGTCAGGAACCCTCGTGCACGGTAGGTTCGTGTCCTGCCCACGCGGCGGCGACCCTAGCGCGGGCGTTCAAGATTGAGCGCCGCCAGCGGCCCGGAATGGGCCGATATGGAACGATCGGGTGGTCGGAAGGGTGCCGATCGTTCAAGGCTGAACGATCCACGCGGTGTCAGAAGCAAACGCCGAACTCGTCACGACACGAAGTTGCCGTACCCGGCCCGCTCTGGCTTCTGCGCGCAACGCCGGCGACGAGAGTGTATCCGCGAGCACACGTACGAGTTCATCACCGACTGTTCCCCTCACCGGGCCGTGGCGGCCTAGAAGCCCTGCTGCAGGCTTGGCCAGGCTCAGCATGCGGTTGGCACGCCCGCGCGAAGACGTTCCGGACTGCCAGCAGGTCCGCCGGCCCCAAAAACGCAGCAGTGCGCCGACCACGCAGCGCGTGGGGGAGGGGAGGGGTCGTCGGGGCGGCTGCACGGCTTTGGGCTTCGGTAGGGGGCCACATGCGAACCCTACCCCTACCCCCCACGATTTCTGAGTGAACCCCACCCTCCCCCTCAGAAATCGTGGGGGGTAGGGGTAGGGTTCGCATGTGGCCCCCTATTCGGGCCGTTCCCCGAGGCTGGGGGGCCGGGAGCGCGGGCGCCACGCGAGGTGGACGCGCAGGTGTCCTCGGTGGTCCACGAGCTGGCGCACGTGGCGGGCTCGGCCGCCGGCCTCTGCCCCCCTGCTTGCGCGCCTCCGCGCCCGGGCTCGCCGCGGCCCCCCCCCCCGTCCTCGCCGCCTCCGCGCCCCCCCGCCTCTCGCCCAGAGGTCGGGGGCGGCAGGGAGGGGGGTGACCACTGGGGGGGGGGGGGGACCTCGTGGCGGGGGCCACGAGGTCTCCCCAGCTGTCACGCCGCCTCTCGTCTCATGTCGGCGCGTCCCTGCCCCTCCCATCCCCCGGGGCCGCGCACATGCTGCCCGCCATGATGTGCGCCCCCCCCCCCCCTCTCGGACGCCCCCCCCCCCCCCCCCCCCCCCCTCTCCTCTCGCTCCGCGCCCCGCCTCTCGCCCAGAGGGGAGGGGGCCGCCAGGGAGGAGGAGGAGGAGCTCAATCAAAAACCATGGAATCCTGGTATAACCTTCTATCTAGGCCTCCTAGATGGGGTCGGAGTAGACGGGGTCGGAGGGTCGCGCCGCATCGCCGATGCATCGCCGATACGGTTCGATGTGGGGCCCGATTTGCTTCACGTGCGGCTCGATGTGGGGCCCGATCTGCTTCACGTCGACGTCGCCGATGCATCGCCGACGTCAATGATGCATCGCCGGTGCATCACCGATGCATCGCCGATGCATCGGCACTGCGGCGCGATCCTCCGACCCCATCTACCCCGACCCCATCTAGGAGGCCCCTGGCTCCGCGCCCCGCCTCCCGCCCAGAGGGGAGGAGGCCGCCAGGGAGGAGGAGGAGCTCCGTAACAAATCGCGGGAGCCTGGTATACCCTCCTAACGCCGTCTTTGGCGTCGACTGGCGTCGCAGCGCCGGTTCAGCGTCGGTTAGCGTCGGCCAGGGTCGATTCAGCGTCGATTAGCGTCAATGTCGCGTCGACTAGCGTCGACTCGCAGAAGCCGACAAGATTTTACGGGAGGCTCCTACGAGTTGCCACCGAAGAGGGGGCCGCCATGGAGGGGGACGTGCGCCGGGGATGGATGGAGGTATACGCAGGTAGGTAGGCGTCCTCCCGCAGAGGAGTTCACGGCGGGCCCGCGGGCCCCGAGGGAGGGAGGAGGGGGGATGAAAGGAGGACGAGGCGGACCCGTGCGGGCGTCTGCACGCCGTGGTCTCCCACCGGGCGCTCCGTCACGCAGCGGGGGGGGGGCGGCCCGGCGGACAGCTGCTTCGCGCGGGGGCCCCGCCGCGAGGTGGCGCTCCACAGGGGCCCGCAATCAGCCCGCGGCCGTGCATTCGGCCATCACGATGGATCGGAGGTTGGCGGGTGCGATCGCAGTGACCTGGCAGGACTTTGCAGCTCCAGCCAGGCGCGCCCGCTTCACGACAAACGGCGCGGCGGCGCCAGGCCACCGAATCCAAACGAAGGGGGAGGGAGGAGGGAGAGGTCGGAGGCGAGGGGGTGAGATCGCAGTGACGCAGAGCCCCCACCAGGAAATCGGTTCTGGTTTCGTGTCGTACGTGCGGGCGGGGCGAAGCTGCGTGGGAGGGCGAGAGGAGTGAGCCCGCCCTGGCTAGGGCGAAACTGGGCTCAATGCCTCTCCTCCCCCTGGCTGGCCGGCGGTGGCCCGGGGGTGTCCCGCCAGCGTCCCGTGGTACTCCATGGTGTCCCGTGGTGTCCCGTGGCGCGGTGTCCCGTGGTGTCCCGTGGAGGTCAATAGTGAGATCGAGG
>CAUYUJ010015144.1:113516-153516 GCA_963575745.1 Prorocentrum cordatum | reverse complement strand
GGGGCTCGGACGCATACCCAATCGAGGGTGGGCGCCCCCACCCCCACCGTATATCCCAGGGGTGGGCCCCAAAAAATCCCTGGTCCATTCGAAGACCCCACGAGGCCTGGGATGGGGGTCGACGTGCCCCCTGAACACGAGCTATCGGAGCTCCGCGCGGGTCGACATGTCCCTCGAGCACAAACTCTCGGAGCTCCGCGCGGAACTCTGGGATCTGCGCGGGGGCTCCCCTGGCGGCGCCTCTGGCGCCGCCCCCGGCGCGCTCTCCACGCGCCAGGCAGGTGGGGGCCACAGCGCCGACCGACGAACGAACGCCGCGCGGAGCTCCGCACATCCACGTCACAGTCGGGGCGCTGCAGAAGGAGCCCGTTTCGTTGGGGAGGGGCTCGGTGTCCCTTGATTGCTTCAAAGTTTGCCTCGGGTTTTCCTGAGGTTTCCCATGGGAAATCGAGGTGGCACTTCTGGGAAAAAGGGGCCTCGTTTTTTTTATTCAGGGTTCCTCAGGTCAACGCCTCGACTGTATTGTGTTTGGCTGCTCCTCCGCGTCGCGCCCTGGGCCGCAAAGGTGCCCTTGTCTGATGGCGCGAGGGCACGGAGATCACCGCTCGGCGCGCCTCGACGGCGTCGAGCCGCGCAGCGTGGAGCAAGCTGCCAGCGGGCGGGCGCGCGAGGCGTCGCGCCGGCGCGGCGGCTCCGTCCAGGCGCGAACCGATCTGAAGCGCAGTCTTGAGCCGATCCAGCTTCCTGCTTCGATGCTGACTGAGCCCTATTGTGAAGTCGGGCCGCTCCCGCTACAGGAAGAATGTCCAAACACAGCCCCCCGCACACACCAACAAAAAGTCGGGGAACTATGTTCCTATATTTTTTTTTTCGATTTGGGAGTAGCTGTTGACATGTTTGGAAAGTCTTCTTCCCAAAGCCGCCTGGACGGGGACATGCCCGGCGTAACTCTACTGCCTCCTCTCTCGCTCGCCTTCCTGCTCCTCCTCTCTCTCGTGCGGCTCTCGGCCCCTCGTGTTGCCGCCCTGTCGCCTTTTTTGCCTTCCTTCTGCTCCTGCTGCGGGTGTCCACGCGTGGCGCTCAGTGGCTGTTTCACCTGGTCGACCGGGCCTTCTAGAATTCGGGGGTGGACACAACCCCCAACAATGACACGTCGATTCGTGAATTGTTCGTTTTCGGTTCTCGAGAGGGCGCCGCGGCCGTTATTTTCCAGGCTTGCGCCCGCCAGGTTTGGGCCTCACGTCGTTTTCACTAAACAGATCTGTCCATCCCCGAATTGCGCACCACGACGCCTGGAGATTGGGCTTCTCAGGGGCAACGGTAGGAGGGATAGGCTTAGGGGGGGTGCATCGACCCCGGGTCGATCGCCGACAAGGGTCTGATAGCCCCAACCCTCCCGGGAAGGTGCGGATTCACTGTTGGGGGCCTATGGCCGATGTATCGGCGATCTATCGCCGATTCCAGGTCGAGGCATTCCCCCCTATGCCAGTCCCCGCCTACCGTTGCCCCTCAGCTTCCTTGCGCTGCTGGAGGTGGACAAACCATCCGATGCTGACTGGTTTGCGTGCTCGCGTCTCGAGGCCACTCGGGGGCCTGAGGAGCGGGGAGAGCGGGCCGCTCCTCTCTCCTTGGCCTGGCCAGCCCCTGGGCCCTGGAGCAGCTGGCCGTGGCCAGCGTACTGCTCGGCTAGGCGCAAGAGTGACCTTTCGCTGGAGTGACCTCTCGTGCGGGCTTTGATGGGCCCCAAAATGGCCGGACGCGACGCGGTAGCAGCGGCCAGCGCGCCTGGATTTGGCCTCCCCGCGGCCCCCCAAAAGCCGCGCACCAAAGGTCATTCTTACCCAGGCGCACTCTTGCGTGTAGCCGAATTGCAGGCTCGTGCCGTGTCGACGCGGTGGCGACCCCGCCGCCGACGTTCAACGCTGAACGCCGCCGGCGACCGAGAATCGGTCGATGTTGAACGATCTAACGTTTCGGATATGGCCGATCGTTCAAGGTTGAACGATCCCCGCGGTGTCAGGCAGAATCCTGGGGTCGATGCGCCACGAACCTGCTGCACGGCAGCTTCGTGTCGTGACGACGCGGCGGCAACCCAACACGGGCGTTCAAGGTTTTAGCTTTCCCAGTGGCTCAGAATCGGCCGACATCGAACGAATGGTGCTATCGAAGAGCCGCGACCCTTTAAGGTTGCACAAACTACGGGGTGACAGAAAGCTACGCCGATGGAACCTGCCATGCGGCATCGGGGGTCAATCATCAACCCTCAGACTCGTCCAGGGGTGCGCTCTGGCCAGAACTCCGAGGGCTGTCTCCAGCCGTGTCCACGAGTGCGGCCGAGGAAGCTTCAAAACCTCGACAGACGAAGCTGGAGCTTCGATCCTCGACGGGATCATGCGTCGTGAACCCGTAGTTCATCCTACGGATTTTCGAAGGAATCCTAAGGATCTCCGAAGGAATCTGGTGGATTCCCGAAGGAATTCTTATGGAGTTGGTAAGTTGTTTGATGAACGTCCAGGATCATCTTTACCATCGTCATCGCCATCATCTTCGTTCATCATTGTGCTGGTTTATGATCCCACCTGGAACCCGAACTTTTAGCATCCCCAGGGGGTTCATAGTGGAGCACTTGGCTAGCCACTCGACAAGGTTGCGTTCTGTGCGCGGGGGTCGGGCCCTCGGCTCGCAGGCCGCTCTCGTCGCGCCGCGTGCAGGGATCGGCCAGCCGCGTGCCAGTGGTTGCTCTCGCCGACTCCGTCCGCCTTCGTTCGAGGAAGGAGGCCCGGCAGAAGCAGAACTGTTCGGCGCTCCGCGCGGACTTCTCGGATCGGCGCTGGGCCCCCCCCCCGGCGCCGCCCCCGGCGCGCTCCGCGCCAGGGAGGGGGCTCCAGTTCAGATCCAGGCCGCCCGCGCGGACCGCCAGCAGTCTGTGTCTGTGCAGTTGTTTTGTTTGGTCCCGTGCGACTCGCGAGGTCGCAGGTCGGTCCCGCCTCGCGCGGGGCGGGCCCCCGAACGCCTGCAAGCCCTTCATGGGAAGGCCGCAGGTCGCCCAGAGGCCCTCCGTCCGGCCCTGCCCCCCGGGGCCGCTCCTGCGCTGCGGCCCTCCCAGGGGGGGCGGCCCCCGCCGCCCGCCAGGACGGCACGCCGAGGCTCGAGCGGGACCCCGCGGACCAGGACGCCGCCTCGGTCTCCTCGGATGGGCCCCGCGATCTCGCCACGCGCTGAGGGCTACGGTTAAGTCGAGCGTGTCCCTCGACAGGGGGCATATTCAAAGATAACAACAAAAACAATTATCCCGGCAAAGCAACCTAACAGCGATATGTAGGAACATATCTGGAAGCATTCCCCTTAAGATTCAATTGAGAACCCAGTTGTAGAATTCTGCTGTTCTCGCAGTCGTAGTCGCATTCGCGATGACAGTCGCAGCGGCAACGGCAGTCGCAGTCACAGCCTCAGCCTAAGTCTGCCTCAGCCTCAGCCTCAGCCTGCCTCAGCCTCAGCCTCAGCCTGCTTCAGCCTCAGCCTCAGTCTGCCTTCAGCCTCGGCCTCAGCCTCAGCCTGCCTCAGCCTCAGCCTGCATCAGCCTCAGCCTCAGCCTCAGCCTGCCTCAGCATCAGCCTGCCTCAGCCTCAGCCTCAGCCTGCCTCAGCCTCAGCCTCAGCCTGCTTCAGCCTCAGCCTCAGTCTGCCTTCGCCTCGGCCTCAGCCTCAGCCTGCCTCAGCCTCAGCCTGCATCAGCCTCAGCCTCAGCCTCAGCCTGCCTCAGCATCAGCCTGCCTCAGCCTCAGCCTCAGCCTGCCTCAGCCTCAGCCTCAGCCTGCTTCAGCCTCAGCCTCAGTCTGCCCGCAGCCTCGGCCTCAGCCTCAGCCTGCCTCAGCCTGAGCCTGCCTCAGCCTCAGCCTCAGCCTCAGCCTCCTCAGCCTCAGCCTGCCTCAGCCTCAGCCTCAGCCTGCCTCAGCCTCAGCCTCAGCCTCAGTCTGCCTTCAGCCTCGGCCTCAGCCTCAGCCTGCCTCAGCCTCAGCCTGCATCAGCCTCAGCCTCAGCCTCAGCCTCAGCCTCAGCCTCAGCATCAGCCTGCCTCAGCCTCAGCCTCAGCCTGCCTCAGCCTCAGCCTCAGCCTGCTTCAGCCTCAGCCTCAGTCTGCCTTCAGCCTCGGCCTCAGCCTCAGCCTGCCTCAGCCTCAGCCTGCATCAGCCTCAGCCTCAGCCTCAGCCTGCCTCAGCATCAGCCTGCCTCAGCCTCAGCCTCAGCCTGCCTCAGCCTCAGCCTCAGCCTGCTTCAGCCTCAGCCTCAGTCTGCCTACAGCCTCGGCCTCAGCCTCAGCCTGCCTCAGCCTCAGCCTGCATCAGCCTCAGCCTCAGCCTCAGCCTGCCTCAGCATCAGCCTGCCTCAGCCTCAGCCTGCCTTTGCCTCAGCCTCAGCCTGCTTCAGCCTCAGCCTCAGTCTGCCTTCAGCCTCGGCCTCAGCCTCAGCCTGCCTCAGCCTCAGCCTGCATCAGCCTCAGCCTCAGCCTCAGCCTGCCTCAGCATCAGCCTGCCTCAGCCTCAGCCTCAGCCTGCCTCAGCCTCAGCCTCAGCCTCAGCCTGCTTCAGCCTCAGCCTCAGTCTGCCTTCAGCCTCGGCCTCAGCCTCAGCCTGCCTCAGCCTCAGCCTGCATCAGCCTCAGCCTCAGCCTCAGCCTGCCTCAGCATCAGCCTGCCTCAGCCTCAGCCTCAGCCTGCCTCAGCCTCAGCCTCAGCCTGCTTCAGCCTCAGCCTCAGTCTGCCTTCAGCCTCGGCCTCAGCCTCAGCCTGCCTCAGCCTCAGCCTGCATCAGCCTCAGCCTCAGCCTGCCTCAGCCTCAGCCTGCCTCAGCCTCAGCCTCAGCCTGCCTCAGCCTCAGCCTCAGCCTGCTTCAGCCTCAGCCTCAGTCTGCCTTCAGCCTCGGCCTCAGCCTCAGCCTGCCTCAGCCTCAGCCTGCCTCAGCCTCAGCATCAGCCTGCCTCAGCATTCAAAATGTGGCCCGGGAATTGAATTCTGGGAACTCGAAGAACACGAAGTGGCCTACAGCTGGCCCCGGGCATTCAAAATCATGCCCAGGAATGGAGTTCTGGGAACTCGAAGACCACGAAGTGGCCTACAGTTGGCTCCAGGCATTCAAAATGTGGCCCGGGAGTGGAGTTCTGGAAACTCGAAGAACAAGAAATGGCCTACAGTTGGCTCCGGGCATTCAAAATGTGGCCTGGGAAGGGTGCTCTGGGAAATCCAAGAGCACGAAGTGGCCTACAGTTGGCTCTGGGCATTCAAAATGTGGCCCGGGAATGGAGTTCTGGGAAGTCGAAGAGCACGAAGTGGCCTACAGTTGGCTTCGGGCATTCAAAATGTGGCCCGGGAATGGAGTGAGGTCGAAGAGCACGAAGTGTGTGACTGTTTGCTTAAAACGAGCCCGGCCCTGAGCCCGGCCCTCGCTGTCCGGATGCCGCCCAGACCTCCCTTCTGAGTCATCAGATGCTCTCTTTTGACACCACTAGAAACCTATCAGTCTTCGCTGTTAGCTAAAAATAGTCTGGGGTCGATGTGACCATGTTTGAACTTTTGTTGGCCTGTTGTTCATGTTTCGTCCAGCGTCCGCCTGTAGCAGGACATGCCCGACCTAAGGGTACGCCTTCGCATGTGTTTTTATTCCGGAGGGGCGGGTTGCACATTTGTCTTGATGTTCCAGAAATCGGCGGGGATGTGTCGTGGCCTTTCGGAGGAGAGAAAAGGACGAGGAGGGAGGAGGAACGGTCGGGCAAACGGAGGAGTGGCTGGATTGCTGGGAAGGGTCTCCCTCAATCCTCGCCAGAAGTGGGGCTCGTTCCGCTGCGTCTCCGCGCCGTCGTTGGGCTCCACGTCGCAAGAAATGATGGTTGGCTACACCACACAGGCCGCGCTCGGTGAGCGCCATCTCCTTCACATTGCATCGCCCCCCCTGGCGGGCGGGTGCATCCACGTCTCTGCTTAGCTTCTCGCCACGGGTGTCTGCGCTGGCGCGGCGGAGATTGCCGCAGACCGCAGTCCAATGTTCAGCGGATCTGGGCACGGCGTTGTTTTCGCAGCCTTGCGCAGTAGTCCGCATGACGAAGGGGGCTAACTCTGGATCAGTACGGCGACGGTCAGAGAAATATGCGGCCCCTGGACCTGAGCCCCAATTGGCGACGCAAGTGTATGGTCGAGCTTCCCGCAGCTTCTGGAAAGGTTGTTTGGGCAGCGGGGGTGAGCCTCAATGATAAATTTCCGCTTCGGAATGTTCCGACACCGCCACCGAGACGCCAAAGATGCAGTCCGGATGCATTACCCTTGCCCCCGAAGGCCCTTGAACGATCCCCAAGAGGCAAAATGTGGTTGCTCCTTCTGCGTAACCTGAATATTTGCTGTATCGCCCGCCAAGTCGTTTCTTTTGCGCCGCTCCAGGCCAGGGCATGCTGCGCCCGCGCCAGTGCTTCTTCACCGAAACATTGTGCCATGCGCCATCATCAAAGACGAAACGAGGCACGCGTACCGCTCTGGATGCTAGCGCGGGCCGTTGGCACCCAGCTCCCCTCCGCCATGCACCCGGCTCGCCTGCGCCACTTTCGCAGAACCATCACACCAGTTTTAGTTCGTGCAGTGTGGGCTCGTTTGGCGATCTTGTGAAGTGCGAACAACACAGTTGCGCAGGCATTCACGTATCCTGCTTGAGTTTGGTTCGTGCAGTACTTCGCCTGGAGCCCCATGTGGGTGCAAACACCGCTCTTTCCCAGGCAGTTGTACGTGAGATGATCTGGTCGGTTTCTACTGAACCCCCTCTTCCAACGGAACGTCGTTTTATCTATCTAACTTGTATGTTTGCATATCTGTATATTTGCACCAATATGTGTATCTACTATGTAAATATACAAGGATCGATCTACATGTATACCTGGTCCTCCTGCGTAATCTTTATGTGTGTGTGCTTGATTGGTCGCCGCAGCGCCCAGCAGAACCCGGGAGGCCCCCCAAAGATCGCCGCACGGCGACCCCCAAACAACATTTCCAGAGCGCTGCAAGAGCGCCACACGATTGTCCAGATAATCAGTATCGTTTAGCTGGTCCCTATCCCCATCCTCATCCCCATCTTGAGCCCCACCGTCTCGCCACCTCAGTTGGGGATACTACGCCCCTCCAAGCCAGAAGAGAGCAGCCGATATCCCCATACGGGGGGGGTACTGGGGCCCAGCCCACGCTGGTGGGGATGGGGATCGGCGAATCGATGCTCAAATAAGGACCTGTGGAGGGGCCGAGGGCTTTCCCTGGAAGGAGACGGGTCCAACGCGGCCCCGAGCCGCCGAAAGAGACTCTTGAGAGGGGCATGCGAAGCACGTCCAGTCACAGGACTTGCAGGCGAGCTCTGCCCTCGGAGAGCTCACCGTTTATTATGTTAAGCCCGTCGGTATTTATCTTGCCTGCCTCTCCCTCCCACCTCAATCTCCCTTCGTGTGGATTCGGTAGCCTAGCGCCGCCGCGCCATTTGTCGTCAGGCGGGCGCGGATGGCTGGCTGTGCCACGTCCTGCCTAGACCTTGCGTTGTACACTAACTAAATATACCCCCTTCGCCGTCATTCCCACATGTTTCTTGCCCTCGCTTCGATTCCCCAGCTTCGGAGGGGTCTGCCAGCCCGTCAGCCAGATTGCCACTCGCGCCTGGTCATGTCAGGCTGACTGGCTAACCTGTAGGTGGCATCCACCTGCGGTCACCCCTGCTGTTTCTACCCGTCCCCGCAATGACCTCCTGAATGTGTGTTGGCATCCCCCTGCCGGGTGTGAATCATATAGATGGACGACATCCCAGAACCTCAAGCAGTGGCGAGGCGTCCCGGCTGGCCTACCGGCCCACCAAAGAGTGTTCTAAGAACTTTGTGTGTGGTCTGCACGCAATGTTCTTAGAACGTTTCTGGCTGAGACTTTCTTGCTGTAACCCATCGGGCTCACGTTCTAAGAATATTGTTTTTGTGATTCGAACATTCTAGGAATATTTCTTGGTGTAGGCCTATAGAAATGCCGGGACGGTCGGCCCCTGCTCGAGAACCTGCGAGGTACGGGATCTCTTGACGTCCTCTTTACCCACCACGGGTGCGGCCCGTTGGACACGCGGCTCACTGCGCGAGCCGCCCGGCGCACGTCTCGACCAGCGGGCGCATCGCCGCTCGTTGCGCGCGCTCGCGCGCGCCCGCTCGGACGGGCACCCCTCGTCCTGTTCGAGGGGGTGGCTGCTGCTGCGGGGAGGCGGGCAGTCCTACTGCCTGTCCCCCTGCGTCGTCGTCGTCGTCGAGGTCTTCGTCGTCATCCTCGTCGTCGTGGCTCCATCGGAGGCCCCAGCTCGTGCAAGCCTCTCCCCCCTGGAGCTTTTCGGCGCCACCGCTCTTGCTGTACTTTCTTTGATCTGCAAGGGCCGTGTTCGGGCCCCAGGGCCGTCAAAACGAATCCAGGCTGGAAGACTGCACCAAGCGGCATAGACCCCAGGAGGGGCCTGGGGATGGATTTGGGCGGGTTTGGCTTCATCTCTCCCCTCCCGACCGTTTTCCCGGGATCCCCACCAGTTGAGACCCCCCAGCCGCCTCCAACTCCTGTCCTTGTACCATCCCTGCCCTCACCTCTGTTTGTTCCGCAGCGGGCACTGTTCGGCGGGCCACTCGGTGTGCCACTCGCGCGTGGGCGCATCGGTTTGCCAGGGCCGGCCTGCAAGTGAGAGCTTCTGCAGCAAGTTCAGCGGGCGCAGGCGAGAGTGAGGCGCGATGTCGCATTAGAACGCATGAAGGGGGGAGTTATGCGACGTGCCGTGTAACCTCAGGATCGTTCCGAACCCGCGATAGTTTCACAGACACTCTTGCTCAGCGAGCGTGGTGAGCGTGACACCCTTTCGCAGGAAGCCATCCAATCGTCTCAGCCCTAGCCTTTCTATTCCTCCCCCCCTCCCCTCCTCCCTCCTCCCACGGGCCAGCGGAGCGTCTGGGCTGGGCCGTGCCGGTGCTGGCGCTCCCGCCGCGGCAGGACGCGTTCCCCGGGGAGGTGCGATGGAGCTGCGGGGGCGGGAAGTACGCGTTCCCCGACCCGAACGGCCGCCACGGGGGGTGCCCTGCTGACACGCTTTGGGGCGCGACGGGGAGGAGTTCTTTGTAAGGAAGCGGACTGGAGGAGGAGGACGAGGAGGAGGAGGAGGGTGGTCTCTGAAGACCCCCAGTGGAAGGGGATGAGGAGTAAGGAGGAGGAGGAGGAGGAGGAGGAGGAGGAGGAGGAGGAGGAAACGGAGGAGGAGGAGGAGGAGGCAGGGGCAACGTTAGTGGGGGATAGGCTCAGGGCGGACGCAGCGACCCCCCATCGCCCACTGATCGCCGATAGGATCCCGCGATAGCCCACCCCGCCCAGAACCGTGCGGATTTGTTGCCCGGGGCCTGTTGCCGATATTTCCGCGATGCATTGCCGATTCCAGGTCGACGTTCCTCCTCTGAGCCAGTCCCCCTCCTATCGGTCTCTCTGGGGGGAGGACGCCGGTCGAAGAAAATAAGGGGCATAAACATACACTTTCGGAGGTCACCTCTGCGGCCTTTTTGGGTCGGCGTTGGACCCCCCCTCGCTGGCGCGTTTGGGTTGGCACGTCCTCTTCTTGGAAAGGGGAGTCGAAGAAGGAGGAGTGACTGCAGGAGCAGGACGAGGATTTTGTGCAATCGTCCGGGCTGGAAGCATGACTCCCGCACGACGTCGCCACAACAGGATGCCGGCGTGGGTTTGATGGCACGTTTGTGTGTTCATGGGTGGGGTAAACGGTTGGCGTTCAACAGATGGCGTGCGGCGCGGCGCCGCCGGCTCGCTTCTTACACGCTTCCCCCCCCGCACCTTGAGGACAGCGTGCACCGACGAAGCCATGGCAGGAGGTCAAAGAGTGCAGAAGGGGCCCTCGCGGCGGGATCGCCTCACAGGGATATCGTGTTTTTTGGAGGTCGATGTTGCACGCTACAACTCGAACGCTGACCGTAGAATGCGCCACTCTGCGTTGTGGAAGTATGCACCGCCACCCTGCCGCCATAGCAGCTCGACCTCACTGCGTCAGGCTGCGCGTGATTTGTTGGCACCCGCCAGTTGCACTTCGGGGTGCTTCCGGTGTCCGCAGTTCGGTCGGTCCGGCTGGCTGCGTGCGGTCGATTCGGCTCGGACGGCTGCGGTGTCGCTTCTGTGGCGTACGCTGCGAGCGGCCCATCGGTTTGGTTTCGCTGTCGGGCCTGTCGGTGTTCGGGTGTTCTGTCGCTGTGGACGCTTTTGAAACTGCTCCTCCTCCTTCTCCCTCCTCCTCCTCCTCCTCCTCCTCCTCCTCCTCCTCCTCCTCCTCCTCCTCCTCCTCCTCCTCCTCCTCCTCCTCCTCCTCCCCCTCCTCCTCCTCCTCCTCCTCCTCCTCCTCCTCCTCCTCCTCCTCCCCCTCCCCTCCTCCTCCTCCTCCTCCTCCTCCTCCTCCTCCTCCTCCTCCTCCTCCTCCTCCTCCTCCTCCTCCTCCCTCCTCCTCCTCCTCCTCCTCCTCATCCTCCTCCTCCTCCTTCTCCTGCTCATCGAGCGCCACCGCGGCACAGCTTTAGTCTGAGGAGGCCACCCGTCTGCCGAGGCAGGAGGCACCGTGGCGGTGTGCCCGGAGGACAATCAAGATTGCCATGGCCTCCAGCCAGTGCCGCCGATCCGGGGCGCTCGGGATGATGATGAGGAGGACGGTGAAGATGATGATGATGATGATGATGATGATGATGATGATGATGATGATGATGATGGTGATGGTGATGGTGATGGTGATGGTGATGGTGATGGTGATGATGGTGATGGTGATGGTGATGGTGATGATGATGATGATGGTGAAGATGATGATGATGATGATGATGATGATGATGATGATGATGATGATGATGATCATGATGATGATGATGAAGGTGATGGTGATGGTGATGGTGATGATGATGATGATGATGATGATGATGAGCAGGATGATGAAGATGATGATGATGATGATGATGATGATGAGCAGGATGATGATGATGGTGATGGTGATGGTGATGATGATGATGATGGTGATGATGATGATGATGATGATGATGATGGTGATGATGATGATGATGATGATGATGATGATGATGATGGTGATGGTGATGGCGATGATGATGATGATCATGATCATGATCATGATCATGATCATGATGATCATGATGATCATGATGGTGGCGATGATGAGCATGCCCTGAGGACCATCGAGATTTGCTCGGCGTCGCCTGGACCTCGGGAGCGGCGCGCCGTCGCGCCCTCTGCTCCGGGCGGGCGCGACCCCTGAGATCCGGGCCATGCCTTGTTCCTCGACGTGCGCTTTCGCCGGGGCGACGGAACCGGGCGGGTTCGATCCTGCGCCGGCACTCGCGCGAACGCTGCCCGCGGCATGTCGCGCGTGCGCGCCCCCGTTTCCAATGCGGCGTGCCGCGCTGGTGGCCAGCGTGAGCCACCGCGCAAGGGCGCTGTGGCATCTCGAGTAAGTCCCACTTGCTTTCGTCGCGTAACCGCATGCCCCCGATGATACAGTTTACCCCCCGCGTTTACCCCCGAGAGGCGCTGTTGGTCGGGGGAGGGGCGGCGAGGCCGAACTTGATTACGTATCGCTGGGGAAAGTACGAATCGAAGTCGCTATTTTTTCACGTTGAGTAGCAAGATTGGCAGGGATCGGAGATTCTCACCACTTCAGACTTTAACCCACGAGCGTACGGCAGGGCTCTGGGATTCTCACCGCTTCAGCTTTCCCAAGTCACGATCGTGTGGCGGGGCCTGGGATTCTCATCATGTTAGCTTTCAGGATATCGCTATACCACACTAGCATCCCATCCCTACCCCAGTACGTGCAAGCAGCGTCGGATCTCATGGGCGGGCGCTGGCGGGAGGCAACCGGCTCTACTCCGACTTGTCGCCCGCCATCCTGAGCCCTGCGTCGGAGCGCGGGTTCGAGCAGTGCCAGTGCCCAATCGGCGGGGCGGGGGCCCTCCCTCCCTCCTTCCCTCCTCCTCCTTCTCCTCCTCCTTCTCCTCCTCCTCCTCCCCCTCCTCCTCGTTCTCCTCCTCCTCCTCTTCCTCCTCCTCCTAGCTTGGATCGGGCGGCGGAGGGGTGCGAATTTCGAGGCGTGCTCGCGTCGGGAAACCACCACGGCGGGATGGCTTTTGCCGTTGTTCTCTGCCTTTGTGGGCTCTCGCTGGGCTTCGGGGCCGTCAGACAGCGACTCGGGCAGGAAGAGCCGGCTCTGGGGGGAAGAGGGTGGGGACTTCTCGGGGCCCCGCACTGAGAAAGTCAAAACATCGGATGTCTGGGACCGAAGGGGTACGAAAATTGCTGCGTGCAGCTGGTTTCGGCCCCTTCCGCCGGGCGTATTCCTCGATACGTGGCGCGCTCCAAGAATGGCTTCGTCTTCCGCGAGTCAGCAAGTTCATATGTCTGCCTCGGCGGAAGGACGGTGGAAGGTCGGCGGACGTAACAGGAAGGCACCTTTGCCCACGGAAGCCAGCGGAAGAACAAATGCGTCCCCAAGAGATGGCAACGTTTTCCAATCATCGTGTGGTGTTGGGCTCTCGCTTTGAATCAGCAGCGCCCCGCGTCCACTCATCCTATCTCCTCCTCCCCTCCTCTCTCCTCCTCCTCCTCCTCCTCCTCCTCCTCCTCCTCCTCCTTCTCGTCGTCATCCTCCTCCTCGTCGTCGTCGTCATCGTCATTATCGTCGTCATCATCATCTTCATCATCAACATCATCTTCATCATCATCATCATCATCATCATCATCATCATCACCATCATCATCATCATCATCATCATCATCATCATCATCATCATCATCATCATCAACAGCAGCATCGGCCTCATCGCCATTGGAATTATCATCCCTCACACGCTTCGGGGCCCCATAGGGAATTCCACCGACAGCCCCATTGGCAGGCTTCGCACGGCGTCACCGCATCCGTGTCCGCACACCCCTCCCACGTTTCGTGGCCCCACAGGCAGCCCTACAGAAGGCCCCAGCAAGAGGGTTCGCATGGCGCCACCGCATCCATGTCGGCACACCCCTCACACGCTTCGTGGCTCCATAGCTCCATTGAAGGCCCCAGTGGCATGGCTCCCATGGCGCCACCACGCCCATGTCAGCACACCCTTCACACGCTCCGTGACGCCATTGGTCGCACCACCGGGGGCACCACGGGCAGAGTTCGCATGGCGCTACCGGCCCCATATCGGGCTGCCCTTTTTGTTCGTCCTACCTGCAGGATCGTTTGGGGGTCAGGGTTCCTGGAGCCCGCCACGTGGGCGCATCCGGCGCGGGGTGGCGCCAGGATAACCAGTTGATTTTGCTGATTCAGTCCCCCCCCCTTGCGAAACCCCGTTGTCGTTTGACCCAGCACGACGGGCCTTCTCGCCCTTCACAGAGGGGCAGGAGTGGAAGGGGCAGGAGAAGGGGCGTCCTGGAACGCTCTTGGAGGTTCCCGGAACGTTCTGAAATGGGTACGGCGCCCGATGCATCGTTTAGAACCGCGGGATTTCAGAATGGTGGCGAGGGCAACCTCCTCGTCCTCCTACATTATCTTCCTCCTTCTCCCCCTCCTCCTCGTCCTCCTCCTCGTCCTCCAGCCATTTCTCGCCGAGCCCGCCTTTGGCTTGCAGAGAGGCGGCGCACGGCGAAGCGAGGTCCAACTTGCAAGGTGCATTGTCCTCGCGGGCTGGATGGCCCTCAGAAACCAATGGGTGGACTTGCGGCAGCTGCAAGTCTCAGAACAGGGATGGCTCCGACTTCCTGCTGGAAGTGCAGGAAGTTCAGAGGACGGCGCGAAGCTCCAGGACGGCAGCAACAGCAACGGCACCACGGAAAGCGAGGACGCCACCAAGGTCAAGCTCCGCAAGTTCAGCCTGCTTAGCAGGCTGAAGACCCCGACCTCGCACCGCTGGTCACCGACAACATCGCCCTCCTTCAGAAGCAGGTTGGTGAGATGCAGGAGGCAGTCGACGCAGGCAGCGACGTCCCGCAATGATTCTCAGAGTGCAAGGTCGTGCGGGAGGAGAACATATGCGAGGCCCAGCGGGGCCGCACCAAGGAGCGAGCCGATCAGAAGCTGAATAACGTCACGATGACCCAGGAGAAGCTGGACAACCAATATGCCAATGTCGAAGGAAAAGTCGGCCAAGCTGCAGGCGCGCATCGACGAGCTCAGCGCGCCCAAAACAGGGCAAGGATGGGGAGCGCCGTTGCCTTCTTCGAGCCAGCAACCAAGTGCTTTTGAGACCGCGGCGCCGATCCCAAAGCACAGACAGTACTTCAACATGCTCAGCAGCAACGCAAGGCGGAGGAGGAGGAGGAGGAGCGCGCCAAGGCCGCTGCGGCAGCGCAGGAGGCGGCTAAGAAGGAGGCGGCAGCCAAGGACGCCAAGGACGGCCAGCAGCGCAACAGTCGCAGAGCCGAGGAGGTGGTCAGGCAGGAACTGGCATCCTTCCCCCAGAACGCTAACGAGGAGCAGGTCAGGAATATCATGGTGGACGCCGGCTGCGCCAGGGGCCAGATCGATCGCCGTTGCGCCTCTGGTCGCGCATCCTCTTGCTTGCGTGCTGCCCAACACCGACGTCGATGCCTCCACCAGTGCATGAGCCGCGCCGTCGTCGGCCTGATGGCCTGCGCGGCGGGCAGGGGCTCTTTACCGTGAGCGCGAATTCTTTTGGCACGGTGGAGAGGGTGCTCCAGCGCATCAGGCGCACATTCGGGGCGCTCGCGGTCATGGCGCAGGAGCTGCAGGCGAGCACGCGCGCCATCTTCTGCTTCGCCCAGCGCGCCCAGAAGCAAGGCTGGCGATTTGGCATCGCGCGTGCGCAAGAGGGGCGGCTGCAGTGCGGGGGCCCTCCTCGCCACGGCGCCGCCAATCACCGTCGGCTGCGCCAGGGCCTTCGACGCGCGGGGCATCTCGCCTCGCGAGTCAGAGGGCCGCCGCGCGATCGGCTGGATCGGATCCTTCGGCGAGCGGGGCGTCGCCATCGGCTCGGCCGACACGCGGGTTAACGAGGGCATGGCGGATCGTTACAGGGCGGCCGCGGCAGCGGGGAAGCGCTGGGCCCTGGGCGGCGGGTTCAACGTGGACCCGAAAGACATGCAGCAGACCGCAGCGCTCGACTGGATGGTCGGGGCCAACGCTTTCGAAACTTCGCGTGGATCGCGCGCCTCGAGGGGGGGGGGGGGGCTCGCCACGGGGGCGACTCCGTCATCTCCAAGACCTTGTTCGACGGCGCGCCCATGGGCGCAGTGCAGGGCCAGCGCAGCGCAGCGCCGCGCTCGCCAATCCTGCTCCGAGTTCGACGCCTCCAGGCGCAGAGCCGCCGGATGCGAGTGCTGCGACGACTGCGACGATGGCTTCTACAGCTACCTACTGGGCGCGCTTCGGGGCCGACAGCTCGGCCTCGGCCACTGCCGCCTGAGCGGCGCAGCCAGCGCGACGTCGACGCCCACTGGGGCGACCTCGCGACAATTGCGAGAAGCATCTCGACGGCTTCCTCAACTCCGAAGGCCTCGAGCTCCACGAGCGCAAGGGCCACGCGCAGATGCCCGCGCGCGCCTGGGACAGCTTGAGCCACCGAAGGTCGCTGAGGCCACGCGTGATCAGCAGTGGGCGGAGGCGGCCGAGCGGCGAGGGCGACGCCCCGCGCGCGTCGCCGCAGCGTCGCGCAGTCGGTGGCGTCACGGCACGGGTGAGACGCTCTACTGGGCGACGCTGAGTGCATCCTGGAGAAGGACGTCATCCGGCCGCCACTTGGACGACATCACCCCGCCTGGAGCGACAGGCAGCACTATGCGCTCGACACCGACGAGTGCGACGACGCCAGCGACGCCGCCGACGGAGCCGCGGCGAACGCCGCCGACGTGGACGAGCCGGACGACGCCTTGGGCCGAGTCGAGGATGCCCACCTGGGCCCCCCAGAGATTGCCCTCGGACTTCTGCTGTTCTCGGCCCGGAGGCCTCGCAGGACTACCCGTTGGTTGGGGCGGAAGCGGAAGAAGGGCGCCGCCCACCGAGGGGGCAGAGGCAGTGACGGGACGTGAATTGGGCCCACCTGGTGAACACGATCGCCAGGGCCAGACCGACGTCACCACCATCGCCGACAGGGGATTGCGATGCGCAGCCAAGCTCATGGAAATCGCAAGTACCCGCACATGGCGACGAACACGACAACCCGGAGCACTAGGCCGGCGACGCTGGGTCGCTGAGCACAGCCAGGCGGCAGCGGGGGCCCTCTACGAGGCGCCCTGGGGGCCGCTCAAGCCGACGGGCACCCGCGACCAGCGCGAACTCTTCCATCCCGCGCACCACGGATGGTGCGCTGGAAGGGTGGCGCAGCCTGGGCCGACGCCCACGACGACGGCGCGCCGCGGTGCCAGGCGCCCAGCGACTTTGAGCTAAACGAGTGCGCTGTCCCGAGGATACCCCGAGGGACGTCTGCGAGGCACGCGGGCGCTTCCGCGCCGCCGCGTGACTGGGGGAGGGCCGACTGGCACCCGCGCCTGCGGCGACGTGAAGGCTTCCATGGCGCATCGCGCGTGGCGAGCGCGCTGAACTCCGCGGAGAGAGGCGCGCCGTGGCCGATCGCGCAGGCTGCCATCTTCGTCCGCCCGATGCCGATGCCCGCGGGCGGCCCCCGCAACCTGGGCCTCATCCCCGAGCGGGCGCGCGTCCGTGGAGCACCCGCATCCCCTGCGCCAGGCGCTGGGGGGCCGCCACCAAGAGGGCCCCTCACTGGGCTCGCCGAGGGCGCTCGTTGGAGCGCGCAGCATGACTAGTGGCGCTGCTCTGCGCCTGCTTCTTCTTCAATGACCTCGCCGCCCAAAATTCCCGCCCGCGGCTCATCGCGGCCACTGCGCTGGGCAAGAACATGGCGCCTACCCCCAGGCACTTGGGAGCGAGAGTCGTCGCGCACGAGAATCGCGCGTGGGCCGCGGCGGCAGCCGGCAGACGCAGACGAGCGGCGGCCATCGACAAGAGGGCGCCGACGTTCGGAGCGCGCGGCAAGGAGAGCAGCGAGGCGGAAGGCAGGAGTGGCTGCGCGGAAGCTGGCGGAACATGCCGAGGCGCATTCGATTTGTCCCACCATGTCTTTTCGACGGCTGGCACGGCGGACTCCGAGCTCGACGAGTTATAGACAATCGCGGCGACGGCGATAAGGGCAACGCCAGCGGCGGGTCGACCGCCCCCGCGCGGCTGAGCGACGACGTCGACCCAGGCACCCCGGCCAATAGCAGCCTTGCCGCGGCGCGGGCGACTGCGCGGCAGGAGACGCTCGCGGGACACGCAGCTGACAGAGAGCCTCCACAGAGCATGGCGCGCATGGGCCATGAAGATCGCCACGGACCGTGCGCGGGCCCGCGGGAGAGTTCAGTGCAGCGGCGAGGCGACTGTGCCGGATGGAACAGGCCGCTCGCGCCGTCGCCGTCGGCGACGCCGCCTACGACCTGCGCGGCGCCGAGCCGCGGGAGATGCAGCACTACGTCGCCATCGCCACCGAGCAGCAGCTCAAGAGCGATCGGATGCAGCAGCACGGCCGCGAGTACGGCATCAACTCCATCATCGTCGCATTTGCGCGATCATTATTACGACGGCCACTGACAGGGCGCTGGGCGCCAGCACATCGTATTCGAGCGCATTGGCTCGCCATTGGTGGCACGTTGCGTCAGGCGCGCCTCGACGGCCGAAGCGGCAGCGCCAGGGCGCGTATGCCGAGCGCGCGTGCTGGGACCTGGCACTGATCGGCGTCGTGCCTGTATTTGCCCCGCTCGACGCCAACGCCGCGATCTAGTGGGGGGGCTCCATATCCAGCAGCGCGGCGCCAAACCGTGACCGGGCCAAGGTGCTGAAGGACTATTGGGGCGAGGCATCGCAGCGGGCCCCGCCGTCGAGCTGAGCCTCTGGAGACGAGCGGCGCCAGGCTTGCCGAGGGCGACTGGATGGGCCTGGCCACGGGGGACATCACCTCGACGGCCCGTTGCAGCGCGGCGACCATGCGCCCGCGCGACGAGGGGGCTGGAGCTTCGCCAAGCGGAAGGCCGACAGCTAGAGCTACGACAAGGACTGCGCGTGCGACGGGCCGTTGCCCGGAGCACAGTGGACGCAGAGCATCCCGCGCGCGGAGCTGCGCGCGCTGCGGCGGGCGCTGAAGGTTGGCGCGCCGCCGCGCGGGCCGTCAGCGACCGCCGGAACGCGGCCGACGGCGCCCTGGCAGGTCCCAGCTGGCTTGACAATTACAGCGTGCAGCGCCTCGACCTCTGGGGGCAGATGTTCGAGGCCATCGCCGAGCTCGGCGGCCTGAGTCCGCGCGCCGTGCTGGCGCGCAAGTGAAGGCCCATGCTTCGCGCGCCGAGAGGAACGATCGGTCGCGCGAGGCGGGGGGGCAAACAGGGTTGCGGACGCATTCGCTGCGCAGGGGGCCGCGTGCCAGACCCACCCCGCCTTGAGCGGGGAGGAGGCTTACACTCAGAGGTTCAAGCTGGCTGGGGATGCGTATCTGGGAATCCTGGGCCGACGCGGGAGTCCCAGGTCGAGATATCGTCGACGCCGAACAGGGTTCGGATCCGACGGACCCGAAGCCGCCCGGTCCCGCCCTGGGCCTCCTGGACTCTCACGGGGATGCTGGGGCGGCGGGGGGCGGGAGGGAAGAGGCCCTGGAGGCGGCCGCCCCGTCCCTGGCTGCCACTCCCGGGCCTCGGGCCGTGCTGGGCTGGAGAGAAGCCAGCCAGGGTCGACCGAGCACGCGGAGTCGGGTTTTTTTCTCCTCCTCCTCTTCCTCTTCCTCCTATGCCGTCCTGCATCTGCTCTCGGCTCTCTTTCTTCCAGATTCATCCTTATCCGATGTTGTCCTTGTGTTGGCTTCGTCTGAAGGGGGGGAGAAGGGTGGTGCTAGAGAGAGAGGGGGAACAACAAATGACATATACATATATATATATATATATATATATATATATATATATATATAACGTGTAATATGAGCAAAGAAACAAAACAGAGGGACGGAGGGAGGGAGGGAGAAGAGAGGGAGGGAAGCGAAGGGGAACATAAGGAAAGGGAGAAAGAGGGACAGCCAGAGAGACAGAAAGAGAGAAAGAGAGAGAAAGAGAGAGAAAGAGAGAGAAAGAGCGAGATGGAGGGAGAGGGAGTGAGGGAAGGAGGGAGGGAGAGAGAGCCAGAGAGAGAGAGAGAAGGAGAGAGAAGGAGAGGGAGAGAGAGAGAGAGAGAGAAACAAACAAAAATGGTCCACCGCGACGGCGCCGCGCGGCAAGCGGCGCGTGCGCCGTGCCCTCACGGGCGGGGCCGCAGCACCGGGAGCGTGGGGCGAAAAGACGACCCCCGCGTGCCCGACGAGGCGCGCGACAGAGGTGGTGAGCCGAGACGCGGCGCCCCGCCCGTGGCAGAAGGCGGCTGCTCCTCCCCCCCCCCTCTCCTCCTTCTCCTCCTCCTCCTCCTCCTCCTCCTCCTCCTCCTCCTCGTCCTCCTCCTCCTCTTCTTCTTCCATCCTCCTTCTCCTCCTTATCCTCTTCCTTCTCCTCCTCCTCCGCCTCTCTCCTCTCTCCTCCTCTTCTTCCCTTTCCTCCCCCTCATTCTCCTCCTCCTCCTCCTCCTCCTCCTCCTCCTCCTCCTTCCCCCCTCCGCGCGAGTGAAGACCACATGCAGCAGCACCAGAGGGGGGCGAGCCCAGGGAAGGGCCACACGTGCCTGCACTGATTTTGTGAGTGCGCGGTCCCCGGGAGTCCTGACCCTTGTACGACGCGAGCGCTGCGTCATGGTGCGGCGACGCATGGAGGGGGGGGGAAGAAATCAGTACCGTTTGACCGATCCTTGTCTTCATGCCAATCCCCATCTCGACCCCATCAGCCCACCACCCCAGTTGGGGATATACCCCTCGAACCCAAGGGGAACAGCCCGTATCCCCATCTAGGGGGGTAAATCGGCCAGTGGGTTCAGATCACACCAGTGGGGATGGGGATCGGTTAAACGATGCTCAAGAAATGTGCACCTCTCGTGCACCCCAGGGGGCCCAAAGAGGGGCTCCCCCTTGGCCCCACATGGGGCACGAAAGGAGTCGCAGGTCTCCTTCTCCCCCCCCCTCATTTCTCGCCGCCGCCCCGAAGCAACGCCCAAACGACGCGAGCATGTTGCATGGCCCCCGGCCCCCATTCGCCGACAAGGTAGGTGACCGCAAAACGGCGGCCACACCTGGGTGCGGCCGGAAAAGTTTGGGCGCCAGCTGCGTCCCCCTTCTCGGGCAGATGGTTTTGGGGCACGGCCTCAGCCGCGGCGCCTCCCTGCTGGAGAGACGAGGCGACGTGACCAGGCTGGGGGCTCGTCGCGGCTGGGGAAGCAAGTAGGCACCCATGCCGCTACTCCCCGGACCTCTCCTGGGGCGCGTCCTGACCAGGAGTTCGAGGCGAAGCCAACGGTGGCGACGAGGGCCTCCCAGGCGACTCAAAAAGGGGGAAGCGGACGAGCGGGCAGCAGAATGGGTACCTTCTCTCGCAGGCCTAGAGGTTGACACCAACACCATTATCGGCGGTGTGCCTCCACCGAGGGAAGAAGATCCCGATCTCGGTGACGGTGGTAACATCCTGGCTGCCAGGGCGACCGACAAAATTACTGCCAACGCCGCAAATCTGGGATCGTCGCCCCCCTGTGGAGACAAGCGGTTGTGTTGGTGCTGGTATTTGCAGGCCTCCCATGTTCCTCCTCCGATCCCCGGGAGTCCTGACACTCGTACGACGCGAGCGCTGCGTCATGGTGCGGCGACGCATGGAGGGGGGGGTGAAGAAATCAGTACCGTCCCCATCTCGACCCCATCGTCCCACCACCCCAGTGCTGGTGCTGGTGCTGGTGTGTTGTTCCTCCGATCCGCGGGTGCCCCCGGCGTGTGGCAGGCAGAGCCGCCATGGGCGACGGGTGCCTCGCCGGCCTGGGCGGCTTCCGGGCGCCTCTTCCCGCGCACGGCGGGTTGCGCGGCCGGCGGCGGCGTCTTGGCGGTCGTCGGGAGGGGGCACAGCATATACAGACACAGTGATTCGTCGATCCCCCCAGGAGCAGGTAGGAAAAAATGAGCACTGGGGGGGGGGGGAAGGCGAAACGTGTATTACTTCGGAAGGCATAACAGCGGGGGGGGGAAAGGCGGAATCCTGGGATTTGTGTGTGTGCTTTTGGGTTGATTCGTTCCAGGAAGATCTGAGGCAGGAATCCTGGGATGTGTGTGTGTAGTTCTTCGGGTGCCCCTGGGCCCCCTCGGGAGCAGCTCGGCCCCGGAAGGGGCCCTTGGCCCGGGGCGGGGGCCCCAGCCTCGGCAGGGGGCGTTCCGCAGGGGGCAGGCAGGGGCAAGGGTCCGAGTGGGGTATCGACTACAGTGCCGTTTTTAATACATGCTCCGCGTGCGGATCATGTATTTAAAATGCAGGAATGTTGTATTCAAAACAACGAGGAGTTCAAGCATCAGTTCATTCATGAATTAATCATATATTAAAAATCCCATATTTTCGAAAATCATATGTATCAAAATCTGCCCTGTACGCGTAAGTCGGGCATGGCCCCTCTACAGGCGGAATCTTCAAGACTGGTAGCAAAAGCGTAGCTTTGGAACGTTGTTCTGTCCCCACCAGCTTTGAATATCTGCTGACTCTTGTCAACATGTTTGTCTAAGTCGACCTGTAGAGGACATGCCCGGCCTAAGACTGCGGTTGAACATATGGCAAGCAGTGGCGAAAGGCGTCTAGGCGTGCCTCTGGGCCCACCAAACAATGCTCTAAGATTTTGTTGGTCGTTTCGACGACATGTTCGTAGAGCCTTTCTGGCTGGGACTGTGACGCTTTACCACATCGGGCTTATGCTCTAAGAACACTGTCTCTGTTATTCGAGCAGTTGGAGGGTCTAAGAACGTGTCGTGGTTGGCCTATAGGAATGCCAGGACTGTCGGTCCTTGCTCAAATATTTGTTTACTTTGAAGGAAAGAACGCGAAAAGTTGGGCCAGCGTTTCTTAGCTCACTTGCCGAACCCAGTGTCTTGAGCTCCTTCGCCCTTCCAGCGTTCACGCGAGCACCTGGCCCAGGTTTGTGTTACGAGTCTTCCGGAAAGCTGGCCCAGGTTCCTACCGTGATGTATTTTTGGATCAGATTTCCGACGGTGCAGACTTGAGTTTCCCCAGATCTGATCTTCCGACCCAGAACTGCGAGAAGTGTAATTTTGAGGATACTCACTTCTGTGGTCGATCTCCTGCCCGAGGGGTCAGAGGCAACGGTAGGCTCAGGGGGGCGACGGAGTTCCGAGGCTCGAAGTTCCCGGGCGTGTCCGCGGGGTCCCCGCCGCTCTCCGGCCGCGGGAACGCTCATCGGCAGCTGCTCCTGGCCGAGAGCGTGCCCGGACCGCCCCGGACGGCCGCCGACGAGCCGAGTTGTGACCCGAGAGCCAGGGGGCACAGTGTCGGGGTGGGATTGGCTCAGGAGGGGGTGCATCAACCCGCTCACCCCGCTCAAAGAAGGCGCGGCTCCACTGCCCGGGGCCGTGCCAAAAGCTGTCGGCGGGGTGCTGCCGATGTCAGGTCGGTGCTGCTCCCCCCTTGAGCCGGCCCAGGAGATCTCCCAGACGCTATGCCCCCCGCTTCAGTGGCCAGCGCCTGGAAGTCTCCTATGTTCTATGTCCCCCGTTTTTTCTTCTTATAGTTATTGCTAGTGCTATTATCATTGCTATTCGTATTATATGAATTTGTCTTCCCATTACGATTATCATTATGATTAGTTTCGTTATTATTCGTATTATTATTGTTATTTTCATTCGTCTTCTTATGCTTCTTCGCATCTGATGCGTTGCCTGGCACCTCCTCGACTACGCACGTGCATCGGGCCAAATGCGCCAACCCCCTACAACCGATTTGTATGGTCCCCTTCTTCTCAAAGGTTGAATTACCTCTCCCTTTGTCGCTTCCAGGCGACCCCAAACCATGCCATGCACCTCCTCGTCGAGCAGCCTGGCCGTTGCGGGCCACTTCACCAGACGGGCATCTACTGGCAAGGTTCGGCCTCCGCTTGGATGCGAGGGTGGCCCAATGCAGGGCAGGTTCCTCTGCCTCGGATGCAGGCACCCGATGCCATGAGCTTCTCAATACGGGGTGCCCAGAGGTCTGGGCTTTCCCCCCCATGGGCCAGCTCCTCCTCCTGGATCGTCTTGCTGACGGTCCTGGGGCCCAGCGAGGGCCTCCAAGAGGCGGAAGATTGAGGAGCACCTGTGTTTTTCCCAACCCTCCTTGGTTGGGTATTCGTTTTGAATAGAGCAGTGTGGTCGCGTCCCTTCTCCCGCCCTTCCTCCTTTTCCCCTCCCGCCTCTTCCTGTCTTGCCCGCGGGGGGCTGCGATCTGCGAAACTGTCGCAATTTTCGAGGCCTGCTGGGGGGCCCAGCACAGTGAGGGCCACGGGCGGATCCAAATTAGACCTCGCCATCCCTGGGGGGCTGCGATCTGTGAAACTGTCGCCATTTTCGAGGCCTGCTGGGGGGCCCAGCACAGTGAGGGCCACGGCGGATTCAAATTAGACCTCGCCATCCCTGGGGGGCTGCGATCTGCGAAACTGTCGCCATTTTCGAGGCCTGCTGGGGGGCCCAGCACAGTGAGGGCCACGCGCGGATTCAAATTAGACCTCGCCATCCCTGGGGGGCTGCGATCTGCGAAACTGTCGCCATTTTCGAGGCCTGCTGGGGGGCCCAGCACAGTGAGGGCCACGCGCGGATTCAAATTAGACCTCGCCATCCCTGGGGGGCTGCGATCTGCGAAACTGTCGCCATTTTCGAGGCCTGCTGGGGGGCCCAGCACAGTGAGGGCCACGCGCGGATTCAAATTAGACCTCGCCATCCCTGGGGGGCTGCGATCTGCGAAACTGTCGCCATTTTCGAGGCCTGCTGGGGGGCCCAGCACAGTGAGGGCCACGCGCGGATTCAAATTAGACCTCGCCATCCCTGGGGGGCTGCGATCTGCGAAACTGTCGCCATTTTCGAGGCCCTGCTGGGGGGCCCAGCACAGTGAGGGCCACGCGCGGATTCAAATTAGACCTCGCCATCCCTGGGGGGCTGCGATCTGCGAAACTGTCGCCATTTTCGAGGCCTGCTGGGGGGCCCAGCACAGTGAGGGCCACGCGCAGATTCAAATTAGACCTCGCCATCCCTGGGGGGCTGCGATCTGCGAAACTGTCGCCATTTTCGAGGCCTGCTGGGGGGCCCAGCACAGTGAGGGCCACGCGCGGATTCAAATTAGACCTCGCCATCCCTGGGGGGCTGCGATCTGCGAAACTGTCGCCATTTTCGAGGCCTGCTGGGGGGCCCAGCACAGTGAGGGCCACGCGCGGATTCAAATTAGACCTCGCCATCCCTGGGGGGCTGCGATCTGCGAAACTGCCGCCATTTTCGAGGCCTGCTGGGGGGCCCAGCACAGTGAGGGCCACGGGCAGATTCAAATGAGACCTCGCCATCCCTGCGGGGCTGCGATCTGTGAACCTGTCGCCACTTTCGAGGCCTGCTGTGATCCCCGTTTTCGAAGTGGCTAGGAGTGCTCAGGAATTGTAAATCATCAGCTTTATCAAGCCCTTTTCCTGTAGCCAGTGTCCTGCGAGTCTCCCGAATTCCGTCTGCAGACATATGTAACCCTCGCTCCGTCATCGCCCCCTTATAAAGTATCCTAAACTATTTGCGCCCCGCTTTTGCGCAGGGGTTGGGTACGTCGCCAGGGTAATTTTTACCACCCACTAAACCACCCCAACCTAGCTCGAAGGCCTCACTTTGCCCTCCATTTCCAGTGTGGGAGGGGTCCGGGACCACTGGAAGCACACACATGGAACCCGTACCCCCCCAACCCGACCTTCGGGTCAGATTCGGGCCTTCGGGCCGGGCTGGGGTCGTCTGGCAGGAAGAGTCATCATCATCACGCTTCTCGAGGCGCTGGAGGCCTGGCACCCGATCGGGCGAGGGCGCGGCGTCGGCCTCGGCCCCGCAGCGCTCGTGCTGGCACGCTCTCGGCGCGCCTCGTGCCTGCCGTGGCGCGCGCGCCGGGCGCGTCCGCCTCCTTCCGCGCGCTCCTGCACGCCTCTGGCGCGCCTGCCCACGCGACCGGGCGGGCGCACGGCGTGGTGCTGGTGGCGGTGGCGGTGGAGGTGGAGAGCAAAGCAGGGCCAGGGTCGGGATGAATCGCTCCAGGGCGTTCCAGAGCGCTCTCAGAGCGTTCCGGAACGCTCTGGAGCGGCCGCGGCGCCCAAGACATCCTCCAAAGCCGCCGATTCTCAGAGATTTCGAGTTATCCCGATCCGATTTTGTCCCGGTCTTCGCGTCGTTTTATGGAGGTGGAGGCGTTGTGGAGCTACATGGTGCCATCTGAAGCTCGTTGCGCTTCAAACGATTTCCGAAGAGGGACAGCGGAAGGGTGAATTCCCGGAGCTCCGCGCGGATGTCGTGGATCGGCGCCGCCCCTGGCGCGCTCAGCGTGCCAGGGAGGGGATCCCAGCTCAGATCTATGAAATCCGCGCGGACCTCCGAAAGCGTATGTTTACGCAGTTTGTTGTTAATATGATGTTGTACCATTTTTGTTTCGAACGATCTTGCCTATGTGAGAAATATGCGTCGTCAATTCTCCACGCTCTGCGCATCTCCACCAGACTCGCTTCGCTTGTTTCTCTTCTCTGGCTGCCTAGTCGCGGCCCGACTAGTGTTCGGACGGCTTTCGACCTGCTTCGCGAGCCCGCAGACCAAAAAGTATCTCCACCAGCCCAGCCGTAACGGATGCCCAAGCGAGTTGTTTTAGGGGTCTCGGTGAGTTCTCCTGGAGCCATTTTCGGAGGAAGGGAGGGAGGAGATGGAAGAAGACGGAGGATGTTAGGTCAGGTTTGGCCGTCCTCGAAAGGTTCTCCGTGAGAAGACGGGGGAGCAGGAAGAGGAGGAGGAAGATGAGGTTGAGGAGCAGGAGGACAAGCAGGAGCAGGGGAAGAAAGAGGACGAGGAGAGCCTCGTGGGCCGCCTCGGGATGGTCTCGAGGGCCTCTTGGGCCTCCGTGGGGCCCCTGAAGCTCGACAGCCCGAGTCCCAAGAGCAAGGGCTCCCAGGAGGGCGCGAAGTTATTCGCGCTTCGCGCTTCGCCGTCCTCCTTCCTCCTCCCCCTCCTCCTCGTCCTCCTCTTCTCCCCCTTGGGGGGCGGCGCGAGAGCGCGAAGTTATTCGCGCTTCGCGCTTCGCGCAGCGCGAAGCGCGAACTTAGGAGCCCTTGCAAGAGTCAGTGAAACACAAGTGTAGTGGCATCTATGAGTTTGGCTTCTGGAGGGCATCTCGAGGGTCCTTGTAGGGGCGTCGTGGGGGGGCTTCGCGGCCGTCTTGAGCGATTTCAGACCGCACGTAACCAGATGGGCATACCAGTGGGATCCATCGTGATTCAATGGCTCGTTTGGTCTGAACGGTATCATTCCTTGTTTGAGATACGTGCTTTTGAATTCTAGTCGAACGGTATTTGCACGTACTTGACTGGAGGCTAGATTTTATGTTGAATGCGTTTTCATTATGAATCCTTGTATACATCATCTGACATGTTCAAGTTTTCATTGGCAGCGAAGGGTCTGTAGACCCCCCCCCAAATAAGGTTTCATTCATTATTTTTCGGCGGCCTTATTCACGGATTGGTGCCCCACCAATCGGGAAAACAATTGTTCCCCGCGGCACCCGCCGCGTAACAACGACGCCGACATATACGACTACGATTGTGACTACGACTACGACGACCACTCATCATGTTTCAGGGGCGCTCGCATGGATGATACTGGCTCAGAGACTTCACCCTAGACCTCATCGTAGAACGATTGTTTGCCGATGTATATATAATTATATATATATAGATAGACCAACATATGTTTATATACAGATCTGAGAGTATGTATAGCAATCCTCTTGCACAAGTGTTCAACATTCCTCGGTCGTGCAGGGTAGCCCAGGGGGACACTCATCCCTGGGAAGAAGGACCCCCCAACATGATCCAGCCCGTCCAAAAGTGGAGGGAAAATAATCTCCGCCGCGACGAGGAGGTTTTAGGACCAGTCCCATTCACCGCCGAGGGACAAGGTGGGTGTCATAATTAAAATCGCTCTGAGGTTATTTTGAGTCCCATTTCCCGTCATGTGGTCATGAATCATGCTCCGTCTACTTTGAATGCTGGTACAACTGGTATTTTTCAGTTCCTGCAATGATCTGGCCACGCCGTCACGCCAGCCAACTTCCTAGTTTCATGGCGAGCTGGAACTATGACCCAGCAGGGCTGCCGAACATGGACGTGAGGAAATCAAGATGTCACGTTGAGAATAACACCGCGTAGGTGCCAGATAACTTGGCGAAGCGTTACATGTCCAAATCCTGACCCTCACCCACCCACGCCAGCGTGCAGACGACACGATGCCGACTCCCGTCGTCGCATGCCAGCCATTGCAAAAACCACACACGCACACGGACCACGCGAGCGGACGAGCTTAAATTGGCACCCGTCGGGGGGGGCCTTCCCACTTTGGTTCAGAAACTCAGCTTGCAGGCGGCCAGGGGGTCTGCGCTGGATGGGCTCGAGGGAAGGAGTCAATAATGGAGGCGAAGGCCAATCCGAATTTTGTCCCCTGACACAACTGACAAGATTTTCGAGCCGCGTCCAGCCGTGGCGACGAGGGGGCCCTTGTATCCCCTCGTTCGGCTGGCCGGAACCAGTGCTATGGGCCACCTCAGCCGCCCGAGCCGGCTCCCCAAACCCGGCCTTGACCCCCGTTGGGAGCGGCTCTCCCACGTTCCCAGACATCCGACATTTTGAGTTATATGGGGCCCCCCGAGGTCTGCCTCTTCCCTCCTCAACCTCCGACGCGCCGCCTCCTACTCCGCTTCCTCCTTCTTCTCCTCCTCGCCCTCCCTTCCCTCCTGCGGACGTTGGTCAGAGTTGAGGGTCGGTGATCGTTGCGTCCTGAAAAGAAACAATGAATCAAAATTAAAACAACAAAAAAAAACGGCAGGGCAGAGGCAGGCCTGACCGAGCAGCATTCAGGGATTAGAAGGGCGAATCAGTGACAATGAGAGACATGAGTCGAGCATCCACAGTATGCTGCATGGCCAGGTAACGCAAGGACCCCCTGTCATCCTCCCCCGCGTCCACCTCTATCCATGGACATCCCCCCTCCCTTCTAGGAAGGCGTGGCCTGGGCTTGGTGAAATGCACGGCCTAAACTTGATGAAATGCGCGGCTCAAACTAGGTGAGATACGCAGCCTAAACTTGTGATATACGCGGCCTAATCCTGTAGCATATGCGGCCGAAGCTTGGTGAAATACGCGACCTAAACTTTTGGAATGCGTGTCGTCATCTGTCCTCCCCCCTCTGTAATCGAAATCCTACCCTTCCCAGTATCAAGCTGGCCAAATCGTTTAGCTGGCCTAAATGACAATGTGAAGTACGCGGTGTTCTGCCGTGGGAGTTTGGCTCAGACGGTACTAGCAGGCCTGAGGCATTCAAAAGCATTGCAAATTCATTTGTTTGATCAAGATGCTTCGCAGAAATTCGGTGAATATAGCTCTGGCGGTCAACACGCTCTCAACGGTCGATTCGCACGTCTTCTCCCTCTACCCACCACCACCACCCTATGCCTTCCGAGCTGCCCCACCGAAAGTGTTCGGGAAAATGCCCTAGCCGCTTGATTTGGTAACTATAGCTCCGAGCGGCCATTAGAACATGCACTGTAACATCAAGGCGATCGGTCTGCAGCACGTTGCAGAAATCGATACTGACGGCTTCAAGACACGGCCTTCCATACATGCTCATCTCTGGCGCCGCTGCGCTGAAACGTGCACAACAACGTCAAAGCGCTCCGCCCACACCGGGTTGCAGAGGAAGCAACCGTCCGCTCACAGCGAATGTTGTCTACTCCCCCTTGCCCAACCTCCATCCTCTGCTCCATCACAACCTCCTCTTCCTCCTTATCCTCCTCCCCACGATTGGTGGCAGGAAGAAACGGCCTCCTATACACGCAAGTCAATTGAGAGATGCCGACCCCAGAGCGTCTCGGGCGCTGCTGCGCTCGAGCATACACCGCGACAGAAAGCTCACTGCAGGTTGCAGAGGAAGTACCAAGCGCTCGCAATGAAGCCTTCTATTCAACTACTACCTCGTCAATTCCTCTCTCTTCCCTCCGGGCCTCCTCCTCCAAAAGTGGTCGGGAAAATTGCCCTAATCGATTGACTTGTTAAGTATAGCTCCCAGCGGTCCTCAGAGCATACTTTGCAACATCAAGATTATCGGTCCGCAGCATGTTGCAGAAATCAGAGTGCCGTCATCACCCTCAGACTCCCCCATCCAGGCTCCCCCATCCAGGCCTCAGGCACCACGGCCAGTGGCAGAAAGAAACGGCCTCCCGTGCGCAGTTCGGCTGAGAGTCTGTTGCGGCCGACGCGCCGCTACGACAAGGCAACCTCCATCATCCTCTTCTCTTCCGCCTCCTCCTCCCCACGACTGGTGGCAGGAAGAACGGCCTCTCGTACAAGCAAGTCAGCTGAGAGCGGCCGACCTCCCAGCGTCCTAGGCGCCGCTGCGCTCGAGCATGCACCGCGACATCGGGTAATCGGTCCACTGCAGGCTGCAGAGGAAGCACCGATCGATCGCACTGAAGCATTAGGTCGGGCCTGTCCCTCGACAGGAGGGATATTCAAACATTGCACAACCATACCCTGGGGACTATTTTCTGATTTCGTGTTGCCCATTTTGGAATAGTTTTGACTCTTTTTTACGGTTCCTTCAAAATCCCCCTGCAGGGGGACAGGCCCGACTTAATTGAAGCAGTCCATTCCACCACTACCTCCTCAACTTCTCCTCAGATGATCATCCCACATCCAAACCTCCCCCTCCACGCATCGGGCACCTCGACGGATCGCAAAAAGGAACGACCTCCATACGCGCAATCAGCTGAAAGGTGCCGACTCCATGGCCACCACTACGGCAGAGAACCTTTTCCGTTGGGGAGGGGCTCGGCGTTCCTTGATTGTTGTGCAGTTTGCCTTAGGTTTCCCGAAGGTTTTCCATGCGGAATCGAAGATCAATTTTTGGGAAAAGGGGGCCTCGTTCCTTATCGAGGGCTCCTTAGGTCAGCGCCCCGACTGTATGGGCGCGGACCGAGTCGCCGCTGTCCGTCTCGGGTGCCGCTGCACGGGACATGCGCCACAACGTCAAGGTGTTCGGTCCACAACGGCTTGCAGAGGAGGCACCCGAGCGCTAGCATGACTGCCGTCTTCTCCCCCACCGCCATGCAGCCAATCACCTCTCTCTCTCCTCTTCCTCCTCCTTCTGCTCCTCATCCTCCTCGTCCTCCTCCTCCTCCCATTCCTCCTCCTCCTCCTCCTCCTTCTCCTCCTCCTACTTCGAATCTTCATCCCGAGCCGTTTTTTGTTCAGTGTCTTGGGCCCAGCGAGGGCCCCCAGAGGCAGACACGTTGCGAAACACTTCCGCGTGAAGCTCCTCGTGTCGTTGGATGCCTGGCTTCACTCAGAGACGGAGGCCACAAATGGCGATCAACCATTTCGGCGGTGCGCTTCTCGAGGCGTTGGATGTGTGTGGCTCTATGCAGACGACGACGACGACGAAGATCACGACGACGACGACGACGACGACGACGACGACGACGACGACGACGAGGCGAACGACCCCCGCTCTCGCCCTGGAGGTGCCGAGCTGCGTCGTCCGCGTCGCCACCCCGACGGTGCTGCGGGAGGCGCGGGGGCGGGCGCGGCCGGGCCTGCCGCCCGCCCCCCTCCAGCGGAGAGAGGGCACACCTTAGGCGATGCTTAAGAAAGCCTAAATTTTCGGCCAGGGTCTCGATTATGCTTGATGTTTCCATGTAGATCCTAAGATTTGGAAGGGAATTTTGGGTTTTTGTTCAAGTTCTGAGACTGTGAATGTCTGAACCCATGATTTCTTGAGCATTTCGCAGGGGGTACCTGCACGGGCGACGCGGGCACGAACGGCGCCCAGGCTCTCACGATGTTTCAGCCTGCTTGAGCTTTGACCGCCATGCTGCCATGCGGCAAAGGCCTCCTGAGCGGCATTCTCGGCTGTGGCTCAGCTCTGCTCGGTCCCGTCTCGCTCTTCCCTTCCTCGTCCCCCTTCCCTCCCCTCTTTCTCATCTCCTCTGCCTCTCGCCCCCTCCCGGGCTGGTGCTGGCCGTCCACCCTCGCGCAGCACCAGCATGCTAGTGCACTACATTCCGAGGCCCGGCGATGCTCGCGCGTTTGCACATTTGAGCCCTGCGTTGTTCATGATCGCATGTGCCATTAGTTAGTTTGCCAATGCGCCGTCTGGGCGCGGCTTCTTTCGTTCGTTCGTTCGAGAAAGTACCGAAAGCGGAGGGTTTTCACGTGTCGGGCTTGGGAGGCGATATTCGTCCGACATTGTTTCGATCTTTTCCTGGGTGCTCGAACTTGTTTCCAGAATTTGGTCCTTAAGTACGATGGGAGCAACCTAAGCCCAGGCAGGGCCGCCTACGAGCCGAGTCGATGCAGTTCGATGGGCCGCGATTCCAATTCGATGCGATCCGGCGCCATTCGCCGGCATCGGCCAGGGCCAGCCCGAAGCGGGGCGCGGCGATCCGATGCCGATGCGATTCGGGACGATTGGCTGGCGACTCGATCCGCTCTCGATCCGATCCGATCTCGCGATCCAATCCAGCGCAGAACCGCCAGACCTGCAACGTGTCGGAAAAAAAAACACTACCCTAGAGATCCGAGGGTCCGAAGAAGCTTGGGCGGCAGTTGTTCGTTGTTGTGTTCTGCCCCGAGGGGCCCCCAACGATCCCCAGGACCGTCAAAAAGCGACTCGGGATGCACAACCAGCCCTATAGGGAAGCTGTCCAGACCTCCAGGGGCCCACGCGTCAAGAAAATTGGAGCGCCGAGTGTCTGGGACGGGAGAGACAGCAGCTGGGGGCCCTCGCCGAGCCCAGGGACCTTGCAAAAACGCCCCGGCGCCTCGACAGTGCAGGGCGCGCGCGGCAGAGAAGCGTCAACAGGATCCTTGAGGGCTGCCACCCCCCACTGTCCCGGATGCTGTGCTCTAGCATTGCCCGCGCTCTGCAATGCAGAGCAAGGGGTGGACGCTGCTTGGCCGCCGAGCAGTGCATTCTGCCGTAGAGAACGGTTTCCGGGAAGTGTATGTTGTTCTTCCTGTCCGGGCGTGCTTCCTAGATTTTGCCCCGCTGCCGCTGCTGGCCCCGCGGCGGTGACGGCCGCGCCACGCACCCATCGAGACGGCCCGTTCTCCTGAGCGGCCTCGGCCCGCTTCCTCCTCCTCCTCCTCCTCCTCCTCTGCGGCCGTCGCTTCGCTGTCTCCTCACCCCTCTTGTCATGACGCAAACGTCGCAGAGCGGATTTTGCTCGGAAAACGATAGGATGGGCCCGGAGTGTCCTGCAGAATCTCGTTCCAGATTTCGAGGTACACTTCGTGCGTTTTTGCGGGGGCCGGGAATGACGACTACTAAAAAGAACCTTCGCGAAATTCACGTCGTTTTGCTCTCGCCGTTTCGGGGTTCTGCACTGGCAGAAATCCACGCAACAATCCGCTGCAGCACGTCTGCAAGGTCGGTGCCGTGACTCTTGCACAGCGGCACAGTTCGCGTCACGACCGCCACGTGCCGCTTCGTCGCCAGCGCAGCGGCTCTGCCTCGCCGCCGATGGCACAAAAGAAGTGTCCTAGACTTCGGTTTCGGGGTAGTCCGTCTGCGGGCCCCCCGGGCCCTCAGAAATGGACTTGGCATCGCTCGGACGTGTGCATTTTTCTTTCGGCGAGGACCATCGAGGAACATCCTTAATCATTTCGCGAAAAAACAACCCACGAAACCGAAAAAAACAAGGAACGGACGTCCGAGCGATGGCCAGTGGAGGGTTCGGGGCGGGACACTGGGCCCGGGGAAGGGGCTGGCAGCTCCGGGAAGGGTCGGGGGCGGCCACGAGGCGGGCAGTGGTCGGGGAGGGGTGCGGCTCCGTATTTCTCCGCGGCCCGTGCTGGGAGGGCCGCGCCGTGCCCATGTTGGGCCCCCCCCCCCCCGCGCGCGCGCGCGCGCGCGCTCTGGCCGGTGGGGGAGACAGCGCGCGCGCGCGAGCGGGAGAAAGAAGAATGATCATGGCGGGGGCCATGAGGTCTCCCAGATCTCGTGGCCCTTTCTTCTTCTTCTTCTTCTTATTATTATTCTTCTTCTTCTTTCAGTCGTGCCTGGGTCCACTCTTGCGCGCAGCCGAGGACTCAGTGGGCCCCGGAAACGGCAGGGCCGTCTTTTCACCGTTTCCGGAAAAGCGTCTCGTGAAAATTGAAACAGCAAAAACGCGTCGACCAGAAACGGCAATGAAAACAGCTCCGGGATCGGAACCGGAGCCGGAACCGGGAAAAAAAGAACGGCGACGGAACCGGCAGCACAAACGGCGACGGAACCCACAACAAACATGGCAAAACGGAATCGGTCGAAAAACGGTCTTGTCGTTTCGAGGGCCCCTGGAATGCCGAGGATACGGGTATATGTTTGGCGCTCGTGCACAAGCTTTGTCGTTGGGCGGCGTGCCCAGCATGCTTTTGGTACCCGTTGCGGGCGTCCCAGCGCCCCTCCCCTCCAGGTGCGGCGCCACTTCGCCTGCGACTCGCTGGGCGGCGCAGAGCTGGAGAACCAGGACGCGGGCGCGCGGGGCGCGGCGGGTCTCCTCCGCCATCCCTCCGTCCTCGTCCTCGCCCTCCTTTGATCAACCAAAAAAAAGAAGAAGAAACCCTTTGGGAGGGAACCTCAGTCGGGAGGGCGGAAAACGTTAGAAATAAGGAGTCTTTTCTGCAGATGTATCAGACCCAACCACCCAGAATTCTTATCCGTAATGCCAAGACGGGGACCTCAGTGAGGCCACGTCTTCACTGCGTTCTTTTATTATTGATGATGCTTGTCCCCCTGTCCCCATGAGATCCAGGCGTTGCTATGGTTTTACACAGGGCGTCTTCGCTTGGTTTCGGGCACAGGGGTCGTCGCAGACCGATCTGGCCCGAAAGATGCAGAGGCAAGATGGGCTCCAGGGTTCTGGTCGCGAGGTTTCGTGATGTCGCATTTTTGGGCAACATTTGATCGTTGGGTCCTTCCATCTTCTTTTCCCCCTCGGCTGCGGCGTGTCGTTTTCTACGTTCCTCTCCCTTCCCCTCTGGGGCGCAGTTTTGCGCTTTTCGCCATGTTTGCAGTGTGAATCGCCTTTTGGGGTAACAGCGGACCTCCGCACAGCGCCCAGGACCCTTCTCCTCCCTCACCTCACTTCCTCCTCCCTCACCTCCTCCTCCTCCTCCTCCCTCACCTCCTCCTCCTCATCATCATCATCATCATCATCATCATCCTTTCCCTATTTCCTCCTCCATGTGATTTTGCGATGCTCGTGGGCTGTGGCCTGTTGCTTGGCAGCGGACGATGGCCACGGCATTTCCGAGAGGAGAGTAGCGCATGGAGATTAGCCGTTGGTGGAATCTATGCAGTGAAGACCTCCCCCATCCTCTTCGTGTCGGGGAGGTTCACTGAATCAGCTCTGTTAGGAGGTTCCCGGTCCCCCGCCCCCGATTCGTCCACCTGTTTCGTGTCCTCGCTCCTTGGATTCATGCTCCGAGGAATATTCAAAGATAGTCAAATAATAGTCTGGGGACGATTTTGTTAGTTTGTTTGCGCCATTTGTAAATCTGCTTTTGTCTATTTTTATGTTTCGTCCAAATCCGCCTGTAGGGGGACATACCCGACCTAAGCTTTGTAACACCGACCCATTTCCTTTCAGGGCCACTTGGCCGCCGCGGTGTAGCAGGGATGGCACATGGGTGCCCCGAAGAGGAGTCGCCAGGGGTTAGAAAATTTGCCCGATGGCGCGCAGATCGTGGGGATGTCTCGAGTAAGGCGCTTGTTGTTGTGCACCTCCGATCCCCCCTGATCAGATCGGAATGACCGCCGCGATGTTGCAGGCATAGCACTTGGGCAACCCAAGGGGGAGCCGCCATGGGATGTTTCACTTGCTCTTCGCGCCCAAATCGTGGCGATGTGTCGAGCGAGGCGTTTGTTTTGCACCTCCGACCCCTCCCCTTTCACAGCACCTTGATCATCGCGATGTAGCAAACATACAACTTGGGCACCCCATAAAGGGGAGCCGCTGTGGTGTGTGGCACTTCCCTTTCGCACTCAGAGTGTGAGATGTGTCGAGCGAGACGTTTGATTTGCACATCCATTTCATGTCCGTTCATAGCTCCATGATCACAACGACGTAGCAGGCATACCATCTTGGCACCCCGTGAAGTAGGATACCTGCCGGCTCGCGCCCAGATTGCAGGGATGCCTTGGCCGAAGCGCTGGCTTTGCGCCTCCGGCTCTCTTCCTTGCAGAGCCTCGTGATCACAGCGATGTAGTAGGCAAAGCACTTGGGCGCTCCCTCGGACGCTCACACCGAGAAGTGCCGGGAAGTGGAACACGCACGTGCGGATCTCCGCGCCGACGAATTTCACTTCGCAGTGCCATCACGCCATCTGACCCCTCATGCCTCCTCTCCCCTCCCCTCTTCCCCTCCACACATTCACTCCGGTCGCTCACCTCGTTCAATCCCCTGCTCTCTCGCGTATGTGTTCTTTCTTATCTCTACCCTTCTCAATTTCGTCCCATCGCCTCTTCCTCCACAGACATGTATGTCCCTCATCCCGTTTCTCTTCAGTCACGAACGCCGTGCGCGATGTTGCTCCCAACTTTGGAATACAATCATGGGTGAGCACGCTCTTGACTACAACGTGGCAATGGGCGGGACACGTTGCAGTAATGGCAGCAGGCAGATGGTGTACAAGGGCAGTGGGGCGGCGAGGTGCGGAGTGGTGGTGCACCGTGCGAGAAGTAGTGGGGGGAAGGCCAGAGAGATGCTCGAAAACTCGTTGGCTTCTCTGGGAAAATCAATGTGCAAGAGATTGCTCACTATGGAAAGACGAAGCCCACAACAGAGACAGCTGGTAGCGACGCACATCGCCGTTGATCAACATGCACCCAAGTGACTTCGCACATTGTCAGCTGCACTGTTGCAATTCAGACTGTACTCTGATAGTGTGGCTGAATAGGGGGCTCAACAACAGCATGTGGAGATGAATGAAGGCTGGCGCCCCCTTTCGCGCCACAAGGGGGTCCGCATCCTTATCCAATGTTGTGCTGCAGTCTGAAAGCACTTTCACGTTGCATCATCGCTTACAATACATCAGTGGCAGCAGTGTCACTTGCTTTAATTCAGTTTAGTAAGATCAGGTATGGAGAAGACAGGGCGTAATCTCTTCCCTATGCCCGTGGGCAGAACGGACGGTGCCACCTTGGAGCCCACGGCGGCGGCGATGCAATGCTATGTCTGAGCTATGGTTGCTCCCTGAAGTCTTTTGAAGTTCCTTTGCTCTGTCTCTCGCACCTCTCCTTCGCTCCTTCACCCTCCTCCCCCCAATGCCCCGTCTCCTTTTATCCCGTTCCCTCTCCCCTGCTCCTCCCTGCCCCATCCCATTCTCTCTCTCTCATCTCCTCCTCTCTCCCAACCTCCTCTCCCCGTTCCTCCTCCCCTGCTCCTCCGCCCTCCTCATCCACCCCCGCGTCCCCTCCTCCCCACCTCTTCCCCCCTCCTTCTCCAGCGACCTTGGCCGCCCGACGCCTGGCAAGGACACGGACGAGTGCGCGATCGTAGGCTAGGAGGGGGCGCCATGGGGGCGATGGGGGGGCAGACACGCAGGCGGAGGAGGCGGCGGGTGTATGGGGGGGGAGGAGGAGGAGATGGAGGGAGGGGGGGGGGCGGCGATGGGGAGCGCTGGTAGGAGGGCTGCGGGGAAGTGGAGGAGGAGACAGGAAGAGCAGGACGAGGAGCAGTTGTAAGTTCCTGCTAGACCCGAGGATCCGTCGCGGCAACCTGCAGGACAACACCAGCCGGGTACGAGTTGGCGCCCGCTCGAAACGACGTTGCCCCGCCAGGCTAGGAGCAGGAGCGTGTAGGTTCAGGGCTGCATGCGGACTCAGAACCCGAGTTCAAAGTCTCAGCAGCGCAAGGGCCAAGCCAACCTGGGGTCCCACAGGTGACGTCCAAGCGATGGCTGACCAACATTCAGCCCGACGCGACATCCAAGCGAGGTGACCGAAGCCAACCCGAGGGCCATTCAGCCAGACGCGTTGCTCGACTTCTCGCGCGTGTTTGAGGTCACTGGCCCGCCGGCGTTAGGCAATTCGGCTCTTACGCGGCCCGCTCGGACCTGACTCGCCGCTGGCGCCCTCGCCTGCGGTCGCGATGCAAAAAGTATTCCCACCAGTCAGCCACCGGCGCCCCCCCAGCTTCCCTCGGCGGCAGCTTCGGCAGCCGTGAGTGCGCTCGTTGGGCAATTAAGCTTCGCCCGTAGCTCGGGTTGACCTCTGACATTGCATGCGCCTTCGCTTGCGGCAGAGACGAAAAAGTATCCCCACCAGTTCGCCGCTTGCTCGTTGCGCCTCTGACGCCGCCCGACTTCCTTCGACGCGGTCGCGATCAAAAAATACCCCCACCAACCCATCCAGAAACGATGCCCATGAGAGTTGACGGGGGGAGAGAGGAAGAGACACGCATAGTCAGCCCATTCAGAAGCCCTCGGACGTCTGAATGGGCTGTCCACCTCGAGCCGTCTTGGAGCGGTCTTGGGGCCTCTTGGAGCATCTTGGGAGCCATCTTGAGCCAGCTTGGGGCATCTTGAGCCATCTTGGAGGTCATCTTGGGCTCTCTGAGGCCGCTCGGGGGCCTCTTGGGGGCCTCTCAGGGGCCTATTGGAGCCCTCTTGGGGCCTCTTGGAGCCCTCTTAGGGCCTTTTGGGCCGCTTGTGGAACCCCTCTTGGGGGCCTCTTGGGAGCCCTGGAGGGCCTCTTGGGGCCATCTTGCAGGCGGTCGGTCAAAAGAGGGGGGGTACTTGATGTGCGCCCCCCCCCTCGGGGGCCACGATCCTCGTGAGAAGTGTCAAACATTGGCCCTCCCACTGGCCGAAAAAGGGATCTCCGACACCTCGCGAAACCTCCCCAAAACCGAAGGGAGGGGCGGGAGAGGGTTCCCCTCCCCGAAGGGAAGCGGGGTTGTGGAAGAACAAGGAAATCACCCTTAGACCACCTGTCGCCCAAAGGGCTGGTGGGATACAGGCCTGGACCCCTTTAGTTGCTGCCAGATTTGTTTAAGAAGACATCAGGATGGATAGAGAGATAAAAACACAAGAAAATAACAAGTGAGAGTTCTATATCGTGTCTGGAGAATAGGTCGCGCATACACTTTTTGCACGAATGGATTGATTATACGTGAGAAGCCCTCGTATGGAATCCCAGCTGAATAAGCATGACACATCAGCAGTTCATAACCCGTTTACCACGACTAGTTTTTTTGTGCAAGGAGTCACTACGCAAGGGTAGTATCGACGTGACCCTCCCCGAAGAGATCTTTATTACAGGATCCTTCCAGCGAAATTCTTGATACATAGCCAGTACACGCGCATCCTTATCAAGGAATCCTTAGTACGGAGTGTTGACGGAGAAACCAGTGCTGAGGATGCGCTTCCAACGAACATGTTCCAACGAGTGTTTACTATTGAGCCCTTGGCGAATCATTATCAACATATCCTTAGCGACCAATCCTTGCCATGCAACCGTTACTCAATAATCTTGCCTGGACAGTCTTGTATACAGCGCTTTCCGAATGAGTTCTTCACGAGCAGTCCCTCGTAACGCATACGCCCTGGGCAGTCCTGAAAAGAAGAGTACCGATTGAAGACGCCGTAGCGAAGATTCTTTTTTTTTGAATTTGACACCAGGCTGAATGACAGAGCCCCAGAAGAGTGCTGCACGAGCGGGCTCGGGGCAATAACCAGTTTAAACAACCATGCGTGTTAGGTCCGAGGACCCGCTACCATTGAAGGTAATTTGTTTGTAATGGTTCCATGTGTTTGTGAACCTATATACATGCGAGCGCATCGACCCACAAACACATGAAACAGTCGAGACATGTGGTTGCAGTGGTTGTTGGCCCCCTTACCTGAAACAACACAAGTACTTTACTATGGTTGCTGGCCCTTCGGCCTGACACGAGGCGCCGCGATCAAGAGAGATAGGGATCCGTGCTAAGGAATCCATATTGCTGTCTTGGTTATGCAGAGCCTTACCAAGGCATTCTCAATAAGGAGTCCTCAGTAATCAATCCTTCCAAGGCATTCTTAACAAGGCATTCTCAATAAGGAGTCCTCAGTAATCAATCCTTCCGGAATAATCCTGAACACAAGAGTCCTCATTGCAGAGTCCGTAGCGGAGGGTTCTTGGCAAGCTATTGTTTAAGCAAAGAGTCAGTTCTGAAGAGTCCTTCAGAAGAGGATATGAAGTACAGGGTCCTCCCTAATGAATTCTTGACGACTCGCGTATCCCCAACAGCCGGTCCAAAACCGTCGCCCAGGCGAGTCAAGACGATCAGGGAGGTGTAGGAGTAAAGAGGGGACAGCTGTCATCGTTCGAGGGAGGACGAGGAGGAGGGATGATGGAGGAGGGAGAAGGCTGATGAATTCGCGAGAGATGAGGGGCAGGAGGAGGAGGAGGAGAAGAGAAGGAGGATGAGGAGGAGGAGGAGGAGGAGGAGGGCGAGCAAAATGATCAGACGCTTCTTGGATGCCTCACGGCGTCGCCTAGGATATCTCCAGGGGATCAGGGTCCTCCACCCCCCAACCCCCATGCTCCTCACTTGCCCTCCTCCGAGGAGCAGGGAGCAGGAGTTAGGGGGGGGCAGGAGGACGGGGGGCGGCGGGCGGGAGAACAAGGGGAGAGCAGCAGGGGGAGCAGTGGGCTCGAGCACGTCCCCACTGCAGTCACCAGAGGGTCGTTTGGGTATAGCTCCTTCTCCCCCTCCCCTCCTCCCT